>JAHLMG010000010.1:1200000-1727464 GCA_019914985.1 Auriscalpium microsporum | reverse complement strand
TGTTCGGGGCGACGACGGACATGACTGCAGGGCGGCGCGGAGCTGCTAGTCCTCAGCTGCGCGAAGGACAGCCCATATATCAATACCTGCAGAAGCCTTATCTCGCAACCGCGCCGCCGTACCAGCGCGCCTGTCGTCGTAAAGGCACTCGCCCTTTTTCGAGGACGATGCGGGGGAGTTAATGCACGTCAATTTGTCTGCCTGGGGCCCATCACGCGGTGCAGCACCTGAGACTTTCCGAAGAGCGGAGCGTGGAACCCGCGGTATTTGATGGTCCTGGCAAGCCTGGGAAGGCGCGACAGAGCGGAGAGGGATCTGCCGCCGGGCGTAGAATGCGCGCCGGAGATCGCTTCGTGCCCTCGTGGAAGTATTTGACGGAAGTCCGCGCGGAGGCGCCCGCGCGCAAGGATATTGATCCAGCATGCATACAGCATCGCAGCGTACGGGGGCTGGCACGATGCTCCTGCTCGTCGTAGCAAGCATCGTGTCGGTTGTCTGGACGGCGCACCTCGTCGCATTCATAGGCAGCCTCGACATCGCCGCTCTGCGCCCGAAACCGCTCCCTGCATATTGTGAGTACATATGCCTCTAATAAAAGTCCAGATACACCTCACCTCCGTGACAGCGATGGAAGGAGACGATTTCCCCTCGCACCTGCCTCGGAAGCCGGCGCACTTGCAGCGCGTCCAGCTCCTCGAGGAGGAGAGCGTCCACTACGCGCTCACCGACCCCGAGGCCGCCAACGAGTGGCAGCACTACCTCCCGCCCGGCGCCGGCACACTGCGCTACGGGCCTCACCAGCGCGCGTTCGGCATCGCGATGTACCACGAGATCCACTGCCTGCGCTACATGCGCGGTGAGTACGCGAGCCCCGCACAGCCCGACTACAAGCACATCCAGCACTGTCTCAGCCTGCTGCGCAATGCGATTTTGTGCCAGGCGGACGTGACGCTCGAGCCGGGCGACTTTACGCAGAGGAACTACACGGTGGAGCGTGTGGGCGTCGCGCACGAGTGCGGCAACTGGGAGGCGGTGTACGACGACGCGACCCGGAGTTGGATCGACTGGTGGGTGTACGCGAAGGCAAATGGCATATCTTGTGAGTCCTATCTGTTGTTCTTCTGTCAGGAAACCTGATGCGGTCTCGCCGGACAGTGCTGACTTGATAGCTGAGGCTGAGGCACGCGAACAGGCAGCATCGTAAATAGCAGGTTTTGTCATTGAGTGCCTAGAGATAGCCAAGAAAGCGTATAGATCGAACTAAAACTGAGCGGACGTGAGCAGCGGCGGAAACTAGCAGCCTGAATGCGTACCCTACCTACAACAGGGACCGCGCATACTCTCTCTGGTTCTTCTCCACCTCCGCATAGACCTTTTCCCAGTCCTTGCACACGTGCATGTCTGGCGCCGGATGCGGCTTGGGGTGTCCCACAAGTGGGAGCAGCGTGGTGTCCAGCCTGCACAGCGCCATCTGGCGCAAGTAATTGAGGCAGTGGCGGGTGCTCCTCCCCTTTCGCGATGTACGTTGCGTTAGGCGAGTGCGTACGCACGAGCTCGTGGCGGTAGATGCCGAGACACACGGAGCTGGTGAAACATGGAGATGCTGTATGGGCGACGCTGGGGGCCCAAGTGAAGAGTGCCGTGGTCAGGGAAGAGCGAGTGCCATTCAGCGTTGGATGTCGATCCGTAGACCTCGTAGTGGACGGTCTCTTCGGAAGGCATGATGACGCTATCCAGCTCGCCGATGTCCCATCTCTCGGCGTGTCGTCGCCGAGAGCAACTGCAATCAACAGCGTCAGTACGCATACATACCGCTATACGAAGGGCAACGTACAGTCCAAATCTACATCGGTATGGGCTGGATACAGCCTCCGTCGCATCCACCAGATGCTGAGTGATTTCAAGATGATAAGCGCGAGGAGAAGAAGTGTGCGCCGCTGGTTTATCGGCCTCGGCTGCATCATGGCGCTGCGCTCCAGGAGATGGAGAGCGGTCTTCACATAGGACGATTCTATACGAAGCTGCGAGCGTTTAGTCAGACCTCGTGTGACTGATGAGAACGGCCAGCGCAGATGGATGGGCGCTGTTAATACGGGGAGCACTGTCCTTGTGGTCCTGCGCCTTCTCATCAATCCATCAGCAAGATGGCAGTCCGGAGCTTGAGCTTGAGAGGAAATTGCCAGACCGACGGCAGTCCCAAACGTCCGCCCGCGCGCAGAGTTGGCGATCAGACTATTTTCTTCGATGGAGATAGATGAAAGGTCAATGAGAGGTAAACAAGTATTACAAGCATTCGTTGACTCGCAGGAGGTGAGGAGGACGGAGTCGACGTCGGTGTCGAGTCGAGTCGAGCGACGGTCGAGGCGGACGACGTGGCAGAGCGTGAGAATAATCAACGGAAACGGCCGCGCACTCGGTCTGTCACACTGTGACGGAGTGAATTCCCGTTGAACTACCATCCGATATTGAATCCCTTCACTGCAATGTATCCCTCATATGCCCACATCAGATGAGGCCGAAGTGCACTGGAAAGCGCTCGCTTTTGGATAATAAGTAGCCAGCCGGCTACGTAGGCTTCGGCTTCTCGCGCTCCCTTTTATCTCAGAAGAATCTGCGAGAGCGCTGTTCGACCTCATCGCCATGTCCGCCGGTATCGTCCGTCGGGTTGAACGACTCACAGGAAAGTTTCTCTCTGCTCAATGCCAGCTACTCCGCTCAGACGCGCTGGTCCTCTGCAGATGCCCAAGTCGACGAAGCTGTCGCGCTGTGCCTTCAGGCATACGACGGCGGTATGTGACCGTCGAACTCGGTCTGGTCATTGTGATTGAACCCTTCTCACGAATTAGACATCGCCAATAACATTCTCACTGGCGGTGACCCCGCTCTCGCAGACCCCGCCTGGCGCGCGCTTGTGCGCGCTGGCAATCACAGTGGTGTCGTCTTTGTGGCGTCCTCTGATGGCTCTGACGAAATCCAGTCCATTGGAATTTGGTTTCCACCTGGCCAACGGTGTTCTCGACGTGAGTGCTGGAGGTGTTGGTTTTCCCTGTACTGATTATTGAGTGATGGTTAACAGCCCAGAACAGCGTGAGCTTGGTTTCCTTGACTTTATCAACGCGATGCCACCTGCGCATCGCGATTGGTTCCTGACGACGTCAGTTTTCGGTTGCTTCTAGATGAGAGGACTCCAAGTTGACTCGAGTTCGCGCAGTATTCGCGCAAGACCCGTGAATTCAAGCTGCGCGTCCTGGGCGAGAACGTGCGTTACCTATCTCTTAGCGTCAACCATTCACTGATGGCTGGATCGCAGACCGAGCGTGATGCGTGGTATGCCAACCTCATAGCGACACACCCCAAGTACCAGGGCCGCGGGCTCGCGTCTGAGATCTTGAAGACCGCTTGCCAGATCGTACGTTCTCGTGTTTGCTGTGCAAACACCAGCTCCTCACAATGACCCCTGCAGGCCGCAGACGACAATAAAAATGCTGTGCTTGGCACACAGAATGAGGAGAACGTATGTTTCCACTTACGTCGTGTGCACTTGCGCGATGATGCTGATGCGGAGCTTTTCTATGCCTAGGCTGTATTCTACCGCAGTCGTGGGTTCACGGAGGTAGGGCGCATGGACGAGCCTACGCCATGGGGCGTCTTCACAGGGAACGTGTTCATCCGCAAGCCGCCGTCGGCGTGATGTGCCTCTGTATCTGTACGCTACAGCGCAGTCCTCACGCCGGTGGACTCAACAGTTGGTCCACGGCCGCCGAATGAAATGATGATAAAAACGTATTGCTGTGCGTGGTGACTTGGCGAGATTCTACTCACGGTGTCCAGCTTCATCAACGTCTGACAGATCTTCTATCTGTCGAGCCCTTCGCACGGGAAATCTGTGCTCTTTGTTATCGCTGATTGATTCCATCAGACAAGCCGGCGGGAGCAGTACTTACCCCTGCCTCTCGCAATGAAATCTTGAAAATGTACCGGGTCTCCACGGCGGTTCGACAGGTCCGGTTGCAGAAACCGGTGCTCGCGTGCAGTGCACTGTAAAATAGTGCGTACTTCTCTGGCACGCCGTGAGGACATATCGAGCGATTGTGATTCGAGAACTACTCACATCAAGGAAGCCGGTAGAATCCGACCTTCGGGAGCATTACCCACGCGTGCATACAACCGACCGACAGAAATGACCAGGTCAATTCCGGAGACAGAGACATATGCGAAATCATACTGCGGAACAACGGAGCAGCGCGACGACGCCACGATGGTATCACGTCAAGCCTCAGGTCCAGGGCCGCCGCCGACCTCACAGGCACACGGTGATTGACGAGGTACGCTCCCCCGCTTTGAGGCGAAGATAAGCGACACAGGCCCAGTACAAAGTCCGCACGCACGTGAGTTTGCTGGGTGTACAGTAGTGGAACTGCATGCGCGCTCAAAAGCATGTCTGACAGCGCGATCTTCTGATTCACAGAGAACTGGCCCGCGAATCCTGTATGTGGTGAAGGATAATCAGTTTCCCCGCCTTTGACACTTCTCCCCACCGCACGTCGACGTCGTGCTATATATAGCCCTACGCTCCGCACTCAAATACTAGACTCGACTCAGGATATGGCCAGGAGACGGAGTAGCTACTCACTTCGCTGGACATCAACATGAGATTTTACCTCGCACCCGTCGTCCTCGCTCTCGCTGCCTTCGCACATACGACCGCAGCAGCCATAGTTCCCGCGAATAATGTTGAAGGTCAGTGCATCGCATTTATCTTGCTAGAACGCGCGCGATCTGATAGATGCATCGCAGTCGATGCTCTGGCAGTCGATGCTGCGGCGGCACCCAATCAGTGGTTCTAGCACCGGATGGGTACGACACGCTCCCCTGTGGAACTCGGACACCTTGCTGATGGCTGATGATTCATTTGACAGGATGTATTGCTGGGCCGCACTGCGGCGATGTGGATGGCTATTGACGAGGGAATGTGGACAATAATAGTGAAATGTAAAGCCATATGGGATTGAGGCGAGCGTTGAGGCGCCGGCATTGGACATGTCAATCTGCACCATCATTTCAGGTCTGAGGCGCCACACCAGCCCATCTTGTTACGATCGTTTCACTGCAACACGGCGTGAAGTACATAGGGTAGACCTTCGCGTCACGATTATGCGCGCAACGTTCTCCGTATCCGCACCCAACATGAAGCTGTCCTTCACGTCTTCTTTGACCCTCGTACTGTTGGTGATGGCCCAAGCTTCCATCGCGACGGTGGTTCCCGCCAACCAGCTTGAAGGTATGCCGACCTTACATATGTCGCGAGCGCGGCGCGTCCTAACGGTAGCATTGCAGCCGACGCGCTCAGCCCGGACCTCGCGGCACCCCAGCATTGGTTCAAGAAGTAAGGCATCATATAAAATGTAAGTGCCTTACAGATTGGGATATCTTCTAGCCCTCAACCCGGCTGCGCAGGGTGCCAGATCGATATCCAGAGAGCTAGCTCCGAGTCGTTTAATCCTGATTCATACGACAAGCATTGTTTTGTGATCGTAGTTCAAGGCTGTGTACCTAAATATGCATTCAGCATGAGTGGCATGGTTTTCAACCCAATAAGTGACCATTCAGGCTTGCCAGGATGGCCAAGTCACCTCGGCTAGTACTAATGAGCATTGCCGGCGACTCAAAGACTTTCGCGTCCAGTCTTTTTCGCCGCATGTGCGTCCCTAAATTTAAGGTCAAAGTTTAATAATCTGCTCTAACAGGTAAGCAGTGTGCTGCTCAAGTGTTGCTCTTCGAAAGATGAAGACGATGATTACGGTGGGAAGAGCTGGTGTCAGTCACGGCTAACGCTCACTGTCGGACTATCCACGGCGTTACGCCCTCGTCGGCCCGCTGCGGCTTTCTCCCAACGACTCGCAGCGGCATTACGACGACCTTCAATATCTATGGCTGCCAGTGACACCTATCTGGGGTTGTGAACGAGCAATATTAACTTCAATTTTCGGTGCGTGCTCGTTTGATGTTTGGCTCGACTCCGTCACACGAAATGAAGACTGGCACACGAGCGAGGTCTTCTTGCATAATTACATCACAATCTCTTTCTGAGCTCCCTTTCGGACGAGCTGGGTCGATCTATGGGACAAGCTGGGCTGTAGAGATGCAATTACGCTGCGCCGATGTCGTCAACGCCAGAGCCACAACGCTCTGAGCAGGACTTATCGGCATCTCGCCACGGTACGTCCGAGTCGCACCTTGATGGCTGTATGCCTTTCGAAATTGACTGATGACAAGGATATGTACTCAAAGTAACTGCCGCTCGTGTCAACCCACTCGTGGGCGTAATCACCCTCGTTCGGGGCGGCCGTCTATAAGGGTTGGAGCACCTGCCTCCGATCACGCACACCCAACATATTCCAGATGTGCGAAGTAACTTACACAGATGATGCTGTGAGTTTAGAAGGTATCCCAAACAAGTTAGGGGATCTATGTGCGCCACCCTGCTCGGGGCGCCGTCTGTCGTGGCGTCGGATCTCCTTTGACATGGAAGTCCACGTACCCTTGTTCCCCGCGCGCGGAGCGGAGGTCCTTGCGGCCGCCGCATTCCGGCGCTATTGCGTTCCGGCTCAATTTTAACTTGGTTATTAGGAAAGCTCTTGAACATCACCTTAGGCCCGGGCGCCTTTCGTGAGACGGTGAGAGCATATTTTTCGCGCGCGGATGCACATGGATGTGACGCGTTGTTGACCGTGGCTATGTGAGTTGCGTCCTTTTTTCTCACCGCGCATCGTATGGCGCCGGATGCTCATGATCATTGGTAGACCGTCCGGAGCTCGAGTCAGCTAAATATATGCTGCTGGCTCATTTTATCTCTCGATGAAACTAGACCGCGGTTTCAATTTCTGCGACTTGCCGTGACCTATGATTCTTCGTCATAGTATGTCCTATTCTCGTCTCTTTCATTGGATCTGTGCTCTGATGTTTTGTTTGGAGCGCATCACAAGCGCGACTTCTTTATGCGTATTATCGGATATGTCACGGTGATGAAGTGAACAAGAAGCACAGAACGTCTTGCGCAGCGGTTCGGAGCCCGAGTCATGATATCGAAGTCACGATAATTCTCAGATCCATGATGGCGAGATTATACATCAGTGCACGCTTCTCTGTCACTCGATGAGGACCCTTCTTCTTTGGATATTGCAAACTGGATTATTGCAGGCTGATCTCCATTCCTCCAGTGTATGTGCCGGTTGCGCCAGTGCTGAGTCCTGATCACCCCCCACTCCCATGGCATGCGGTCCTGAAGCTGAAATTGAAAACTCCAGGAAGGGCGCGTTACGGAATCGGGCTGGGCTGACACAATAAATACCGCGCGCGGTTCAGCCGATGAGCTCTCCATCACGTCGCACACACTCGACAGGATCTGCAACCACCATGTACTTCCATACTCCCTCGTTCCTCGCCGCTGTCTTCTTGCTCATTCAAACCGCGAGCGCGGCGGTCACTCCGGCGCGCTCGGACGAAGGTACGCTTGCTTGACTGTACTGTGTTTTCAATGGCATTCGCTCACGTCACTTAATCCTCAGTGGAGGCCATTGCAGTCGATCCCTCCCCTGACCTATGGTTCAAGGCGTAAACTAAGACACTATGCACACCAAGTTCTTGGTAAGTTTTGTCGTCACCTTTGTCAATGAGGGCTCTCGCTCATGATGTCGTCAACAGAGCTTTGTATCTCTAATGTGGTCATCGAATTCGTTGGTGTATATAACTATGTAGCTCACATGCTGGCAGAACGAGTCACTGTTGACACTTCGCATTTCATGTCGAGGTCGTGCTATGACATCAGCAAAACGCAAGCAAAATGCCGCAAAAGTGTCCCCGGATTTCCACCGAGAGGGCTAGCGATGTGTGAATTCCAGAACTTCATCGGGGTCACACATGTCAGCGCTTTCGTATACGGCATACATAGGTACACGGAGCAGTACGAAATGAGACGGCCGCACTTGCACTTGCAGTAGAACCCAGCCTCGAGCACCTCAGGCTGCTCGTCAAGTGCGAGCCCCTCGGGCTCGTCAGGTGCGGCTCCCTGACGAAGGAAACAACAATTCCCGGGACGTGTGCGATGTGCGGTCCCCGAGCGTGCGCCAGTGGCTAGCCTGACATAGTGGAGAGGTGATAACCTGAGTAGCTTTCGAGCTCAAGAGTCACTGATACCTGGGCCAGAGCTCCGAAACTCACGTGAGTCCGGCTATCTCCGGCTGAGGCTCGCCCGCGCATTCCCCCTCTTACATTCCCCGCCATCAAGGACGTCTGTCGTTGATCACTCCAAGATTCAAGAGGCCACACATGCAGCAGCCCGTGTAGTGAATGAGTGAAGGCGCCGCAGCCATCGTGCCGGAACAGCCGTGCCGACAATATTTCTATGCGTATACTTATGCGCACATCTATATGCATATATATGCTCAATTCACGTTTTCTAGGTTTGACAGCGTTGCTCGGCGGCCTTTCAGGATATGCTCCGGAATGCGCAGCCTTTTCCTGGGCGGTTAGGCCAGCGCCACAGCGCTCGACTGCCGAGTGCCTGTACTCCTGTGACCACGGTGTTTCGAAAAAGACAGGAAACAGTGCTCACAATAGCAACCCTGGTTGAATTCGCAACATTAATATCGTCCGGGGAGGCAGTCGTCAGCCACTCCCCGATCCAGCGCATTCACACTTTAGGTGAGCGAAATGACGCTGAAGATGACGCTGAGTGTTCTCGAGTGAGACTGGTGATCTCGGCGCGCCACCTAGCCCCAGGCAGGCGCAATCATCTTACGTCTTTCGTGGCCCTCAGGTCCTCTGAAACTGGAGCACTAAAACTGTTAGAGAAGGTGCCCTTGTTCCCCGCGCTCGAGGTGGACGCTAGTCACTAGTGTGCCCAACACCGTTCTCGGCGCTGATGTCTTTTTGCTTGATCCTGGCTCGGGTTTGCAGGGAGTCTCGTGGATCTTTCGGCTCGTGCCTTTCGCTACGAGAGGATTTTCTCGTGCGTGGATCTGGTGACCGGTATAATGTACGGCCGGGTGTTTCACAGCGGACCGGACTCTGTCTCTGAGGCTCAAGTCAGCTCGCTGCGGACCGATCTGACCGATTACGTTTCGAGCCTACCCAGCAGAACCCTGCGATACTCTAGGATTGTCTCCATTGCTCTGCGCTGGTCGTGGCATACTTATCACACAACATCGCTTGAGCCGTGACTACGGGTTCGTGAACCACACCTACTGAACAATGTGCGTATCTTCAGCTTCTATCATATGTCACCCTCGTGAAGTGAACAAAAAGCCACTGGCATCCTGGCCAGCGGCGTGGATACACAATGGCGATTGTTCTCAGCTCAATGATGGCGATTACACCCGCGGCTCGCCCTTTTTCTATCATAGGTATTGTCTAGAAGCCCGGGCTGTCGTCGTTAGGTATTGCATGCTGATGTCCATTCCTCCAGGATGCGCCCGGTGCACTGGTGCCAGGCGTAAAATCACCGCCCAACGGCACGGCGCAAAACCCTACGTCTTGTGCTGTAGCACCACGAAGTGCCGTGGCGGTCTATGCTGGCCCGATAAATACTGCGTCCATCGGACGGCAGGTCCTCATCGCGTCGCACTTCCGCGCTATCGACAGCATCAATCGTCTACCATGAACTTCTACATCTACTCACTCATTGCCGTTGCCTTCATGCTTGCTCAGACAGCGAGTGCAGTGGTCACGCCAGCCAACGTTGTCGAAGGTACACTTGTCCCGCGTTCTCGGCACTAAAAATGGAATTGACTGATTATCGTCCTCAGTGGAGGCTGTTGGGATCGAGCCCGACGAGAGCCAGTGGTTCTAGGACGAGCAATGGCAGCTCACGGTCAGTCTGGTCATCAGCAATGCCGATGAGAGGATTTCTAATGTCGTCGACAATGACAGCCTCACACTTCTCATGCAATTATCGGACGAGAAATATGTCGTCGACAGGGAAGCCTTGAAGTTATCGGACGTTGGTTTGGTAGAAAAGGAAAAAGAAAACCGTAGTATACATGTAGGATGACAGAGTGTTTCCTGAGTAGGTCTGGGCTTCAGCGGGCTGTGCGGATTGTACGCGAGTTTACACCACTCCCTTGATGATATCGGCGCCTGGGAAGCAAGGGCGCTCATGAGCAAATCAATTGAAAGACAATGGTGGGCTAGAGCAGCTCACCAAGCTCTCCAATAGCATAGGCCGTCGCTGGAAATATGTGCGCATTGGTTCAATCCCATACAAACTGAGTAAAAAGGCAGACGTACCCTGCATATGAGCCCCGATGTGAAGCGGCAAGACCGACAGATCCACTACGCGAATGTTCGCCGTGCTGTAGACCTGCATACAATCGCGTCAGCTGAATAACTAGGCTTCCACCGGATAAACGCGCCTTGAGATTCGTGTCGACGACGCCGCCGTCCTCGAAAGGCAGCATCGAGCATGAGCCGATAGTATCTGGAAATGGACACGATGAGGCGAGGCTGTCGTTTGACGGGTCTGCAGCTGATGGCTTACGGAACGTCGTGCTGCAGTTAGTCTTCAGGAAATCTAAGGTGAGAAAGCGATGAGTGATATGAAAACCCCTACTAGTCGACGAGGAGATATACCGGCAATCTGTTCGTCCGTCTCATACTCTGGTCCTGGGTTCACTTCGTTCCCTACGCACGGTCATGAGAACCTGCGTCCGCTCAAGGGCTCACAATGAGCGTACCTGAGAGAATGCTCTTGAGCGGCTCCTGCTGCGCAAGACGGCGATTGAACTTAATGAGCTCGACGAAAGTGCGTATGTCTAGTTCACGATCAGCACTTCGAGCAAACTTTGTGGTCAGTCTACAACACGCCAAAGTACCCACCGTATTGCTCCTCGAAGTAATGAGGGTCAATCTCCGGGTCTTCTGTCGGATCGCTGGACTTCACGTGCTGGAAGAAAGTCGTGTGAGGTTACTGCGAGAGATTGAGACGATTCGGATGTGTCTTACGATCGTGCCGCGGGAAAACGGGTGGTTGATGAGGCCAGACAGGGTAATGTACTTCTTGTTAGGCTCCGGGAGCTCTGCAAAAAACGCCATTAACCTCCGTCAAACTATGAGCGGTTGACAAGAGATACTGACTTGGCTTCGAAGAAAACGATTGGGAGAGCACGATCTCACAGCTTGGCTCCTGCAGCTTGATGTGCTCTAACTGGATGCCGAATTGTTTCTGCAGCGCCGGAGAGTACTTCCCTTCTCGAATGCCGGATTCTATGGACTCCGTGAGCTCGCGCTGTAAGGCCTGGTAGTCCTGCGAGATGGAAGAAAGGGGTACAAATGTCATGCAGATTGATGACATGCCGAAGACGCCTTGGCCGGATTTGCTGCAGGATAGCAAGGTGTCATACAGCAAGTCAAGGAAAGACTCGAAGAACGTACTATAGTTCAAGCTGCTTTACAGCCTCGTCCGGATCGCGCAGGCAATCAAATGTCAAGAACTCGTCTGCTCTATCGTCTCTGATTTCTGAACCTGTGTCAAACATCTAGCGTTTATACGGGGGGACAACTCGTTTTTTTTTTTTTTTTTTTTTTTTTTGGAATCATATTTATTGTCAACTCGGGGCACGCGGCCCCATGCGTGACATCGCTACACGTGGGCCCCCCGCCCTGCGCTCGCCCGGGACGAGACGAGGCTGGGACGGGGGCGCCTTGACTCGAGGGTGAGGGATAACTAACACCGGATGAACGAATCATGGAGGGGGCGACGTGATGTGAGGGAGGCGTGAAGGTGGGTGACGGAAGTGAGTGGCGAGTGGAGGCGATGGGACAAAGCGGACGGGGAAGTGTGGAGGGGAGGGGGGACTGTATAGTACCGTAACCTGCTGCAACCACCTAACCCATTCCCGCAACCCTGAGAACCCGACGGTCATCAATCAGGGCAGTAAAAAACCCCGGTGGGGAAAAAGCCTCCGATCTCGCGCATACCCTTCCCCTACCCGGCCTACAATCACGCGCGGCGCGCGCGTGCGCGCATCTTGACGGCGCCGAGGTGGCGTGTGCGAACGCGGCGGCCGAGCGACACGCCTAAAGCGTGCGGGTGTACCGAGGGCGCACATTTTGCGCGCTGAAGAGAAGCAGAGAGACCGAGCGACATCTCTATTCGTCTGGGAGAAGATCGAGCTCACCGTATTGCTTGAAGCGACCTGTTGCTTGCACATATCGGAGGACAGAGAGTAGAGCCTTGGGCGAGGTGAGGAGGAAACTGAGCTCCTGCGCCTTCCGTCGCCATTGATGTTGCATGATCCAACGTTCGTGTCGGTGTGCACGGCACTCGAGCAGGTAGTGTCGGACGTCCTCTGAAGCATGTCGACACGATGGGCAGCGTGGTGAGTCGATTTTGCCGATGCGATGTAGATATTTGTTGAGAGGAACGTGGCCTGTGCGGAGCTGGAAGAGAATGCTGCAGTGCGCGCGGGTGAGCTGCGGGTGGTTCACAAGCTTGAGGAACTTGTTGGACGGCATGGAGGGATCGAGGCGCGAGTACCGAGCGTGGCGAGGCGACGCTTTCCAATCGCTTGCCCATCGCTGGATAAGAGCTGCGTGGTGTTCCTGGCGGAGAGCAGATGCGCTGCGAGGGAGGCCATCGTGCAAAATAGTTGGGAGGGAGCGGCGAGGGCTGGAGGCGCCAGCGGCGGCGGCTTTTGCTTCGATGTCGGCGAGCTCGTTGCCGGCAACGTCTTCATGGCCGGGAACCCAACGGAGCGTCAGCGTGTAGCCTCGTCTGCGGGATTTCTTCAGTGACGTCGCTGCGGATGTGAATGCAGTATCATAGCAAGATACTGCCCAGGCTGAGATGTGCGAGTTTGTAAGGCACGAAGCGTAGCTTGATTATCGACACTGATAGCTGTTGAACGATGCGCGTCTTCTTCCGTGCGGAGGAGCTCGGCAGCCAGGAGGAGGCCAACATACTCGGCCTCGTAGACTGTGTGATCCGTTATCTTACCCAAATGGTAGCGTAGCACCCGTGGGCGCCGGCCGTCGCGGAGAAGAACCGCCGCGGCGCCGACCTTGCCGTCGCAAGCAGACCCGTCGGAATAGACGCGAATATATTCACGCGCGTTGCTGTCGGAATCGATGGCGGCCTGACGAGAGGGGTCGATGTGCACAGTGAAGGGTAGCCGCGCGCCAGGGCGGCCGCGAACTGCCGGGATGGTCTCGACGGTACCGGGCTCGATTTGGAAGATGTGGAAAAGGTGGTGAAGGGGCGAGCGATGAGATTTGACGTATCGCGCGGCGCAGCGATTCACCAGGGAGGTGAGTGGGTGCGAATCCGGGAGCGTGCAGAGTCGAGTGACGGCGCGATGACAGGCCTTGTCGACCGCGAGTTCCATGGGCAGAACGTGGGAGTGGGCGTCGAGGACGTCGGAGGGTGAGGAGCGGAGGCCACCCGTAATAGCGACCGTGCCGATTCGTTGCACACGCGCGAGCGAGCGGATGGCGGTGATTGAGCCTTTCTTGCGAGCGCCCTGACCGTGAACAGGGGTGCACCAGACGTCAACGGCATAAAGCATCTTGGGGATGGCGACTGCGATGTACAAGCGGCGGGTGTAAGCCGGCGTTAGTCCGTGGGCGGAGGTAGCCAGACGACGTAGCTGATTGGTCCACTGAGTGCCTTTGCGCACAGCATATTGTGTCTGAGCAGACCAGTTGAGGTGCTGATCGAGGATGACGCCAAGGTACTTGGCAGTTGGCGAGGGCTGCACCGTGCATGTGGGAAGGACCAACGGCGAGCGCGTCTTGGTGCTCTGCGGAGCCGCGAAGTCGATGAGCGCGAGTTTGCTAAATTCAAACCGTGAGTTGTGCGCAAGTGACCAGTCAACAGCGCCGTCGGCGCGCGTCATCATATCACGCAGCAATGCGTGTGTCTCGTTGAAATCTCTCCCAGTGGCGAAGATGATGGCGTCGTCGACAAAGGCCATTGCAGCTTCACTGCGATCGCGTGGGATGTCGAGGAGCCCGGCGTTGTAATATAAGTAAAGTGCCATGGATAACGGATCACCTTGCCCTATACCATTGTCGATGTCGATGACGCCCGAGGTGAAATCGTCGAACCGTAGCTTGGTGCGCCTATGTGTCAGCATCCTGTGTACGAAGTCAATAAGTGCCTCTGGGACGCGTCGCGCACGCATGTTGTGCAGAAGTCGGTCCGTGACAGCGTTGGGGAAAGCGCCCTCAATGTCGAGAAAGAGCGCGGATACAACCTGGCCCTGTCGCCACGCGTTCTTGACCTTCTGGACGAGCAGGTGCATGGCATCGGTGGTGGTGCGACCTGGGCGACCGCCAAAGTGAGTCGGCGGAAGAAGCGCATGACGCTCGCCTATAGAGGTTAGCTGCTCGGCGACGATGGATGTCAGCAATTTACACGTTGTATTGAGGAGAGGGACAACTCGTACCGTAGCTAGCACCACTGTAGACGTGCTCTTGGACGTTGTTTCCTACCCCGGGAACATTGACCGCTACTTCGATTCCCGCTCTTTGAAGCACCTCCTCATTGCCAATGCCGGACAGCTCCAGAATCTGTGCGATGCTTTAGGACGTCATACATCTGCGATAAATGCGGATGAGGTCACCTGTGGCGACTTGATAGCCCTGTGGCAGCGGAGCTCGCCATGAGAATGGGCCAGGAAGATATCGAAGTAGAACGGACACACCCAGCGGACAGGACGACTTCTTTGCCTACCCTAACCTGGCACGTGGCCTCCTCATGGAGAAACTCGACCGCCGTTGCTGTCGAAACGCCGCTGATGTCCTTCCGTAGAATGATTTTCGTCACTAATGCTGACGCAAGAACTGTGAGGTTGACGCGAGCAGAGTTCGGCTCGTAATACATCTATGAGTCAATGTCAGACAGCACGTGGACAGAAGACGAAAGAGCGGCCAACATTAGCAGAATAGGACCGAACACGCTCAATTGGATGAATCGTAACCGGTGTAAGCCACGTCCCGTTGGTCTGAATCGGCCATCAGCAGCTTTGTCCCATGGCGCTCGAAGCAACTTACATTCCCGGAGAACTACAAAACCTCTCAATAAGGGCAGCGAAAACTATTATTGGAAGGGCGTACGGGTTCCTCAACGTGCGGGATACCAAGACTGAGAAGGGCTTCTTGATATGGTCCCTCGAACCCCGACAGGGTGACGGGGTAGCCAACGTGCAAAGGTCCTATGCAATTAATCAGTCGCGCTGCATTGTAATATCTTCTGCTCATTCGTACCGTCAGTCCCGTGCTCCTCCAGCCTATAGTTCATCGCCTCAATGGTGACCTTTGGAGGGATAAACTGCTCCGACTTCTTGTAATACTTCTTCAGTAAATCCCAATTCCATCCAGCGTTACCCAGTTCTTCGAATGCTACGATCGGCTTTTCAGCATCGATATATGTGCAGTGAAATATGGAGCTCACCGTCGATGTCCGACTTTGCGGGGAGGTGATATTGGAAGAAATTTATCGCAGAGCTGCCGCCGAGGCCCTTTCCACTGTCCGCAACAAACAGTGAATAGAGACTCGTGGGGATGACAAGTCGGCGTACCGAGGCCAGTAAAACTCGCGGTCCTTCGCATACTTTTGGGCAACCTGATATGATCCGATAAGAATCATCGTGTCAATGAAAGAGCAAGAACGCACGGTGCTGAATGCCCAATCATACTGCGGCTTCATAAAATGACTGCCAAAGGATACCGGGGTCACTGATGGAATGATTTCAGATCCAATCGACATGCAGTGGAAAGGAGTTACGTATGGCTGGATCTTGCAGGTTCGCAGGCCCGGCTTCTAGGACAAGCACGGAAACATCGGGGTTTTCAGACAAACGCGACGCCACAACGAGGCCGGCAGTCTGAAGCCTAGTAAGTGGTCCGGCCGTCAATATTTGGTGTATAGCGCACCCCACCGCCTATAAAATTGATAAGGATGTCAGGCGTGGATTGAGCATAGTAAATATGCCCTACCGATGACGACGTAGTCGAACGTCTTCGAGTACACCTGCTCAATCGATGCCGCCATGATAAGGTACACTGTAGCTCGTACCTTGGCGCCATGATCATGCTGACATGTATTTATATGTGCGGACCTTCGGGTATGTGAGATCATCACATGCCTGAGAAGAGCGCGTTGGATCGTGTGGCAGCCTAGCTTCGGTCACGCCAGGGCCGCTTCACTCCGGATGTTGCGCGCCCCGGACTTGTGCGAGGTCGTCCGTAGTGAGACGATTCCTTGGATGGTCACTCAGCGTGGCAAGTCTGAAGCTGCTCTTGTCTATCTGCTGCATCGTAGCTGGAAGGACTTCGTCAGGTCAGAGTCAGACGCGCGGCCCGCCTAATATAGCCTTCGATTCAGACACCGCGTGGCAATCATTTGAGCTCCGAAACAATGTGGACTTGCCGACGCGGTCAACGACTACATATGACTCTGTGGTACAGCCGCGTACAGAGAAACATGAACTATATCTAAGGGAGGTGCAGTCTCTACTAATCAGTTATCGCCAGTTTCCAAGGCAACAACGAGCTTCCCATAGCTCTCTGATCGAGGCTTTATACTACAAGAGAAACGTGGCGGGTGTCTGCAATAATCGAGGTCAGTTCAGCGACGCAGAGCTAATAAAGAATTTCACGGACGAGAGGGCGCCAGACGAGAATTCGAGCACATCGGGGACACCCGCATCGGTAGTCTCAAAATGATACACTGCCAGAAGGCGCGCTATGAGGAGCCACAGCGCGTCCTCCGCGAAGTCCTTCCCGGGACAAATGCTGCTCGTACGGCGAGTCAGTCATACCGCTGCGTTGGAGAAATTGTCGACAAACCGTCGACCGAATCCAAACGCATAGCGAGACGGGTCGTTTGCGGAGAAATCCAGACGGCCATCAACGATATATCTCTCCGGCATGAACGCTGAGGGGTTAGGATAAACAGCCGGGTCGTGAAGAATACTCCTGTTGCAATATGAGATCGCGCATCGAGAATGACATGTGAAATAGCACGTACCAGATGCTGGCAACTACCATGGACCCAGCTGGGATGCAATATCCACGATAGACATCGTCATCGGCTACCAGGTGAGGGATACCTGCGAAAAAGCAGTCAAGAAAAAGCCTCCAACGGCGAGGCATCATCGACATACCTTGCGGAGCTGGTGGGTGCCAGCGCAGCACTTCTTTCATGATGGCCGTGACATACGGAAGTTGCGCTCTGTCATTGAAGTCTGGAAGGCGATGGGGCCCAACGACACGGTCGATCTCGTCCTGCGCAGCTCGCTGAGCGCCACGATTGATCAGCATGGCCAGTATGAATATTGTGGCGGAAGACACAGTCTAGAGCAGAAGGTGAGGCAATAAATGCGATATCGCGGCGTTAGTACGCACTGTATCAGACGCTCCTGGGCCAATGTTAATGTCGATAAAGTCAATCAGAAGATAGGCTTACCGCCGTACGCGATCGCTGCGCAGTCGCGAATGAGCGATTCTTGCTCGTCTCCGGAATCGCTTCCGAGGTCTTGGAGCATCGTGGACGTGAACGATGGCCTAGCATCTCCGTGCGCCACCGATGCCTTGACACTTTCAAAGGGAACGTGTTGGAGCTTGTGCACGTCGGACCGCCAGCGCCCTAACTGTTCGGCAAAACTTTTGCCTCCCAGCCACCGCGGGAGCGACTGAACTAGAGAATCCAACCGGGGTCAAGAGAGGCGCGCACAAGAGAAAGCAAAAGTCCTACGTAGAGGGACCGGGTTCACAACCCACATCACCGGACTGACTGCCATAGCGATGGTTTCCATGACGTCTTCGGCGGTCTGCACCCACTTGTCCTGACGGTTCTTGACTGTGATCCCGTACACAACATCCATAATGAGTTGGCCGGAATGGCTGTAACGGCACAAGTCAGGGCCTCTGAGATCAAGATGGCAGTGATAGAGCTCACAGTCGCAGATGGCTGAGGAAGTCATCGGGATTCTGCAGCAAGTTGCTGAGCAGCACACCCACGGCAGCGCGATGGGCATCGTGGCTCTCAGGAAGCGCGCTCTTGCCAAATCGACGGGCAAAGAGTCTCCGGCTAGCCTGCCACCGCTTGCCATACGGCATGAAACCAAAGTTGAACTCGTTATGTCCGATTCTATGAGGAGGCATAGTGAGCGGCGTTACGCGTTAACCGTAGGTACTGGCAGTTATAAATAACTCACAGATCCGTGAGAGGGAACGACGGGCGGTCGGAATACCTGGCCGATCGCTTGTCTAGGAGATCGCTCGCGGCTTCCACAGAGCTCAAAAAAACCATGGGACGACCGAAGATAGTCACGTATGTCACGTCGCCTGGGCAGCGTCAGGATAGGATTTCGTCGAGGAGTACTTGATACACACCATATACCTCTCGCCACCGAGTGAATGTCTTCCATTCTTGTTTCCTGGGCATATCAAGCACATTTCCGAGGAGAGGTAAAGGTCTTGGGCCAGGGGGTAGCGGAAGTCCGCCCCTGCGCGTGAACATGCGGGAGATGAAAAAACTGGCGAGGCATATGATGACGACGCCAGAAACGAGCGCATCCCAGGTATGGATCCCGAGGATGATGGGTTGAAAGTCCATCGCGTCCTTCGAGAATCATCTGGGGCCCATTATGCTTTTGAAGAGTGGCGCTGCCCAGCGTCTTGACCCGGAGCACCGGGTAAGGTAATAGGACTCATCGCTGGGAATCGGACTAATTACTTGAGTTCGGAAACTTTGGTCAAGTACAAGTCGTGTTCTAAGATCAGAAGTCAGAGCGAGAGCCGACAAGAGAAGTGACATGTTGCGCATACTCGGGCGTCCATGAGACAGGCGCTAGGATAGCCGGGGCGTACCTCCGATGCCTTATCCCATGATCCCGCATTGAGAGCCGCCGTTGTAGAGATACCTAGAAGGAGAAAGCCGTAATGCTTCTTGAAGGTGTCGAAAGGCTAGAAGAGATCCGATGTAAATTACGAACTCTCTTGACGGTGAGACTCGAGCGACTAGGAGCCACACTCACAGCTGCGATCTATCTACCATTATCCGCTTCCTCGCCGGTACTCTGAGTCTGAAAGTCGTGATGGTCCTCGCTGACTGGGCTGGAGAGGAGAGGGCCAGACTGTCACACGGAAGTCCGAGGCGTAGCAGTCCCGCCACAGCGCAGTCGGAATTTCTCGGAAACAGCCGAAGCCAATCATGGCGCGCACATCATGAGCCTGCTTCCAACCTTCACCTTCACCTCGCTGCGGTCGACCAGCGTGGCGTTCTCTATCCCCCGGTTCTCTCGCTGCTCAGATACTCCTCGATGTACGATACTCCTCGCTGTATGTCAATTTCCCATGCCGTGCGGGCTACAACACAGCTGCATGTGTTTAACTCCCAAGCCATCGTGGACTGCCCGGACCCATGCCCGAACCCACTTGCCCGATGCGGAGCGCGCACACAATTGACACCTCGGGACAGTCGGGAGCCTTTAATCTCGTAAAATCGCCTCTTTGTCAAGAGTGAGTACAGCAAGATTCCCCGACTCTATACATTCATATCGTGTCTGTTGATGAGGCTATATGCGCTCTAGAGTCTCGTAACGATAAAGGGGCGCAAATTGATGCCCTGGTGTCCGCAGGCTTTTCCACCTATCGCATCTGCGTGTCTTTGTCAAGAGTGAGTACAGCAGGATTCCCCGGCTCTATACAATTGCTGTAATCTTGCGACGCTGATGAACGGGCATTGTGGACGCAGCCACACGTTATCGGCCGATCTGGGCGAGTCGCAGTACCACAAAGCAACACTCCGGGCTGCCGGCGTTTTCATCGTATGGGTATTTGTCAACAGTGAGTACAGTAGGAGTACAGGGCCGTCGCGTCAGTGCTGCTGTGAACGTCGATCGAATACTCACCCTGCATCAAGTGGAAGCGCGCGACGGAGACTTCTGTGTTCTCCGCAGAAAATAAACCCGTAAGGTGCGGTCTTCTGTAACAAGTGCAGGGCCCTGTTATACGTATAAAAGCTAGCGACTCGAGTTACTTTCTGACAGACATCCAGATGGCGACCAAAGTACAGACGGCAGCCCAAGTCCAGATGGCGACCAAAGCCCAGACATCGACCATACTCCCGCAGCCCTTCGCGTTCATCCGCGATGCCATCGTCACCGGCTTCCTGTTCACGAAATCCGACATCAAGACAACGTTGATCCCCGTCGTGCGTTCCTCTACATTACCTCTTGAGCAGGTCGCTCAACGTTTTCTACAGACGTTCTTTGCGATGGCTTCCGCCACCGACTTCGAACTGAGCCGCCTGGTTCATGTCATGGCGTGGATATGGCTGCACCTCCTGCAGTTCGACGTGTCGAACCAGACCCTCTCTGAGGATGAAGACGGGATGAACAAGACCGATAGGCCGCTGCCTTCGGGCCGCATGACGCTCCGCAGTGCGCTCATCTTGCGATGGCTCCTGGTCCCGGTGTGCTGGATCTACTCGGCGTTCTACAGTGTAGAGGTGGTCTACGCGAGTATTGCGCTCGTCGCATTGACGGTGATCTACGACGAGATGGGAGCCCATGCGGGCCACTATATCGTGCGGAATCTCGTCAACGCAGGAGGATTTGCGTCGTTCGAAGCTGGCTCCACCCTCATTGCAGGTACGTGTCGTGACTGCGCAACCCGAGCTACTTCCTGACGGCGTGCTATAGGATCCGACCGCCACACGTTGGACGGCGTCGGCATACTGGCAATTGCCATCAGCGCAGGGATATTCGCGACGACCATCCAGGCGCAAGACTTCAAGGACAGGGACGGCGATGGGGCCATCGGCCGCCAGACGATTCCGCTCGTCCTCCCATCAATTGCACGCTACACCGTCATCATCCCGCTCCTTCTCTGGTCGACCGGACTTTCTGTCCTGTGGCGCCTTGACGCCGTAGCCGGCTGCACCTTCGTAGCCCTGGCTACTTTCGTGGGCGTCCGCTTCCTAGGACACACGTCCATCCCAGAAGATCAGGTTTCCTTTTACTGGTATAATGTGAGTGCGGGCGGTGATCCAAGATAGATTCTGCTGACTCAGATTGCACAGGTTTGGTTGTCGGCTGCGCACTCTCTCCCGGGGTACTACAGGCTCTTCCGTGGTATATGATTAGTGCATTTCAAAGATCCGGGGTGTTCCGTACAGGCCCCCTAGACCATCCGTACGACATACCTTATAGAGTCGCACGTTTTCTACAAGTACTGAAGCTCCGAAATGAATTAGCTCGAATTTGTATGCAATCAAACTCCATTGTTGACCGGTATACGATGAGCGGGAACTGGAACGATTGCGTCCGTGAACTAAGTTACAATTCAAAGCCCACCTCACAGAGCTGGGACACAGTGCGAACGGCACTTTTGCGCTGACTTCGGCGCCTCCCGGGTTTTCACCGCGTTCCTGGAACTCCGACTCGGATGATTCTGAGCGCTGCGGTCACGGTGATATCAATCCACGACGACGTATCAGAGCTTCCGACGTGCAACCACGTCTACAGCTTCCGATGTGCGAAGAGGTACTCTGGCGAGTTCCGTGCGTTGTCCGGGAGACTCAGCAGCCCTGGTTCGCAATATTGATGCCGTTTTGGTTCTTCCTGGCAGACGCGCACGGCGCGCGCCAGGCAAAATGCGCGAATACACAGGCGCGCATGGTACTCGTCGCGCGCTACGACTGGGTCGCATCACTCTCCTCAGCTCGGGCTCAGTTATCGCGTTGTGAGTAACGCAACATCTTCAAGGAGAATGTCAAATCTAACCCCATCTAAGCAGCTGCCAATCTGTTCGCCTCCTAGCTCATACTTAAGCATCCCTCAAGGCGGAGTATTCCACGCTCACCTCCTCGAGGTGTGTTGCGACATAGCACCTACTTCCACTAGACTTGCGATGTTGTTGACTGCAGCTCTCTGTGTCGTCCTTTTCATCTGCACAGGCTCAATCGCATGGTCTGCTTGGGCCCGCAGGCGCTCTCGCTACCCGCCGGGACCCAGCGGCCTCCCCGTCATCGGGAACCTCCTCGATCTTCCTCGCAAACACGAATGGAAGACATTCACTGCATGGCGCGACACATACGGTAACGCAAATCCTAACATTATCTTATATCCCCCGCATCGATATTGACTTCAGACATGCAGGTGACGTTGTGTACGTCTCGGTCCTGGGGCGGCCACTGATCATTATCAACTCAGCCGAGGCTGCTATGGATCTTATGGACAAGAGATCTTCCATCTACTCGGACCGGCCACGTTTCCCGCTTGTAGATCTGTACGAGTCTATCTTATTTGATGCACGATTGTACCGACTTGCTGACAGAGTCCGTCCTCGGCGACTAGGATAGGCCAGGAGTGGAATGTGGGATTCATGACCTATGGTAAACCCTGGCATGCCCGTAAGCGCATGATCCTGGGCAGGTACACGAAAGCCGAGGTGCCTGCGTGCCGTCCCGCTCAGCGGCGCGCCATGCGGACGCTATTGACAAATCTCCGCGACGACCCCGAGAACTTCACGGAGCACCTCAGACTGTAGGCTCCATCCCTTTCTCGTCGTCGCGTTTTCGCACTTACTGTGCCCAGGCATTCCGGACAGTTGATAGTAGACGTTACCTATGGGATATCTATCAATTCCCGAGAACACAAGCTCATCCGACTCGCGGAGGAGGTCATGGACAGCATCACCATTGGTCTCATGCCGCTTTTCTGGGCGTTCAACCCAGTCCCTCTGCGTAAGCTTGTTCATTGCCGATCCGGGGCCCCGTTAATACGCCAGACCGACTCTGATTAGTCCGAAAGCTCCCCAACTGGACGACCGGGGGTTGGCTCGCGCGCACGGTCAAGACATGGCAGCAGAACGACAGAAGGCTTTGCGATGAAGCGTTTGAACAAGTGAAAGTGTCTTTGGTACGGCGTAGCAAAATATGCAGGAAGAGCGCTTATGATATGATTGGCACAGGACAACGGAACGGCAAGACCTTCGTACACCTCGTCGTTAATTGAGGACTTGCGACCGGAGGCCGGCTCCCAGGAGGAGATTTTGATCCGCGACACGTCTGCGGTCGCATACGGAGGTAGCTCTACCTTGATAAGATTTCACTATCGGCGACTAACGGCCTCTCTCCTTTAGCCGGATCTGACACAGTGCGACAATCATCCCTTGTGGCGATCTCGTGCCGATGCTGACCTCTTCAAGGCGCTCGCCGCCTACACTATATTCTTCCTCGCCATGTTCCAGAACCCCGAGGTGCAGCGGAAGGCCCAGGAAGAGATCGACCGCGTCGTCGGACATGGGCGCTTGCCCGACTATGCCGACCAGCCAGATCTGCCCTACATCACAGCCGTCATGAAAGAGAGTCTGCGCTGGCACGCCGCTGCGCCACAAGGTCTGCCTTCCTTCTGATCATTTCGCGCAGTCTGCTGAGTATCTCTAGGTATCGCTCATAGACTGACGGTCGACGACGAATACAAGGGCTGGCACCTTCCATCCGGCTCCATGATCGTACCGAACGTCTGGTATGTCTGCGCCGTCTCCTAATATCGTCGTATTTACGTCCGACGTCTTATTAAGGGGCATATTACACGACCCTGTCATATATCCCGACCCTGCACGGTTCTACCCCGAGCGTTTCTTCCGCGATGGAAAGCTTGATTTTACCGGTCGCGACCCGGCCAGCGTCGTCTTTGGATTCGGCAGACGGTATGCTACTGCACCCGAATGCCCAAGGTATAGCTGCCGAGCTCACACGCTTTTATTAAGAGTTTGTGCCGGCGAGCACTTCGCGCAAGACACGCTGTACCTTTTGGTCGCTCAGTTCCTCGCCGTCTTCTCTATCACTACGGTAGACGGAGGCCCCCCGCCGCATGTTGATATGACGTCCGGTGGCGTTTCGTGCGTAGAACGGTCACCTTGAATTCTCGCATTTACTAATTGCGGCGAGCAGATTTCCATGCCCATACAAATGTCTCATACGTCCCCGTTCGGAAGCCGCTCGCGTGCTGCTCGAGCAGGAGTTGATGTGTGCGGACGATCAGTCATAGTCTGACCGAGTGGTAATAGTTCAAGACGGGCTTTGCCCGACAATGTCTTGGTAGAATTAGCCCAAATACTAGATGGGTCGAGATATACTAGTAGACGATTCGAATACAGGAGCATGATGGTAGTTTATACAGGTGTTTCTACGGGTGGTGCTCCCCGAATATGCATGGAGGGATTCTGGGCAGCGGAACATTACAGATAGCTACATGCTGCACGTCGTCTATACAGGACAGGACTGCGCGTCTCCAAGCTTCTCGGATCTGAAGGAAGTGACCGAAGATGCGTCGGTAAGGTTCACTTTCTTGGAGTGCTTGGAGTGCTGCATGACACCGTCAGCAGTAACATAGAAAGGAATAAGAGAGAGACGCACATCGGAGGCCACGGTGGTAGAGGGCGCAGTGATGTCGTGAGGTATTGTCCACACCGTCGTACTCCGGGCACTCTTGTCGCGGCTCTGCTCCGTTTGCTGTGATACCACGACACGCATCGCTATCGAGTCCGCCGTCTCCGGTTCCTTGTTCCGCGGCGTACGGCGCCTGCGCGCGTTCAGAGTGACCATGAGACTGTTCGAGTATCTGGCCAGAGATTATGAGCTAGTTGGAAACTAGGCACGCCGAGACTCACAGTTTACCCAATATGTATGCTCTGCGGTGGAAACTGAGCATAAGGACAGCGAGAAACCAGGGTGGAAACGAGCACGCACGGCGTAAGGTGGTAATTGGCGTTTTCATAGTGCACAAACAGAGCAAGATCGACCGTCGCGCATATCACAGTCACCAAACCCGTTTGAATGGCGTTGAGTATGAGCTTGTTAAAGAGCGACCCCGACTCAGTCCACATCGTTTGGGTCTTCGCATCATATAACTGCTGGTTGTCAGTTTCGGCAAGTAAGAGAGTCGCGAGAGGTACGCACGATCCAGATCATGCAGCCACAGATGAGGACATCGGCTACGAAACTGCCCGCCAACCAGAACTGAGCGCTACCGGTCAGCACGGAGTTTCGTCATCACTCTGTACGGCTGACCCACCTCGAAAGCGGGATGCAAATGTAGAAGGTTCTGCTGGGTCGGTCTCTCTTGAATCTACGACGCTGGTCAGGACTGTAATCATATCCACCGATCGAGAGTCGTCTTTAACTTACG
The DNA here is from genome assembly GCA_019914985.1 of Auriscalpium microsporum. Classification (NCBI taxonomy): domain Eukaryota; kingdom Fungi; phylum Basidiomycota; class Agaricomycetes; order Russulales; family Auriscalpiaceae; genus Auriscalpium; species Auriscalpium microsporum. The sequence goes on along the minus strand of JAHLMG010000010.1, from coordinate 1,702,262 downwards.
ATGGAAGAAGCGACGACGGCAGTCACGCCTTGAGCCAGCGCTATCTGACGCTAACGTAAGAACGGAGGAGCGAGGGTGTTCGAGAGAGGACATACTGCAGCAATAATAAGGGAAAAGACGTGCACGATGACAGAGTTCTTCATCCTCCAGATCCGCCTGCGGTACAAAACATGAGTCGAAACCCCTCCTTCCCTTCCCGACCAGCGGGACGTACCATGCGTAGAATATTTGAACAATAGCCGCAACTGTAGGTAGAGACTGTCAGGCGGATAGTAAACCGACTGCGCTGTCGTGTACTTACTCAGACCGCACATGATCGGGATTGTCGCAGCTGACCAGGGCTCAGCCTCGAGAGTTCCAGGTTTATTCCATTCTGCGATCATATAGAACCAGGCTTGGTGTGTCCCGAAGACCGTTTGCACGACGTCGAGTAGGAATACGATATATACTGAGCAAGTGTGAAACAGCCGAATGTGAGGACGAAGAAGTCCCGCGAGAGGAATAGACATACCAAGGAGCTGTATTCGTATTCTCTCGGACGGGTAGCTGATGTGGAACATGTCTTAGTAGGACGCTCCCGTATTAGTGTCCGTCATCTGAGCGCCGAACAGACTGCTGTACTCACAGACTTGAACAATCAAACAACCCATGAGCAGCCAGTTGATGACGTTGCCTACGAACTAGCAGCGCGGATGAATAAGCAAGCGCGAACGCCTTCAAAACTCGAGACAACTCACGATCGGTCCTATTCTTCACATATTGCAGTAAGTATCGCGTGAAGAAGGATATCGGATGAAACATACACAGTGGTAGCATCCTGGGTCAAGACAGGAGGTGGAACGGTAGCGTTCGTCGCCGACATCGCTGAAAAGACGCTCGTGTGTACCGAGGACGGCGAGATAGCGCGGAGGAAAGAGGGACAAGTGCGAAGAGACGGCGACCGGATGAGAATAGATCTTAAGGCTGTCATCGCGCAACATTCCGGTCGCTCCACCGCGCTAGAACAGAAGTGTGCTGATTGGGCGTTTGAGAACGACATGTTATGCCCCGTATGCACCTGTGGCCGTGGTTCGTACATGCAGCGGCTCGCAGTCTTGTGTCGGCGGTGATGCATTTCATGCAGTGGCAAATCATGATGCGCAGGATAAATGAAGACCTACGATCCCTACCAGTCTCCTGTGAAACGTCGTCGTATGAACTCGCAGGGAACAAAGGCCTCCTATATTGAGCGCTCGGAGCATGGAAGATGGGGCTGAGGAACGGCGCAGTCGTAACCCGGACAATATGTCATATCGCGAAGGCGACATCACAAGAATAGGTTTTTCTGCTGTCAGGGAAGAAGGGAAGATAGTGGCTCACCGGTGACTGATCGCTCACCTCTTGCAGCCACTACCCATCTGCCGTCGATGCAGAACAACCCGCGCCGCCGGACCACAGGCGCTCGGAGTCAAGCGGCGGCGCCACTTCATCTCGGCGCTAGTTTCAGATAACGCCGGCCGGCGCGTGTTTACGACCATTGGGACGCCTCGTATCGTACTTTCCAGTGGACACGGCATGGCCGTACAAAATGTCGTTTCCCCCGTGCCTGAGGGGATTACCCTGCTCCGAGGAGGCGCGGAAACGAAGAAGTTGAAATTTTCTACCAGCAGCTGACGACCGCAGTAACTGCGGCAATATCAGAAAAAATATGCAAAGGGAACAATGAGTATACGAAGGTTCATCCCGTTGACCAAGCGTGCTCAATAAGTTGAGCCGCACGCTCAGCGATGGCGTACACCGGAGCTTGGAGATGTGCTGCAGGAATGTAGGGCTGTCGAGAGCTGTGTATGAGCGCCACTCGGAAATTTGCGAAGCAAGGGATGGCACGTACGAATACAGATGCATCCACAATGCGCAACCCTGCGGCACCTTTCACCAACAGCTTCGAGTCGACAACAGCAGTTTCTTCGTCCGATGTGCCCATCTTGGCTGTGCAGCATGGGTGCCAGTAGCTCGTCACCCCGCCGCGTGCATACGCCGCTAGCGCAATGTCAGTTGTTGCGTTGGCTAGCGCGCCATATGGCCCGAGGATGAAACTCAGCCACGGGGCTGTGGAGATCATGGCCGTCGCCGTATGCAAGGATTCGACCATGACGGCGACGTCCGCAGGATGCGTCAGGAAGCCGGGATCAATGATGGGGAAATCGAAAGGATGGTTGGAAGCTAGGGTGATACTGCCGCCTATGGCGAACGTGTGGACGTGTCAGGACAAATTTGGAGTGCACCAGGGTAGACATACGTGAGATGGGAGAGCTAACACCAGTTATGACGCTGATGAAATTGCCGGTCGCAGGGGCGGGCTCGATGAACGAAGCAAACACGTTCTATAACAGATGTGACCGTTTCAATTTTGTATCAGCGTAGACGAATATGAGCTCACCCCAATGAACAACTCCATGTGTGCTGACGTCTTCCCTGCGGAAGGGTCAGCATGGCCACCGAGCGCCGTCGAGTTAGGGGGCAGGCGAAGCCAAGCAAATTGGTTGCCTCCGACGTCGACAAATTGACCCGTCTTCGTTTGCTGCCACTGAACAAGCAGGCTCTCTGCCAACGTCGCATTCCTGGATATATCATCCAAAGTGCTCGTCGAGTTGACGGACCACTGGTTGGCGAGAAGCGGGTGGTCCTGCAAGTTGCTGCCTACTCCTGTGGAATTCACCAGCGTCTTGATTCCGAGTGCAGACAGGGTGTGCGGATCGCCGATGCCGCTGAGAAGCAGCAGCTGTGGCGTGTTGATAGCCCCAGCAGACAGTATTACTTCCTTCGACGCGCTGACAATCGTACGTGTGCCTGTGTTCGAGTCACGTTCAAACACTACCCAACTATTTACAGCCAAGGCGCGACTTACTAGAGGCGTTCTGCGCCAATTCGACACTACGAAACTCCTGTACGCCGTTCCCTGACGTGGAACTCACAAGTCGAGTCACGCGCGTGTCAATGAGCACGTCCAAATTGGCATTGCGCAAGGCGGGCCACAGGTACGCTGTGGCAGCGCTGCTGCGCACGCCGTTGCCCCCAGTTGATTGCGTCCAACCTGAATTAAGTCATAAGTAAGGCACAACCCAAGTCTTCTGGACCCTATGCACGTACTAAGACCGATGGTGTCTCCGTCGTTGGCGTCCAAGTTGAAGGGAAATCGGGCCGGGTCCGCCTGCGTCGTCGCCAGGACCCGCGGGTCGAGCGCAGAGGGGAAGCCCGGCAAAGTGGTGCGCACAGGCCCATCACGACCATGGGCGCTTGCGTTGTATTGCCCCGTTATGTCATGGTTGTCCACCGGGTCGACGAAGCCTTCAGCCTGCATCCAACGGGAGTCAGCGCCGAGGCACACGAGGGGCGGGCAGTACCTCACCTTGAGCATCAATGGGAAGAGAGAATCCCATGACCAGCCGGCGTCGCCTGTAACTCTTGCAAAGCGGTCAAAGTCGTCGCGGGAGCCCCGCGTGAATACCAAAGAGTCTATGGGAGTACGATGTTTGTGAGACGCGCTGGCAGATACGTGAGGGACATGAAGACTCACTGACGCTGCTGCTCCCTCCGAGCACGCGGCCGCGCTGATACGGAATAATTCGATTTCCCAGGCCTCGCTGTGGAGTGGTTGTGTAATTCCATATCAACGACGCATTGCTCAAGATGGTTTCCGCCAGAAAAGGTATCTGCATGGCTTCGATATTCACATCACTGGGACGCAATGCGTCAGCGCTCATACCTGATGGATACGCGGATACGTACCTGCCCCCCGCCTCGACAACGAGTATGGAGAAACGAGGGTTTGCGGACAATCGGTTTGCGATGACGCTGCCTGCGGTACCAGCTAAAGCCCGAAGAAGTCAGTTGGCGGTTCCGCCCAGGTATGTGGCGGAGAGCGGATACTCACCTCCCACTATGATGAAGTCGTACGTCGACTTCGGAAGCGCGGCTACATCCGAGTAGAGAGCAGCAAGCGACGTCTGGACGACGGAGAAGACGAAAAACGAGCGGGCAAAGAAACTCATGGCAGGCTGTTTGTGCTGTGAGACTTCTGTGCCTCAGAGTGGTGGTGAGCAAGATATAGAGCAGGGAGAAGGGAGTTCAAAAGCGCTACCTCAGGAGGCCACGCCGATCGCACCAAGCTTGCTGGAGATAGACGTCGGCAAGACTCTGTACCCCCCGCTGATGAGCGCGACCGTCACACATAAATGACTGTACTAGGCAAGTGTGTCATGAATACTTGAGTGATCATGAGCACCGGCGCCGACACGGCAGCAGGAACGACCATTATTTCACGTGCCGACGGCATGGGTTCGGGAGATTGTTGCCCAGAGTGGACCAGGGCGCAGGGAAAAAAACTCCCGATAAAGGATAAAAACAGCATACAAGCAAGCGGGTCAACACCGGCAGCACACAAAGTTGGCCGAGATTGAGAAAATGTGCTCACCGTCTTGAAGTCATGCGTGCTTCCGGCAACTGAAAAAAGATGAAATGTATGACCGACGCCGCCGTTTCACCTGTAGGCACGGTTGTAGCATACAACCCGCTAACACCACAGGGCGAACTGTACCTGATGACTGTAGCCGCAAATGACGCGCAACCCTGATCGCCGTGATGCTGGGCAGCTGTCCTTCCATGTGGAGGTTCCCATCTAACGCGACCAGGTCTTGGGCCGAGCAGCGGCAACGCTTGAGGAGGCCAGACTCCGTGCAGGATTCGGAGATGATGCCTCCAAGCCTCCGTGCTCACACAGTCTAGGCCCAACTTGGAAGAAAAGCCGGTATTTTCGAGAGAGACAGCCCGACTTCTCTGGGAGTGAACGGCAGCCAGGACGGCATAATAGAGTGATGCTGCGTAAATGCCATGAAAGATCTGATTAGTGTTTCGGAGGGTGTAATGATGCCACCGCGACGCGCCTAGTACTAGCCCAACGCCCGCCATTCCCTACGATATGATCTTCTGTTCCTGGTGTCTGCTCGTCATTACCCAGCTTCGCGTGTTCGTATGTGTCATTCGCGGCGGCAACGGGAGTGCTGTGGGTGTCGGGACGAGGCAAGTCGACGGTCGCAGCACAGCCTTCGCGGCCGGGAGATGCTGGTCGCATATGTACCACGTGACGATGTTCTTCAACTTCTTTCGAAATTCGTGCTCCTGGCAGCCTACAACTGGAGTCGACGCAGCCAAACGTACCAGACGCATATTCAGGCCTTCATGCCCCAGTGCTGGTGGGTTCTACTGACCCATATTTGGCCACGGGGAGCTTGTATTACCCCATTGAATGCTCGCCTAGCTGCGCTTCCCCACTGCAGTCACGTCCGATCGCTGAGCCTTCAGAGGATATCAGTGAGCCGTACAGATTACGGCCTAGTTTCTGAAATGCTATGAGACGATCAGTGCGACAGGCGCCGTAGAACACAAGTCTACGCGCTTTCCGCTATCGTACAACGCGAAACAGCAACCGCAGCTTCATCACCACAACTCCTCCGAGCGTGCCGAGCCAGGGCCTTTTGGAGTCTTAGGTGGTGCATTTCTTAGACGGGATATGCGAGCGCCGTGCCTGAAGATGGTCATCCAGAGCGCAGATTGGTAAAACGCGCTAGACTAGTAACCAAGTCTTTATAAAGCTAAGTGACGAGCAAGCAATAAAAGCGCGCTGTGAAGATGCATGCCTGCCCCACACGATGCCAGCTTTGTTGGATGCGCCAGGTTCCCCGGGAAATGCTGAGACAGTGAAAGCTAGATTCAATATTGTGCATGCGAAACACAGTAGACCCACAAAGTGTCATGCTCGCGCGCGCGCAGTTGAGAGATAGCATCGCGGACCATCGCGCATGCGTCCTCGTGGTCACCGGTCACCCATGGGGTTGGGCTTCGCGCAGCAGGTCGGCTGAATATCCAACGACCTGGCATGAAACTCGTCCACACAGGTTGCCGTGGCGAAGACACGTCCTGAAACACCTGCTCAACGCCTTGGGCATGGGCCGGAACTTGTCCAAAACGCGAGGAGCGAGTGATATGGGTCATCAGCACATGAGCTTAACTAGCTCACCGTCGATGTTACCGGAAAGAGTCCCACAGAGCAATGAATCAGTGAATTGGCAGTCCACCACTAAATCAAGCACGCGCCTAGCGCCCCGCGCTCTCTCGTCCACGACCGCAGGAGGCGGCCGAGCTGCGTCAGCGACAGCCCGGTATGTGGCACATTCGCTTCCAGCAGTGCCGAAAAAGCAGTACTTCGCCGGGCAAGTAGGCTGTGCCATGTCGAATCGACCTTGCGCGCGACTGCAACGGCCTGCGAAAAGACGGGTTGGTAGGCCTTGCCACCTGCGGATGAACCGGGACATAACTTGGTCCACCAACAATAGGCAGAACGGTCGCAACGCACCAATTTTCGTCCTAGTGACAGTTCGACAGCGCCTGACTCCACGATCTCACTCGCTCTTCCCCACGTCAATGACACGCGCATACGGCCGCATCCGCAACAACGCCGCGCAGCCCGTCACGACCGTCTCTCCGTACCTCACGCACGCCTTGAGCACTGTGAGACAGCCGTGCTCGTTGGAGCGAAGGTTCGCAGAGGCCTTGAAGAAAGCGACGTCTGCGTCTGCGTGAGGAGCGACATCGCGATGCATGTGCGCATTAATGTGAGGGTGGATTGAGTGGCGAAGAGGGCGGGGACGAGGATGGTGACAGTGGGGCCGAGGTCGCGGTGGGTAGGGTGTGTCAGGATACGTGTCAAGGCGGATGGTCGTGATACATACATCAAAGGTTATAGAGCTCGGAGGCACAGGATCCGATTCCTCCTTATCGGCAGTCAGCAATGCATGGTGCGAGATACGCGCCATGGCTCACTTCCCAAAAGGGACAGCGCGTTCTGCAGTCCCTGCTCCACCCAGAACTTGTCTGGATCTATGAGCGCCGCACGGAGAATGCTCAGAAGACGCTCCAACTCCTCAAACAACCGCTCGTCTTCGGGAAACGGCATTTTCGTCGCTGCGATACAACACCATTCAGCCAACTGCGAATATAGATAGAATCAAAAGGCGGCGTACCAATGGCGCAGATATCCATCAACCCACCGCACATCCCCTCATCGAACGACCTCCGTAGCCCTGCAGCCTCTGTATGCAGCTCGCGCGCCGCCCCCAGCCGGCGCTCCAGCACACCGAGAAGCGCGTGCTGCGCCTGAATGTCCACGGACATGCCACGCAGGTACCGGTCCGCGTACTCCTGCGTGAGCTGCAGAAGTGCTATGCAGCGCACCTGTTGCTTCTTGAGGATCGCGCGCAACACGGCAACCTGTTGTAAAAGTGCGCGGTTTCAAGACAAGACAAGTCGCTTACGCCGTAACATCGACGCCAGCCCTGTCATGTACCTCGGCTACGTCGTCACGAAGCCACAAGATGAGCAACGTGCGTACCTTCCGTGTTTGGTTAACGTCGAAAGTGCTCACCTTGTTGCGTTTCTGGGGTAGCTGCGCCGAACGATCTCATGGTTACAGAGGCCTCGAACACGGAGGCGGACGGCGCGATGCGCGTTGCATCGGATGCGCTATGCTCAGGCAAAACCTCGGGCGCGGTCAAATGCATCTGGCGCGGGCAAATGCATCTAGCGCGGGCAAATGCATCTGGCGCGGGCAAATGCATCTGGCGCGGGCAAATGCATCTGGCGCGGGCAAATGCATCTGGCGCGGGCAAATGCATCTGGCGCGGGCAAATGCATCTGGCGCGGGCAAATGCATCTGGGCAATGCGTCTGCATGAAGGTGAGGGCTCTTGTCAGATAACAGCGTATGTGGGAAGGTCCGCTTGAGGTGCATATGGCTAATTAAAAGCTCTACATAATATCTGTCCAGTGGCTGAACGGTTACTGTGTCTCTATAGCTCGAAATCATTTGCATATCACAAGATATGCCGTCGCTCCGCTCCGAACTCGATCACAGTCAGAAATCGTGTTTGAAAGCAACGTGTATATACAGGATGTAATTAAATGAGGAGCTCGGGAAATGTAACATTTACTGTAGAATCTTCACCGGGTCGGAAACGGACCATGGCACACGATCGATGACGAATCCTCGAGAGTGCTGTATATAATTGTCCGTGTGAGAACACCGGCCTCGTCAGATCGACACCTACGCGGTCCAGTGTAAGACCTTGACAGCTGTTGAATGTCGTTGCATAAGCCGGAGCAAGGGGGAATTGTCGTCGGAGGAGTGTGAATCCTGATCCCGGAATCTCGTACGTGAAGGCAATCCGAGGGATGAGAACCTGCTCTTCTTCAATGTGGCCCACCCCATTCAACCCTCGCAGAAGGCAGACAGTGATTAACCGCGATCCTGCATGAGTGACAACAACACGTGTGTTCTTGATGAGCCCACGGTCGACGGATAAGTTCCGCATGATGCGGTACACAGCGCCAACTTTGATGGTGAGTGAGTGCGGAGGCAGGCCGGGAGGTGTATGGCGAAGGACGTAGTCCAAGGTGCTGGCAGGCGGGTCCAGCTCTTGCTCGTCGGCCTCCTTGAGTGAATCAGCTGCATAAAACGTGGATTCCGCCCCTGGCAGCATCGCGAGAATGTCGGCATTGTAAGCATCAACCTGACGATTGGTCGGCGCAAGAATCGAACGCATCATGCACGTTGCTGGATCGTACAGGACGTCTTCAGGAAATACGAAGTCCGTGAGGCCGGATGCGGTGTTACAATGCTCGACGAAGGGGAGGTGGACATCGGGCCCTGCGCCGTCGCCAATGGAATCGACGAAATCGGAAAACGCGGGGTCGGATGCCTGTCGAATAGGGATTGTGAGACGGACGACTTCGAAGTGTGCCCATAGGTCGGAGGATCGGATAGATGCATCGATTATTTGCGCGCGAGTGCCCCTGCGGACGACTGGGCATGTTTGTCGGAAGTCTCCTAAGCCAATGAATATCTTGCCACCAAAGGGGATGTTGTTGTCCATCACGCTGCGCAGCAGCGAATCCACGCATGCAAGAACGGCCTTGTTTGCCATCGGCATCTCATCCCAGAATATAACTGCAGCCTCTCGAATAAGGTCCGCGCGTGAGCTTCCGGCCGTAATCGTTGACGTCAGTAGCTCGCTTTGCTCGTTGACAGGCACCTGAGTAAAAAGAATCAGAGGGTTTGCATATCATATGAACATGTTTGGACTAACCTTGAAGGTCGAATGCGTCGTCCGCCCTCCGGCATACAGCTGCGCCGCAAACGCAGATGTGGCAGTAGGCAAGACAATGCGCCCCTGTGCACGAAGAGCATTGCACATGGCATTCACCATATACGTCTTTCCGCGTCCTGCTTTCCCATCGATGAATAGTGTCAGAGGCATGCCGTTGGCGTCCGCATGCATGACACGGTCGAAGATGTTGCGCTGCTCGTCTGACATGGAGTCGTAGGCATCGCGCGCACGTTGTCGGAGAGCTTGACGGTTGCCATTCCATCGCTCTAGCTCGTGGTCAACTTCTCCAGCATACATGACGGGCTGTGGAAGACCATGCTGCTCGAGAGTGACTCCGTACTCGTCCAGGAGGAAGGCGATGTCCCGCAGAGCCTTGTCGACTGAAAGGTTGATGTCGTGGTTGGTGGAAAGGAAGTGGTCGTAGGAGAGGTGGTCAACAAACGCGTTCCAGAACTCGAGAGGGAAAGGGATACAATCATTGACCAAGAGGTGGACAAAGAGTATTCGAAGCTGGTGCGGCGTGTGCAGAGCAGCGATGGCCTCGTCCATAGCGTACTCGGCCTCATCATCGTGTGCAAAGAGGCCCATGGAAGCGGCAACAGATTGGAAGGAGTCGTGAATTTCGTTACCGAAATTCAAGAGGTCATCAAATGACCGCCCGGCGCGTACGTTGAGAATTGCGCGTAGGTAGAATTCTTCTCGGCGTGTCGGACGGACGGCCACCATGCGAGCAAGATGCGTTCGAGTTGAGGAGCGTCGAATGCTCAGCATGCGAGTCTGGAAGTTGTCGTACACAAATAATCAGTCTCTGTACATCAAGGGAAAATGAAGCAGGCGTACCTGGCCAGGTGGAGGCGGCAGCTCTTCGTAGATACCATCGGAGCCAACACGATCAGCATTGTATTTTTCATGCCGGAAAAGGCGATAGTATTCGCAATATAGAAGAGTGTCGAAATCTCGCTCGACGTGAGATGAATCAATGAAGGTGCCGGCAGGACGCAGAAAATATCGTTCGAGGAGGGATAGTGTACTGCCGGTGCCGTTACGACGGAGGTACTGGTGATAAGTGTGCTGGTCACGAAGGTGGATAGGAAGAGGAGAAACGGCAGGGTCCTTTCGAGTGATGTGATAGCCGAAGATGCGCCAGGCAGCTTCGCCGGCAGAGAGATATCGGCCGCTCCAGAAATCTTCAATTTCATCGATCCGCTCAGATTGTGTTACCTGGAATCGCGTGCGGTCCGGGCCCTTGTGAATGTACTTGAACAGATATTGGAATATGTGGGATGTGTTGGCGCTCTCAAAGTTGATGTGGCATTGAAAAATACGGAGGAGGGGAAGACAGTGAGGCACGACCCACTCGTCACCGGACCGGCGGCGACGGTAGTGGACGCGTCCCTCAGCATCGATGGTGGTCTGTTCCTGACGCGCATGGGGGTAGTGGAAGCGGCACCGCACGTTGCCTTCGCGGTCTTCTCTCTGACATGCGCTGCGTCGTGTCGAATGAGCGACGGGATGTGAATGCATCATGAACTTGCGCACCAAGTTGGCGTCGGCGGGATTAGATGGCATTTCGGCAGAGATGACGGCGTCGATGTCGTCAGGTGTGACACAGTCAGCGGCAAACTTGATGAGGATATGAGCGTGGGGGAGACCACGCTTCTGGAATTCAATGACGTGGATGCGGTAGACTTCTCCGCCAGCATGAGGGAACATCTGACGGATTGCTTTCATGATGAGCGTCAACCTCTGTTTGAACACACGTACAACGTCACACGGGATGTCAGCATGTGTCTGTCCAGGTAGGAGGCGCTCGACAATCTCCGGCCATTCAGGGTTGCAGGTGACTGTGACAAAGAACGTCGGGTTTCCCAGCGTCGCTGCAATTGTAAGAGCGTCCGAAGTCTATGAGCACTGTCATTAGTGGAGAACAAAATGAATCCCGGTCAACACATACCTGCTCTGAAGCCCACCGATGAGAGCCGAGGAATGACGACGGAAGAAATATGTTCTCCGTGTCAGCGAGCTCATCAGAACCCATAAGCGCAGCATCTTCCTGCCTAAGGCGGCGCTGATTGGCGCGGATGTAGTGCAAGCGGCTGTCGAGCTCGCGTGTCCACATATCGACCAAGTATTCGTTGGTGAGCCTGCCAAACATGCGAAAACGGGCTTCGCGGAGAAGGCGAGCACGATAGTGCCAAATCTGTGTCGAGGGCGCATCACAACCATCCGGCAGGTCGTTGCCTCGCTGACGGCCCAGATGAATATCGCCTGTGTCTCCAACGATGCCCCACCCGAGCGTTCCGTGGGGAAAAAATAGAGGGTACGCCAGAGGCTCCCAAAGGCGGCTGACAGTGGGTACACCAATCTTCACGCCTCCTGCACGGGAGACGATGAGGTTTCGGGGAGAGAAGTCGGCGGCGGCAGTGTTATCGTAGCGGATGATAGCTGCGATCTCAGCAGCTCCGGCGTCGGCGAGAACAACGTGAGCATTTGGGAACTGCGCTTGCGGAACAGCAGCGAGGGTTATGAGGGATTGAACAAATGGATTGACGCGTGTCAGCATAGCTGACATACGCGCCGTCCACTCGTTAGGAATGACAGCAGCCCAGTTGATGGCATGCGGCATGTCACCGCGCATGTAGCCGTCGTAGAGGACCCATCGGACGCCGGAGTTGGCGTGATCGGCTCGAACACGGTGATAAACACGACCTTGGATGGCAAGGAAGCCTTGCGGTCCGTAGTTAACAGGGAATGCGCCGGTCGTCTCCATTGCAGCGAAAGAGTAGAGTAGATTGACTTTACGGGAGAGTGATGAGGCATTCAGCTGCTGGGAGAGCCATTCGAGCTCTTCTGGCAGTGGAGGAAGAGGGAGCACGTCGGCGCGTTTGGAACCACGGGGGCCGCAACAAAAACCGGAAGTCTCGCCTGTCAATAGTGGGATTCCGCACCACTGACAGGTGCGATTCCACCGCTGATTCGGGCGAAGAATTGCGCCGAGGGACCAAGTGTTGTCCGCCATCCTGTGCGAAAAATTCAGAGACTGCCGGGATGCACCAAGAGGATGAGAGCGACGTACGATAACAGGAAAGCACAGCGAGAATTTTTCCAAAGCACAGGATTCGGCGGAAGAAACCTCGTACAGGGCACACAACACGTTGTGAAGAAGTCGCCAAGGCGTCGAAATGAGGAGGAGCGGATGCGTTGGCACGAAGACGGTAAGTCCGTGACCACGGAGTCGCCTGAAATGAAGTCAATGATTCGGACATTGGCAGTTGCAGGCCGACGTGTTTAAAAGGCTATCCATGGAGATAATGTTGCGCTATTATTCATGGTATGTACAGCAGAGACAAAGCGAATATGCTGCATTGTCAGGAAGTCAGATCATTCATGTGAGGCGAAGCCAAAAAATTGCTTACGCATATGGGAGGTAAATGTGCCATTTGAGCAGAGCTACGGCGAATTCGTGGGCCAAAAAAGAGGCATAGCGCGAACATGTGATGGAAAGAACAATGCACAGAGTTAATAGAAAGATGGCGCGTGAGCAGGGCTTGCAGATCGTCTCGAGAAGCACCGCGCGCGGCAGAGGACAGCGTCGAGTGCAGCATATGCATTGTTTGTGGTTGACATTTCAACTTGGGGATGTCAATGTTTGAGTTGAAAGTCGGGCGTCGAGGGACTCCAGAGACATGAGGCGTGCTCGTTGTGCAGTCGAGAAAGACGGTGAGTCGGTGATGGAACAGTTGCCAGCAGTGTTGATATGCACCGTGGGAAGAGCACAGCAAGCGCGCTGCTCAGCGCTCCGAAGAGTCAGCTCGCGATTGATCATTAAGCACGTCGCCTGATGTGTTGTTGATAGCTTTTTCATAGATGGTGAAAAGGTAATACAGCGTCAAGTAACAGGAGTCAAGTAACAGGAGCACGCTCCAGTGGCCACGATGTTACCGACAGCGTCGAGGCCAAAGAACACGTTATCATTTGAATTGATCAGATGCCAGCATCTGATGGTAGATATGTAGGGACAACGGAACCGCAGTGAATGGAACAGTGTACACGGCATTCAAGAAATACAGACACAGTAAGGTAGACTTCGTGTCAAGAATCAAGATGTAAGTTGTATGATATCAGCTGTATGTAAGCGATGCATGTGCATCAAGTCAGGCGACAGTCTCAAGCTAAATGAAAGGAAGAGGTGAGAAAGGAGAGTGTATATTGAGATGCGACAACGTACATGTGTGGACTGGAGAGGCAGGAACTTCGCTGTCTTCTTGCCCCGTGGAATCAAGCAAGCGTGCCGAGTCAACGGCTTCGATCACGCGCTTGCGCATACGCTTCGGGGCCGGAGAAGGCGTGCTCGGTGTAGGAACAGTATTCGGTCGAGAGCGTTTGCGCGTTGAGGGACCGGTGTCAGGACTGGACTCCGCGAAAACAGCGTCTGAGGTGGATGCGACAGGCGCGGGCACGGGCACGGGCACGGGCAAGGTGGTGACCGCCGTCACGGCGACCGTAGGGGACGTCGGGAGGGTGCGAATGGCAGCGGGAGTGATGGGTCGGAGTGGGGCGACAGGTGGCACAGCGACATTATTGGGCGCAGCGCGGGGACGGACGGGCGTCGGACTCGGCGGATCTGCATAGAGGTCTTCGCTATCGTCGACTATGACAGAATATACGTCAGTAATTAGCGTTGTGCACTTGTTGAGATATGTACCTGCATCGAGGTGAGAAGCGCGCACAGGAACAGATTGGGGAAGCAATGTGGATGGAGCAGGAGGGGATGGCGAAGCAGACGTGTTGAACATGGGCGGGCTCGTGATGACACCTGCAGGTTGTCGAAGAGTTAGAAGGACAGACAGGGACGATGGAAAAAAAGAACGCACTGTTCGGCGCAGTGGCACGATGACCGTAACGCCGGGGTGTCGCAGGCGACTTCCCCTTGCTATCAAGAGTAGCTCGCGGCTTCTCGGGTGATGGCGCAGGCGTGGACGAAGTCGGGCGGAATCCAGGCGAGAATGTGAGGTCCTCGATGATGAGGACGGCTTGCTTGGTATCTTTGATGATGCGATGGATAGCTCCGTAGATGTGGAGAGGCGCGTTTATCTTGGGCGTCGGGGTGTTCTTCCAGCGCGGGGACACGTCAAATTCACACCTACGGCTCATTAGAAGCTGTTAATAAGGCAGAGCGCATGTAACATACCGGATGTTGAAAGTCTGACGCGAGTTCACGGCCCATGCTGCAGAAGAAAGCTCGAAACCCCTTGCAGAAGCATTGTCCGGAGCCTCCTTGTCACTCTCGACGTGACCGAGGATGGAAAGGGAGGCACGGAAGTCGGGGATATTTGCATCGTAGTCCGGGTCGGATGGGTTACCATGGAAGGGCTGGATAGTAAACGCCTCGAGGAGAAAGGGGCGGCCAGGCGGAAAGACGGCGCGGCCGTGGACGGCAGCAACGGTGCAATCGGGGTACAGGTGGGTGCCGGATGGAGCGTAAAGTCGAATTTTGCCGTTGTAATCTTGACCGGTTAAAGTGACGATACGGGTTTGATAGATGTGATAAGTGAGTTTGGCACCCGAGGAAGAAACCTCGTGAGTACTGTCGGGGGAAAGGAGAGGGAAGACGCCGTTAAGGATGCAGGTCGTCATGGTCACGGTCGGGGATGAAGATGGATGAGAAAGCTCGTCGTCGGAGCGGCATTTTATAGAAATATGGAGACAAAGATAGTGTATTGTACAGAGCGGGATAAAAGAGTGTGCATTGTCGTGGAAGTGGAAGTGGAAGAGAGCAGCGGTTGAGCGGCGAGTGGTGGCTGTTCAACAGGTGCAGTATGCGCGTCTCCAAATCGAGCGGCGGGCAGCGGCATGGAGCGGGCGCGACAGACGCAAATAAATGCAACGCCAAGCGCACAATCTGGTTAATATACGGGTAATGTGTCGTAGGTTCGAATCCCGGTCTTCGCACATATTTTGCGATCACGTGGGTAAGAGCCAAATGCATTGATCACGGACAAATGCATTGATCGCGGACAAATGCATTAGCCCAATGTGCGAAGACAATTAATGTCTGTTGCGGGCAAATGGGCTTGTGTGTGTTGACACGACATAATGCATTTGGTTTGTGTCAAAACACAGGTGCAATGCATTGCGCCAACTGAATATCTACGCAGGAGACGACGTACCTGAGGCTTGAGGTGCACTGCTGGCACAGCATGTCGGCGAAGCGATGAGCCCAGTGGTAGCACTGGCACTACGCTCATGAGAAGGATGGGGGTAAGTTGATGCCAGTATAGGATTGGTAGGAGGGAGGAAGGAGTAGGAGGCAAGATCTGTGGCCCAGGCGTGTGACAGTTGGATTATCCGAGATATCGTGGCCGCCCGGGCCACCTCCTTCTTGCCTCCTTCTCTTCAAACAGACCCGCCGAGCGACTGTATACTACACGGACTCACAACGGACACTACAGTTGACTGAAAATCCTTCTTGTGACACTGTGCGGCCACTTTCTTTCCCCGAATTTGTTGTCCAGGCAAATTGGGTGCACCGAACCCTCAGGCCTCAACGCTCCCAATGATGTGCGGACCAAGTGTCGCGTGAATTCCACGTGTTAAATTACGGCCGGTGACAAGGCTCTCTGGTCGTGTCAGAAAGAAAAGGGATGGATTGCATATACAGTCTAAGTTCCCCTGGCGCTGTTGCTCTCCCCACAAACTAGGAGATTCGGGCGCGGGGCTGGCGCGGAGGCACAGGGTTACCATCCTCGTCGAGATCTAGGGGTATTTCCTCAGCGCGGCAAACCCAAACATAACGAAAGCAGTTTGAGCTCAACGTACTAAGCGTGTCATTAGCGCCCATGAATAGGTACTGGCCCACCTCGCTTAGAGACACTATGTTCGACGACGCTAAACGTGCAGCTCTCTCGTCACCGAACACGTGTATGGACACGGCCGTGGCGAAGTCCGTGTTCCGGAGCAGACTGAAGTCGGCGAGCGACTCGGGCAGCGCCTGGATGGTGGCGGCGTCGAAGATGACAGCGCGCCCGTCAGGGCTGACACCAAAGTTGCTCGCGTCCATGTCGGTCTGGGCAAGGACCACTTTTTCACCCTCGAAAGAGATGTCGGCAATCTTGATCGTCCCACGCCGCCACCTCCGCACCCCAGCGACAGCCTGCGGGTATGGAAATGCGATATGCACGGGAGGAAAAGGAGTGGAAGAAAAGGCGCACCGTATTAAAGTACCGCTGCACGGCAGCAACTCCTCTGAACTTGCGGGGCGCCTCGCCATACTTGAAGATGGTGTGGCGGGCATATGCCGCGCCGAGGGAGCCAAATACTTCCATGGGGGGCACGCGCTGTGCGCGCAGCCATAGGACCGCCTCTGCGGCCTTGGCGCAGAGCTCCTGGGCCGGGACCGTGCGCAGTTCGATGCGCTTCATGACAATGTACCCCATCTTGTACCCCAAATGTGATTCATAGAAGTAGACGACTATCTGGGGCACGTGCGGGGCTGCGTCCCCGTATTCGCAGGCGAGGGCGTAAAGGATCTTGAATGCCACGCTCTCGGGCTCACAGGTGACGTGGTCGGTGTACTTGACTACTATGTTGTGGTACGAGACATCGGAGTCGTCGTAGTTTCCGAGGGTGAAGACGCGGCTATAGATACCGTTGCTGCGAAAGCTCTTCTCTTCGTGCCGCTCGGCGGCTCGTACGACGGCGCGCTGGAACGCGGATTCAGGGTCCATGGGTATGGAAGGGGATATGGTGAGAACATCGGACTGGTCCATGAGAATAGAAGGGGAGATGCTGAGGAGGGGGCCTGTACAGGTTCGACGGTGTTGAGGAGAAAGGAGTGTCACGTACAGAGGTGAGCCTGTGGCTGGCGGAGGTGCCGAAGATCACGTGGACCCTAAGAGGAATGAGCCTAAACACGCGGGTCTCCCTTCAACCACGCCCCTCGTGCGTGTCCAACCACCTTCCATCTCCTTCCGAGAGGTACGAGTCGATTATATGGAGGCCTGGAGTGGTCAGCTCAGATCGAGAGGTCCCGGCACGCTCGGCTCGCCCTGTCCCCCGGAACTCCTACCTGTATTAGTCAGATAATATATAATGATTGATCAATATCCAGTGATGGACACCCGTAGCCAAAGATAACAGGACAGTAAATAATAAAAATACACATGATACACATAGTTAATGAGTCCGGGTCCGAGGTTGGACAGGATTCGGGGAGTATTCAGAGTCGGACCAGATTCGGAGTATTTGGATTCAGACCAGAGTCAGAGTTGGACCAGAGTCGGAGTTTGACCAGAGTCAGAGTCAGAGCGGATTTGGTGGCAATTTCAGGTGTTTAGAATAAAAAAACACTGAACAAAGATTGAAGGATCAAAAGGACAGAAGAACAATGGTAGAGAGCAAGTGTGAGGTGAAGCGGACACGTATTGGGGCTGACAGTAGACGAAGTTCGCAGTATCATGCTGTGCAGACACAAAGTCCGAGTTGGAGTTGGAGTCCGAGTCGGACCAGATTGGGAGTCGGACCAACGTCAGACTCGGACCAGAGTGTTGGACCAAAGTCGGAGTCAGACTTCAGTCAGAGTCGGATCGGAGTTGGTGGCAATTCCAGTTGTGTAGAATAAAACAAAGAACAAGGAGGTTACAGATTACAGGTGCAGTGTAGAAAATTTGCAGAATGAGAGCATGGCGATTAATAACTCGCTCTTAGACATTCAGACTCAGAGTTGAGAGTCGGACTTGTTCTCCGGGTCCTGGTATGTTTGATATTCTCCATCTGCTCAATGTACCATACATCTGAATCATTTCATTTCCTTATTGTATAATGAACCGGAAAATGCTGGGATAAGGGTATACTTGTGCGGACCGGCACAACTCCGAGGTTGCCAAAAGCACGTACTAACTCCTATTTCGACGTTTGAAGAATTTATATGACAGAATGAGACTTGCACATATTAGCCAGGTGTTGTTGGACAATTATTGCAGTGTACAGGATCATGCTGCGTGGGCGGCAGAGGCAAAGTCGGAGTTAGAGTGGAGTTAGTGTAGACTCACGTCTACTACGTGCGGTCACGCGTCCGATGAGGCCGACGCGTTGATACGCCTGGTGCAGCGCTGGGAGGTGATTGTTCACCAATTTTCGCACTTTCGACAAGTCGACAAGCACAGCGTACGAGCTCCGACCGATCGCAAGACCAGAGCCATAGCTCCGATCGTTGGAGCCTCGCAGCGCGATCGCACGATCGCAACGATACCTTGGACACCACGCTTGGACCATCGACTCAGTCGCACGCCATCTGCGCAGTCGTCCGACCACTCGCACACTGTTCCGACTGCGACCACGCGATCTCGAGCGCCACGTCTCCCACAGCTGTCGCAACTCAGCGGAATTCTGTCAGACGTCTCGATCGTCGAGATCATCGCTCGAACATGTGCGCCACGCCGCTCCGACGACTCTGCGACCTCCGAGTACCTCTACAGTCGCGCGATTGTCCTCCGACCATTGTCCCACTCAGGTCTCGAACTTGCGCCGTATTTCTCCGATCCCGATTGTTCTGTGGTCGCTTCAGCACTCCGATTATCGCCTAATTGCTCCGATCATTGCACGCACAATATCGCATTCGTCTGACCGTTAGAAGAGTTGCAACATCGCAACATCGCAACGCTCGCCCGCGACCCCCTCGCACATCGGAGCATATTTCCTTGCTCGCCACGTCGCCATTGTCCCCTTTTCTTGTCATATTGTCTTGTCCGACATTGTAGGACATCGCTCTCACACTTCTTGACAGCGCAGATCGTTTTCCATGCGCTTGCACTTCCCTCTTGACAGCGCTGATCACTTGCTCTACATTGTTTCCTACAGCCTCACAGACCTTCATATATGTTCGCATGACTCCCCTCCATTGTCCGTACCATGTGCGACTTGCGCACCATTGTTTGCCTTTGTTCTGATCGGTTTCCTTTGTTCCGACTGCATTTTCGATCGGACTCGTACTATAGCAATCGGAACGTATAAATAGCGGTCGGACATATGCTGCAATACAGATTCGGTTCTCCCCTCGCAGTTCAGATCTCATTCGGAGCTCACACCTTCGTCTCTATTGTATAGTTAGCTCGAGGCTAGCTTCGTCGCCTTTGCCTTTGCCTTTGTCATCATCTCTCGTACTCAGTATATCACTCTCCTCGCTCTCATCTTGTTCCATCGTTGTCCCATTAGCCTCACTGCTCCGACCATCTTGCGACCTCAGCGATCGCAGTCGCACTGCTCTCCTCCCACAGCGGTCGCACCGTCGAACGTATTGCTCGCACGACTTGCCTCTGTCTTCCAACCGTTGCCCCCAGCTCCTCCGACTGTTCACACGTTCAGAACGGTCCCGCATTGCTGCCTGCACGACTCGTTGTTGCTCCGACCTTCTTGCAACGTCGGAGATCGCAGTGCCGCGTCCATCGTCTCGCAGCGGTCACACGCTCAATCGGACCACTTGCGCCACTCGTTCTCGCATTCCAACCATTGTTTCCACTTGTCCGAACGCTCACACGATCGGAACGGTTCAGCGTCGCCGCCTGCACTTCTCGTAGTCGCTCCGACCACCTCACAACAACATCACACATCGCCCATCGCGTCGCACGTCGCCCATCGAATTGCACGTCGCCCATTGGAGCCACCCTCCTCACATCCTCTTCGACAATCGTACACTCAGCCTCCAGTCGTTCGCAGTCGTTCGCAGTCGTTCGCAGTTGTTTGCAGTCGCTCGCAGTCGCTCACAGTCGTTCGCAGTTGTTCGCAGTCGCTCGCAGTTACGTCCAGTCGCGCACAGTCACTCGCACTATGCGACCCCATCTTCAGCGACCCTCCGAGCATTTGCGTATTCCGACCAGGCCCACCGACCACACATCTCGTCGGAGACGCACCTCCGATCGTCTTTGGGACCCTGACACTCACTTGCACACATCAACGGTACCCTCTTCAGCGCTCTAGGGATCTGGTATCACACACATTACCGCCCTACTACCTGTGGGTGCCCATCAGCGTGTACCCGTTTCGGAGTGTTTGTTACTATATACAGATCCTTCTATTGCTTCTCGCTACTTACGGTCGACACGCTCATCTTATATACGCGCATGACAGCGCTGTCTCGATCGTCTCTCTTTTCCCTCTCCCTCACGTACACGGTGCTAGCACGTTCTTTCGGCAATCATAGTCGGTTCCTTTCATGAGCGCCCGATTCCGGACGCCCTCTGAGTGTTGTCGCCACACGGCGGCTTCCAGTTAGGGGCATTTGGCATGTAGAATAAAGCACGGATTGAGCACTAAACGGAAGGCATAGTATGCTCAGGCTTCCAAAATCTAGAGGTGAAATGTATTCCTAAGTCCTTCAGAATAAGATGAAAAATGGGGTGCCAGACTTTAACACCGCAGTCTAATTCCGAGGCGGTCACGTGATATCGGACTTGCATCTCCCTCCTCAAGCTCGGATCAAATTCAAAGCTTGGAAAAGCAATACTAGGTTACCGAGCATGTGCCACTCTACCATACCACCCGATAAGGGGATTAACTCGGCTAGAACTCTGTACTTCTGCATTGGGAAGGCAGATGACACATCTGTAGTGGCTGGGGTCCCGCCACTGATGGCATCAAAAATTTCCTTTTCTGAGCTGACCACTCCAGGCCTCCATACGATTAGAGTACCCGTCCTAGAGCAGGCAAAAGGGATAATGAATCCGGGAGTAGGAGGCAAGTTCTGTGGCCCGGGCGTGTGACAGTTGGATTATCCGAGATATCGCCTCAGCGGCTGTGGTCGCCACCTCCTTGTCTCCTTCTCTTCAAACAGGACACGCGCAGCGACTGTATCACTACACGCACTCACGAAGGAGACTACAGCTGACTGAGCATCCTTCTTGGGACACTGTGCGGCCACTTTCTTTCCCGAATCTGCTGTCTTGACACGGCGGGCACGCCCCGCGGCAGTTTTCAGAAAACGCCGAAGAGGCAGTTTTCAGGTGTTTTCAGAAACAGCCGCCGGACTCGGCTTCTCCCGGACTGCCAGCACAGCACGAAACACCTACGTCTTGCTCTCGTCGTCATCGACGCTCTTCGATGTGGACACCGCACGCAGCGCTGCGCCCGCCCCTCGACACCCCTCGCACGACTTTCGCCTGAAACCCACTGCACGTCGGCGCACCCCCGCAAACTCGCAACTGTGATCATGCTCCGGAGCCAGCCCGGTCATGTCACCCACAGGCAAGCGCAGCTCCCCGACACAGCACCGGTGCACTTAGATTGGCCCACAGGTAAGTCATACCAAACCCTTCACATTCATTCAACAATGCTGATGCTGCTGCCGCTGCGACACACTCTCCACCTCTCCGCACGCCGGGTAGTCCCCACCCAACAGCCGACATCGATCCACACCGAGAGCCATGCTCGCGGCCTGCGCAGCCTTGTATGGCATCAAACCTGGTACCTCCCGGCTGCGCAGATGGGTTCCGAGGATGCGCATGGCGCTCTTCGTGTCGTCACTCCCGCTGGCCCTTCAACATCGAGGCGCGCGCAGTGGTGGGGCCTGTGGTCAGCGCGGCATCGAGGGGCACGACACGATGTCAAAGTTACAAGGAATGCACGATGAAGACAACCGCGAGATGCACGCAACGCGTGGCACACGACGAGGGCAAGGCAAGGAGTAGGAGCGCGTAGCAAGGGCGACGAGGGCGAAGAGCAGGGCGGCGCGTTGCGCTGACGCGCCCGCTTGAGCTGCGCACCGGCCCTATAGTCTGTTGTTTCAGTAGGTAGATTATTCAATACATGCCTTTACTTCTGCGTACGGGAGACTCGTGGTGAGACAAAGGGAAGCGACAGTCGCGTGCCACGTGCGTCACTCGAAGACAAAGGGGATGGTACGTCGTGTGTTCTTTCCTTTCTCCCAACTCTTTCCCTCTCAAAGCATTTCTCGCCAGCTCTACTTCACCTGCATACCATGTCGGATCACATGGAGACGGACCCTCCAGCCGACACTACCAACCGTGGCTCAAAGCGCGCTCGGTCTGTAGAAGCTGACACGGATGGCGCCAGTAACACCCGCTCCAATAATGCGCCAGGACGTAGCAAGCCTGCAGCGGCAGACTCTCGTCCCCGAAAGAAAGCAAAGCAAGCACGTGCTGCTAGGGCATCAAAGTCGGCGGCGGGTGGCAGTGACCAGTGGCACATCAGCCAAAAGGATGTATCTGCGGAGGCCAAAGGAATTCAAGTGCGTCCTAACTACTCGTTGATAGCTGTGTACATGCTCATTCAATCTGGTGCACTGTAGAATGCTCTCCACATCCACATCCGCATGCTCGGACTCCTTGTCTCGAGACTCATGTTTCCTGACAAAGTTAGCGGGACTGAAGACGCTCTCTTCTCGGAACGCTTTGACGATGTAGAAGGCATTGCATCTGCTGTTGACACAGAGATCAATAGCAGGCGAGACCCCTCTGGTGCTGCACAGGCTATGGTCACTTGCCTCAACAAAGCCCTTGACACTGCTGCTGCTGCGAACAACAAGAGCACCATCGTTTCCTCCATCCGTGATATCCAGCCACAGTTCATCACCCTCTCATACAATGTGGTCACAAGCCTTGGTCTCAAAGCTTGGATTCCTGATCTTGGGAGCCCTGCTGACAGCATCTACAATATCTTGCATGAGCAAATTGCGCTCTCCACATTCAAGGCACTCTGTCTGTCATTTGCATATACTGCATACCGCATCAACTTTGAGGAGCTGAAGAAGTCGAGTCTTTTGCGCAAGGCACGTATTATCATCTACTTTACATCATGCCATTTCCAATATCTTATTTTTCAGTTATATCGCAACTTTGTGTTCTCATATATTCGCAAGCGCTTCATGAAGGACAATACACAGAGTGGAAGTGTTCAGAAATCAGATGAGTTGTCTAACTTGTACAAGCGCCGCACATATGTATGTCTCTTCTTGGAGTTTCTTGGGCGATCAGCTAATGCTAATACTTTATAGCTCCGCAAGGCCAGAGTGCGATATCTCAAGGACCAGGGGTACAATGATCGCGTTGTTCATTTGTTCAGCGTGAATGCAGCAAACTCGGAGGATGAGTGGGACAATGCCCAGGGTGCATTTATTGTCAGGTCAATGGAAGCCCGATCACCGGTTGTTCAGGCCTTTGCTATCTATATAGATGCGCAGAGGGAGAAGCAGGCACGAATCAACGGGAATCGCATGTAAGTTTTATTCTGCCTACCTCCTATATATATTGTGACTAATATTAGCTTTGAACTCAGCCCTGAGCGTACACGTCTCAGACTTGACTCTCCCCCAGCTCCTGTTCTCACTAAACTTCCAAAGAGTGTTCCTATCGACTGGTTCTCCCCAAGCTTCTTCAACGAGCAACTCACTGCTCGTCAGCGTTACAGATACAGTCCAAACCACATTGCACTTCCTCTCGAGGAAGATATTGGGAGGACAGTCTTAGAGCATCGCCGTTGGAAAAATTTGCCAGAGAATGATTTTATGGAGACTTATGGTAACAGCGTCTTGGAGCAGTACCATATGCCAACTGCCCGGGAGATGGATCAGCTGGAGGAGTATGATGCTGAAGATGAGGATGATGAGGATGATGATGATTACTTTCCACTTTGAACTCAGTTTGCTATGGCTGGTAATACAGACTAATTATGTTTGCTAGTAGTATTTATATAATTTACTGATAGCTGATTGAATGTATGCATTGCTATATATGTTATCCTTACAACTGGCTAAAGTTACTGTCGGCGATCTCTATTCAGTGCCCAGCAAGCAACTAGAGTTGGCTGTTTAATCCCATATGTTCCAGATGGTCGTTGGAGAGTTGTGATATGAGTAAGTATATGTTTTAGCTCTAGAACCACCAGCTCTTCTGATGGTTGAGAATAAAATATTTGACATTTGAAAAACTTGAGCTGTGTATAAGGAGTCCTATCTAATTCAAGAACCGATAGAGGAAGATGTGGATGAACAAAAATAAAAGTATGCATGTGATGATTGAGTGGTATTGACCACACTGACTGAATAAATCCAGTACGTTGGCTGAGTGTTTGGTTATCCCAAAACTGAATGGCACTATTTCCTTCATGCTGTTTCTTATCACTGTAAGTACGTCCATCGACAGTGAATGTGCGAAGTCTGTTGGCTCGTGGAGGAAGGATAAGTGCGTGACGGGGATGAGGGATATCTTTCCATGACCGATATGGCTGACCATTGACTTGAAGGTATTGGAGCAGAAGGAAGTAGTGATTCTCATCCATTTCTGGTGCTTCTGCAAGAATATCTGCAAGTTCACCTGCACTGAGCCGACTATTCTTTTGTATGTATTTGTCAGAAGAGCCAGCTCCAAGAATATTAGCAAGAGAAGCCATTGCATCATTACTGGCTTCAGATTTGTCATGTAGTATAGCCTCAAGACGGGCACGGCGACTGATCTGATGTAGCATTGTATAATCCAAGTCATGCATGTGCTGATTGGTTTTAATACGCTGAAGCTCTCCGTTTAGCCGTTCACCTGGAAATTCACTAAGAGCAGCCAAAGGACCCCAATGCTTGAGAATAGCAGGATAATGCATAGCATAGTGATGATTTGGCAGTGATCGAACAGGGAAAAGTTTTTTAATCGACTGACGATAGATAGTATAATAAACCAAAAATATGTCAGCATCTGTGTTTGAAGTTTTGAAAGAAGTGATAATATTTGTTGCAGCAATAAGATAATGAAAACTGTCCAGAAGCTGCTGGTTGTAAGAGCCAATAGGAGATGTCCACCATAATTCAGGAAGAACAAGAGGTAGAATAAAGGAGAACAAGACAAGATATGTATCTGCTTTGAGTTTCCCATGACTAGGTTCACCTAGATTTGTAGGGGGGCGATCAACCCAAGTTGGAAGAGATACAGTGGCTATGGCCTCTCGTATAATAGTAATCTGATCTGGGGTAAAACGAAAAGGTCCATAGGATGATGGTTTTACAGGTGAAGCTGGCAACATCGGCTCATCCTCACTATCATCAGAAGACATTGTGTTACTTGAGGATATAGCATTTTCCTGTAACCGGGAAAATGATAAAGGCAAAGATATAACAGTTGCACGAGGGGTTGTATCATTTGATGTCGAGGGAGAGGATATTTCAGGAGAAGGTGATAATGAAGGAGGTGTTGCTTGAGAGGATAAAAATATATCAACTGATGATGAATTACTTGACATTTCTGTATCAGCATGACTGCTCTCAGTATCAACTGTGTCAGCATTAACTGTGGATTCATCATCTATATCATTCTTCTGAGGTCCGATACCCCAAAGACGACGAAGCTGGTGCTTCAAAATACCCTCTAGCCAATTATGCATGTAACCAAGCACAACATGCTCGATAGGGTCCCAATGCGAAAGAAGATGAAGTGGTGTCCATCGAACTCCTGTTCTTTTAGCATATGCTTCTTTGTCTTTTTTTGTTATCAGACCTCGCCAAGTATTTGCCTGCTCCCGAACTTCTGCTGCAGTGCGCTCAGTCCACAAAATGGGATTAAGCTCTTCAATCTGATCAGAAGGTAAATCACAGTATGAGCAGAACAGATTTGCAGAATGTGAGAGATAACCTGTAATTTTCCGCATTGCTTCAAGGTCTGCAAGAAGAAGTGCAATAATAACCTCAATAAGAGTTCCTTGCAGATGGTAGTATGTTGGAATCTGACGACTAGCTGGTGGAGCAAAAGGGGAAACCTCTTGGATGAAAAGTTCAAGAATGTGTGATATAGTGACCATATTAGGTGCATTTGGTGGGGGAGTTATACCAGCAACAAAGATGTTCTCCCGCTTGAAACGCATGTCTGGTGGCAAGTTCATACAGTATAAAACCAAGGCCCCACAGGACACCTTTTTCCCAGCCATTCGATTTCCGAGCACATTAAACCAGTCAATGTAAAAGCCAAAAACTAGACGGTATGGATTTGTTGATGGCCCCTGAAGCTTCTGCCATGCTGGACTATCATGCAAGTCATGCATCTCAGCACCAAAAGCCTGATGATTATTCTGATATTTATCAAATGATGCAATTAATTGATCTTCAATTATCTGCCTTGAAAGAAAAAAATGAAGCCAGTCATTAAAAGACTGAGTTGTATAGAGACGTTTTGGAACCAGTTTGGGACCCTGCCCAGTCTGCCTGTTTGTCCATAATTTGGTTCCACAGACGCGCGATCTAGGGGATTCGCGCCATATACATGTCTCTGGGATCTGGCCACTGACATATGTAGAAAAGCACTTTGGGCAGCAAACAGTGCGTATAATGACTGGTTCAATATGCTGCACCTGATATGCAGTGCGAACATCACGCGGAATATCCGGCATCGGCAGATCAAAGTCAATGTGCAGGGCAGAGCGCATAGCACTGCGGAAGAGCAAAAAGACAGTGGTGAGAATGAGCCCCAGTGAACGCAGAATGATGTTTGAGATCTCCCGACTGACACCTGCACGCAGATTTAGCCAGATTACTAGGGTACAGCACAATCTGACAATAATAGGAATAGAACATGTAAGCTCTGTAGTCAAATTAGCATGACAACAGAATACAAGAACTAAGACAAGAAGAACTGGCCTTCTTTGAGAGCATCCACACTAGTATTTTTAAGTTGGATCTGCTCTTGATGCCCAATTGATGTGTCTTGATGTGCAGAAGGCTGAGGACCATCTTGCAGCATAGCATCATCTGCCTCTGTAGCCCGATGCGCACTTCGAGTTGATGCAGATACCTCTCGGCCTGGCTGCTTGACACCACCAACCTCGACAACATGTTCAGAAACACAGATCCGGCAAAGACATATGACCATGATCTGATGTATATGTTTCATGAGCTATTAGCAGCAATCTGACCCAAGTATAACATGGCACAGACCAACTTGAAGAGCTGCCTGAAGAGCTTGTTAAAAGAGTTCAGATGAGCCAAATGGCAGCTTGTAGTGGGTTGCTGGAGAGAGAGAAATTTGCGCGAGCATCACATCTGATCTCTGTGATATCGGCACTTATGTAATCTGTGCTGTGCCAGGCAGCCAGCCGGAGACTGTTCTTAAAGGCGACAAAGCGTAATTTTGGGGACAGCAAATGGATCATATTACTACTAGATTATATTGGAGTGCTACTAAGGAAAGGGCCGCGGGCACAAGGGGCATGAAATGGGTAAGAGGGATGTAGGTGCGGGAGGAGGTGAGTGCGGCAGGCGACGAGAGGCGACGCGCGTCGGGTTCAATGTGACAGAAGAAGTCACACAACCGTCACCATGATTGCAGATTAGATCATATCGAGTGAAAACTGCCTCTTCGGCGTTTTCTGAGAACTGCCGCGGGGCGTGCCCGCCGTGTGATGACCAGGGATCTGGTAAGTAGCAGCTAGCTGTGCCTTCCTGGAGCGTAGTAAACACCCATTCATGACAGGTTCAGCTGTACAGTAGTACGATAGTACCGCTCTGTACGCCTTGCCAGGATATACAAGACTAGGTATGTGGTTCATCGCGTCTGCCGGGGTCCGGTGCACACGTCACAGCAGGGAGATCTCAAATTCATCACATTGTGGCGACAGTCCCTTTTGACGTTCAGGCGATTGTCAATGACTGGCTGTACCGGTCTTCGCAACAAGGTTCCATTGAATACGGGACCCTCCGTGCATGCGCGCTGGTATGTCGAACTTGGACACCTGTCGCACAACGCCTCCTCTTCCGCCGTATATCAGTCTTCCTACTTCCGTACTTCAAGCATGGGGCAGAATCCATTGTTGTCCTCCTTCGCACTCTCCGCGCGGCGCCGCATGTGGCCTCGTATGTCCGCTCAATCACTCTCGACATAAAACCATTTCACAGAGACGCTGCTTTCGAAAACAACACATTTTCGCTTCTCGAGCTGTGCACCAACGTCGACGGCATCGTCATGGAGGCCGACATTGGTGTCAAAGCAGGACAGGCCTCCTTCGTCGTACGGTTGCTGGCCGCGCCTGTGCGCCCCGTTTTCCTCAGCGTATGCGGCGACTCTGCACTCGTCGACAAAGTTATCAATAATTCGCCCAGCGTTCGCGTCCTTCATCTACGCTTCTGGCCGACAGATGACGCGACGCGAGTGCGCATGCCCCGCGCCCTGCAGGCTCTGGTGGTACACGTCCATCACGCGCACCCGGGACAGCGTTTGAAGACACCTAGTGCCGCCATGTTACCCACGCTGCGCGACCTTGAGTTGCAGAATATTAATGGACGAACACTGCGCAATTCGAGTCGCTGGTCGACTCAGGCGTACTCCCACAGCTCCGCAGTCTCAGCATGCTACTACGCGGTCCGTACGCTCCGCCACGCGCATTCACCGAGGCGCTCGCGGGCCTCGAGACCCTCATAATCTCGACTCTACCGGGAACGGCGTGCGTGCTACCACCGGGTCTCTGGCATCTACCAACCCGTACTTCGCGCCCGAGGATCAGGTCGCGCGTGCGCAGCTACTCCTGGACGCCGCGCGTGCTCCTCCTAAGCTGCGACTCGTCACCGCGACACGTCTGTCGTCCAAGGCTGTACTGGAGGCCTTCGAAAGGGTGTGTAGGGATAGACTTTGCAGAGTATGAGAGGCTGGAGTGCTTTCCGGTTAGTGGAAATCCCTTATGTGCCTAGAGTGGTGCGGATGGAAGCGACAGTGTCCACAGCACGTCGACTGGATATGACAGATCCAATAGTATTTTTACCAATCACAAGTCGAGTATGCGTCTAATTACTACATGCGTCGTAAAGGTGGAAGCCCACAATTTGAACCCCTACATGTCATACGCCTCCATCAGTTATGCGCATATGCTCACATATGCTCACTCAATCAGCGCGAGATATTCCCGGACCGCCGCGAGCTGGCCGTGCTCGAGGCGCGTGGTTATGCACCGCCTCAGGAACGTCGATCGCGAGGCTAACACGATCCGCGCCGTACTGGTCTTTGAGCACACGCAGCCCATGGTGCGGCACGAGCCTGCGGAAGCTGTTCGTAGCTCAGCATTGGCGGTGCGCGTCTCGTCGGGCGTCGTCGGTCAGCTGCGCTTGCTCTGTTTCTTCCGCTACAGGTCGGAGGTGCCGTGCCGCCACCCGCGACTTGCTGGTGGCGCCGGAGAGCTTCGTGCTGGACATCCTCTCAACAGGCTCCCGAAAAACCTGCGTCATTGTGGGTACCACTTCCTCGGCATCTGCCTCTAGCGCAGCGAGAGATTGCACACCCTCCTGGGAGGCTGCATGTGCCCTGCCAAAGCACAGCATGTTCACTGCAACGCACCACTCGCCGCTGGAGGTTCGGATGTGGGCCGACGATGGTAGCACGCCGACTGGATCTAACCCAAGTCACCAGAGAACGTAGTCAGAATGAAACTTTTTTATACGGTGTATTTGTACCCCGTAAACGTTAACGGAATTCAAGTCAACGATGCCTGCTCAGAGTCCTCACCACCGTCCACCTGTCCATCCGGGTAAATTGGGTGCACCGAGCCCTCAACGCTTCCAATGATGTGCGGACCAAGTGTCGCGTGAATTCCACGTGTTAAATTACGGCCGGTGACGAGGTTCTCTGGTTGTGTCAGAAAGAAAAAGGATGGATTGCATATACAGTCTAAGTTCCCCTGGCGCTGTTGCTCTGTGCCAGCCCCACATTGCAGACAAACTAGGAAATTCGGGCGCGGGGCCGGCGCGGAGGCTTAGGGTTACCATCCTCATCGACATCTAGGGAAGTTTCATCAGCACGGCAAACCCAGAAATAACGGAAGCAGTTCGAGCTCAACGTACTAAGCGTGTCATTAGGGTTCATGAATAGGTACTGGCGCACCTGGCTTAGAGACGCTATGTTCGACGACGCTAAACGTGCAGCCCTCTCGTCACCGAACACGTGTATGGACACGGCCGTGGCGAAGTCCGTGTTCCGGAGCAGACTGTAGTCGGCGAGCGACTCGGGCAGCGCCTGGATGGTGGCTGCGTCGAAGATGACAGCGCGCCCATCAGGGCTGACGCCGAAGTTGCTCGCGTCCATGTCGGTCTGGGCGAGGACCACTTTTTCACCCTCGAAAGAGATGTCGGCGATCTCGATCGTCCCACGCCGCCGTCTCCGGACCCCATCAACAGCCTGCGGGTTTGGAATGAGCCAGCAGCGTGGAAATACGATGTGCACGGGAGGAAAAAGGTTGGAAGGAAAGGCGCACCATATTAAAGTACCGCTGCGCCGCGGCAACTCCTCTAAACTTGTGGGGTGCCTTGCCGTATTTGAAGATTGTGTGGCGTGCATATGACGCGCCGAGGGAGCCAAATACTTCCATGGGGGGCAGGCGCTGTGCGCGCAGCCACAGGACCGCCTCTGCGGCCTTGGCGCAGAGCTCCTGGGCCGGGACCGTGCGCAGCTCGATGCGCTTCATGACAATGTACCCCATCTTGTACCCCAAATGTGATTCATAGAAGTAGAGGACTACCTGGGGCACGTGCGGGGCTGCGTCCCCGTATCCGCAGGCGAGGGCGTAAAGGATCTTGAAAGCCACGCTCTCCGGCTCACAGGTTACGTGGTCGGTGTACTTGACTACCAGGTTGTGGTACGAGGCATCGGAGGAGTCATAATTTCCGAGGGTGAAGACGCGGGAATATATACCGTTGCCGCGGAAGCTCTTCGTTTCGTGCAGCTCGGCGGCTCGTACGACGGCGCGCTGGAACGCGGATTCGGGGTCCATTGGTATGGAAGGGGATATGGTGAGAACATCGGACTGGTCCATGGGAATAGAAGGGGAGATGCTGAGGAGGGGGCCTGTATAGGTTCGACGGTGTTGAGGAGAAAGGAGTGTCACGTACAGAGACTAGCCGTTGCCGGCGCAACACCCTTGGAATGCCGACCCGCAAATCGTATAGATTGTATTAGCCTGTGAATCGATCATAGAAGTCCCTAACTGAACGACAATGGTGTAATGAGCTCGAGCTCGAGTTGATCGTGCCAAAAACGAACCTGGGAAGAGACAACAGACATATATTCCACAAATACGAGCCTACCTTCCGGTGGTACGGACGAGGCGACGTGAGGTGAGAGATGACACTCGCAGAGGTACTTATATGGGAGCTAGAGAAGAATGGGAGATGAGGAGAAACAGACACGAGAAAAAGGAGAACTCGGACATTAGATTAGATAACCACATAGTCCCACGCTTCGCCGCTTGGGCCATCACAGCCCGACATGCTCTAGAAACGCGCACAGTCTCCCGGAAATTCAGCATCAGGCTAGTCGGACCAATATCTTCTACGATTTCACTTCGCACTCGACTCATTTTGCCACGACTGCAGTCTAAGGTCTGTTCACCATTCAATTTCGTAGACTCCGCTCACACGGATGAAGCCGTCATGCCCTCTCGTGAAAGTTACAGACAATATTTCACGCTTTCTCGGCCATCTGGGTTGCTCCGGTATGTAGTATTACCTTATTAGATGCACAGGTCTTCAATAGTCTCACAGCACCATTCCACATCCTGGCATGGCGACAACTCCTCTTGAAATCCACGCCATCGTCATTGAATGTGTCTACCGGTCCTTGCAACACGCGGTTGTTGATTACCCCACCCTGTGTGCGTGCTCCCTAGTATGTCGAGCGTGGACACCGATTGCGCAGCGCCTCCTCTTCCGCCGCGCACCCGTCCCCCAAATGAACGACCACAACTACAACCACAACTTCACCAAGATATTGGCTCGTTTCGCCCGCACGCTTCGTACCGCACCTCACCTCGCTGAACACGTCCGCTCATTGTTTTTCGGGTTATTGGCCATCAAAGACAATTCTGAAACCACTGATGATGTCATGGAGGTGCTCGCGCTCTGCGGGAATGTCGATGGCATCACACTTTATCTTCCCTCTGCCAGCCCCGTGCTCAATGCGCCGGCCACA
This sequence comes from Auriscalpium microsporum, assembly GCA_019914985.1. Lineage (NCBI taxonomy): Eukaryota > Fungi > Basidiomycota > Agaricomycetes > Russulales > Auriscalpiaceae > Auriscalpium > Auriscalpium microsporum. Next base: position 1,670,132 of record JAHLMG010000010.1, on the reverse strand, counting down.
GCACGCGCGGCGTCCAACAGCAGCCGTGCATGGGCAACCCACTCTTCTTCGCGGCCGTGGAAGTGGTATCCAAGATGCCTGAGGCCGGGCGGGAGCACGTACGCCTCCTTCGGCAGCCTCGTGAGCACGAGCGTCTCGAGGCCCGCGGCCGCCTCGAGCACTGCGCGTGGAAGTGGGTCTGTAGTGACGAGAGTGCGCAGCTGCGCGAGCATGTTTGAGCGGACGAGGTCAGCGCAAATATCAGCATCCGCCCAGTCGACGTGCTGCAGCAGCTCGAGGTCGTGCAGGGCGGGCGCCGCGTTCTCATCTGTGGGTACCGCCCGACGGTTGGCCACGATCCACGCGGGGGTGGCGAGCGCCTGCAGCGCACGGGGCATGCGCACCTCATTAAGGTTGGCGTCTTTTGAGCGCCACATGAGCAATTTAATGCTGCGGATGCTGGGCCATAGATTTATGATGCGATCGACGAACACAGCGTCGCCTAGTACGCTGAGGAAGACGGGGCGCATGGACATCGCCTGCAAGCGCGCCACGGAGGCGTGCTTCCCTGCGCTGGGTTTCAAGGTGATGCCTACGATGTTGGTGCACAACTTTAACACGGCATATTCGTCGTCTCCGTCGCTTTCATAACCCATAGGATTGAAGAGGATCGAGTGGACGTACGCGGCCAGGTGGGGCGTCGCGCGTAGCGTACGGAGGAGCCTGAGGCCGATCGCATCGGGACTGTTGAACTGGAGTTGGGGCAGTCTGCGGAAGAGGAGGCGCTGTGCGATAGGTTTCCACGCCTGACATACCAGCGCACATGCACGGAGGGTGGGATAGTCGATGATAGTGTGTTGAGAGGACCGGTATACCCATTCGATGACAGTGATTTGGATGTCCACATGTACTGTAGCCATATCGCGACGGCGCACGAGCGATCTAGGACCGCTGGAAAAGCTGAGCTATGCGAGACGTCTGAGGGACACGATGGGAAACGCACGCAGGTTGGGAGATTGAAGGGTGTGCGCACTTCGTCTCCTGGAAGCAGACTGAACGAACGCGGCCGATGCTAGTCAATCAGCCGGTAGTACGTGCGTAGACTGGTGACCAGGCTTCAACTGAGCCAGTGACGAGGCAAGCAGGTACTGTCAGTGGACAGTACGTGCGGCGTGCGCCCTGCATGAAGACCGTCACCGTCGAACAAGACACGTACACGCACCAGGATAGCACGGAGGCGCGGCGACTGCCTGGCAAACGTAACTCCCGGCGCGAGTGACAAAGTCCGCTGTCCTACGCCCAGGGCGTCGAGAGACGGTGAGTTGCAAGCAGATTATCATCATTGAAGTGGCGGAGTGGCTGCGGTTCCGCCGAAGCCGGAGATCTAGAGCGACGTCGGCCGCGTCACGTGGGTCGTCCGACCTCACGGCCTCTCGCGGCTCTTGGGCAATTGCTAGCAAGTCATAAGTACTCTCGGTACGGCTACCGACTCCTTCTGCAGCTGCACAATGGGCTCGGCAGCTTTTTCATGGGGAGAGTGGCCAGGCAAGTTATCAACACGAGGTACGCTGCAGTGCATATGCGCTTCAAGCTTCCGAGTCACCGAGCTCGACCGGTTGATCGGTTGACCACTTACTGTCAGCTCCCCTCCGCACGCTTCATCAACCCACATCACCCCACCGCTGAGCGCAAACCCATGCCAAATGACCAAACAACAAGTAGATCAGTCTGAAGGCGGACGGCGACTCGGACTTCCGCGCTACAACCTGGAAGGCACGCGTACCAGAGCGCGGCCTAGCACGTCTTTTCTGCTATCTCGACGCCGGTGCTTGCTCATGTTTTGTGCGCCTGTCTCTCCCTGTGCGTCGCACGTTTCTCAGAAAGTCGACAGAACCCGTCATCGTGATTGTGGGCCTTGGCGGCATCCAATGCGAGCTCTTCGCCCAGGGCATACCTCAAGCACTAAGTAGACGGAAGGGGCGAGAGCGGGGACGCCGAATGGATGGCACTTTGCTGAGGGAAAGAGGTCGACACGGTCTGTGAGCAGGGCCATCTCCCATCAGGTGCGTCCATTGCGACTCTAACTTGATGCAACGCCTGCCAAATACTACACAGCCTTTTGGTCAGCGCCCGTGTTCTGTTCACGCGAGGCAAACAATTTGCGGCATCGCGGCACTGTGCACTTGACGAAACACGTCGATAGCCAGCTTCGTCGTCCTCACGTGTTCGCCATCTTCGACCCAGACGACAAACCAGGCTCAACTCCATGAAGTCCTTGTTGCTCCTTCCCAAATCGACCGCACGCCGTTTTATTCAATGCACGGCGTATGCATTCTTCACGCCGCCGTCGTGGATCTTCCCCTCCGACCTCCGATGCTACCCAGCTTGCGCTGGCCTCATCCCTCGTGCGCAAATTTCCTGTCCCCGGTGCAAACATCCATCGACATCCTCTCTTGCACGGTGTGGAGCTGTCCACGTCATTCTCGACCTGCGCCTCACGCTAACTCTCCGCTGCTTCATAAGACACAGGACAGGATCTTAAGGCGTTTTCGATGCTCCGAGGCTTTCACTGACGCACAGTCGAACGCACTGCTCCAAGTACAGCGCGTCGTCTTGTCGCTGTCGAACACTCGCCGATCTTGGATCGTTGCTTGGGTCTTGGATGAAACGGCAACCGCAGTAAACCCAGATGGTGCGGTAGAATACGCGGTGCGGCCGATCAGCCGGATCGTGTGCGACCGCGTGCTCACGATCTCTCCTTTGACCAGGGGTAATTTTACGCACTCGAAGCTGCCCCCACGTCTGACGATGCTCCAATCTCCCACCCGTATATGCCATGCAACTGCCTAGCTGAATGACCCGGTTCCCTTCCTCATCCGACGCAACTCGCTGCGCTCGATTCATATGCAAAGTTTGCGCTTGCTCTACCCGCGATTGGACGAGCTTTCCGGCGCTCACAGGTCATGTATGTACAGTGACATCCATTTAATACAATCATCATATGAAATGAACCCGGAAAGCGATTACAGCCTGGAAGACACAGGGTGAAAGCTTTCCTTCGCAGCTTTCTATATGGCAGAGGCGAGCTCATATGGCTTCTCCTGTACAACCTACAGGATCCAGAACGGTCGATAACAGTGTGTTTACCAGCAGATCCGGGTGCTTACCGAGTGGCCTGCTCCTGCGATACGCTGAACGGACGACCGTCCTGCCTTGATGCAAGCGTTGTGAGCAGCCGGAGGACTGCGGTGCCAGTCAGCGCCGTGGCAACATGCGTATGGACGTACACTCACACCATGTCTATCTCCGCACCAAGAATGCAGTACGTTGGGATAGTGGCGGAGATTTCTTCCATGCGCTTCAGGGCGTCGAGGCCGTCCTGCCAGTACCCAAACCCTGCGGCCTCCTGTATCTTAGTGCAGGCGAGCGTGACTCCTGTCGTTCGATCGGGGTGCGTCATGTTCGGAAGATCTCGCAGGCCATATGTCTGGATGATATGAGGAAAAATCAATGGTGCTTCTACTTGGACGCGTAAACGCCACACACCACAAAACTCCGAAGGACGGCAGGATGCCAACGGTTCCAAGGCAAGCGTTTCTGTAACCATTGTTCTGCGTCTCCCCGTGACTCCCACAAATCCCGGCGCGCCTTGATAGCCTTCACTACGGCTACCATGGCCATGGAGGGATCAGACCCAAGCTTGGCAATGACTTCTTTGGGAAGCATGGGGGGCTCGACGACGATGATAGATTCAAACGGGAGGCTAGCCAACTGGTGCCCTGTCGTGGAGAGAAGTCTGCAGGACGTCTGATTCAGTCATCGCGAGTCGCGAGTTTACGAGTCGCTCACATGGCACAATTTCCGGCGGAATGACCGACGCCAATACGTTTGGTGCCGGGGCGCATCAGACCGGATTTGAAGAGCGCCTGGATCCCGCGCGCCCATTCATACGCCTCTGGATAAACGGCGATCAGAAAACGCGTGACTGTGGACATTTTGGCCCGCACTTATGCCTTGAGGCCGCTCGAAAAACGCGCCCTCGTTAAGGACCCCGGCGTGACCATGGTTGGGCGCATCGATGGACCAGGCTTCGGCGATGAAGATACCAGAGTTGCGACTAGTTGCTTGGAGCTCGAAGAGTCGCTCAATCGTTGGCTCCCAAGTCTCTTTATCTACAGTGTTCATGTGTTAGTCGGACGTCTGTCATTACAGACAGATGTGACCTACGAGTGCCGACACTGTGGGCGAAGACTATTGTCACAGTCTCTGCCTTTTCTCCCTTGCTGCTGGCGATCGGGGTGTACTTTTTGACGGACATGGTGCACGCACCGTCTTCCGCGTTGCCCGGGAAATGTAATTCTTCTGTCTGCATAATGAAGCAGATGCTCCTGTGGTGGGTGCGAGAGATGTACAGGTCGGGTGGGATGGAACATCCATTGCATACGGCGACCCTGCAGTCCTGCGAGTTCGAACGTGGAGACTCACCCGCGGAACTGTGCGGTGATATACCGCGGTGCCCGAGGTTGAACCATCGCCATTCGGCAATAATTGCCGATCGGAAAGCGGGGTACTTCGGGTACGCATAGGAACATGGCCCTCGAGCTCAGTGGGTTTGGTCAACCGCCGGATCATTAGACCCACTTGCCGTATGTATCACTTCGGCGAGCCCGGTAACCTGCCGTCAGCGTTTATAGAGGTGCTCGGGTATATCCCGCGCATCAAGATATATCCCCGCCTCGGCGCCTCCTCATGTCGATTACCCCGCTCGACGTCGTCCTTGCTGGCATAGTGCTCTGGTTGGCCAAAACCATTCTCTCGTCGAAGCGGTCGGCTGCTCCTCTCCCGCCTGGACCTAAAGGCTTTCCCCTGTTAGCAAACCTCCTCGATCTTCCGCAGAAGGAGCAATGGAGGACATTTGCCGACTGGGGGCGCAAATATGGTGCGGAGTCTCTTTTGCTTATTAGTGAGACAATCAGCCTAATAATGCACCAGGGCCGATCGTGCACGTACGTGCGCTTGGACAGTCGTTCATCATATTAAACGACGTGCATGTCGCCGGCGACATGCTCGACAAGAAGAGCGCAATATACTCTGACCGACCAGTATTCATGATGGCTGGAGAGTTGGCGGGATGGAAGGACACCCTCGTTTTCACATCTCCAGGCGAGCGATTCAAGGAGTACCGCAAGCATCTCCATGGTACGATGGGAACGCGCTCAGCGATCGAGAAGCTGCATGGTCTTTTCGAGATGGAGGCACAGGCATTTCTCAAGCGCGTTCTCAAGCAGCCGGAATCTTTCGCAGAAAATATTCGAGAGTACGCCCAGACTTCAATGCACTCAAACGTCTGCTCATCGTGTCATCAGCACCGCCGGCTCTGTCATTCTGCAGGTGACGTACGGATACAAGCCGAAGCAAGACCAAGATGACATTGTAGACCTCGTCGACATCGCCATGCGTCAGTTCACAGAGGTCATGGTGCCTAATGCCTTCCTCGTCGACTTGATTCCAGCCCGTTCGTCTCCGCATATCTTTTGGCGTGATCTTACTGACGGTCCACGTTCAGTGCGCTACGTGCCGAGCTGGTTCCCTGGCGCTGGATGGAAGAAAAAGGCCGAATACTACCATGACACTGTGCAAAGAATGGCTGACGTGCCGCTTCAGTTCGTCAGGAAGAAAATGGTGCGCGCTCTTTATCCGTCGCTGAGAGACGCGCGTTTCGAGCTTTTTCACGTAGTCGGAAGGTGCTGCTTTGCCATCGATGGTCTCGAGCCTGCTGGAGAAAAACAATACGCCAGAGCAAGAGCGCAACATCAAATGGGCTTCAGCGTCGATGTATTCAGGTGCGTAGGCTCCGCATAATTTGTCCCCTCGTCTGACAGTTCCTGCCCGGATTGTTGTAGGCGGCTCCGATACTGTGAGAGCGTCTGCGTGACACACCACCGACCCGGGCGTTGATCTGTGCCTTCCAGACCGTGTCCGCCATCCATACCTTTTTCTTGGCTATGACTATCTATACAGATGCACAGCGGAAGGCGCAGGCAGAGATCGATGCTGTCGTCGGCAATGACAGGCTACCGACCTTTGCTGACCGGGCGCAGCTCCCTTACGTCGATGCCATCGTAAGCGAGATACTCCGTTGGGGCACCGTCGCCCCGCTCGGTATGTGTCCCTCCTTTCCCCACATATCCAAATGTGAAGGTGCTTACTGGGCTTCAGGTGTCCCTCACACCCTCTCCAAGTCTGACATTCACAATGGGTATTTCATACCGGAGGGCGCCATAGTCTTGCCGAATGTCAAGTGCGTGTATAAACGGGATATCAATGCACGCAGTTCATGTTGACTGGGCCACATGTAGGGGAATGCTGCATAATCCGGATGTATACCCGGATCCGTGGAACTTCAAACCCGAACGTTTCATCGCCGCGGAGGGCAAACCGGCTGAGCAGGACCCACGTAGCTGCTGCTTCGGCTTCGGGCGCAGGTGCGCGACGCTGCGTTTAATTCTGTGCTGATGTGCCCTGGTTTATGTCCGCTTGCTCAGGATCTGCCCTGGTAAGTGACTAGTTACCCGCGAAGGCAAGTCGTTGAAAGCGTCGTGTTTGCTTACAGGTCTTAACCTCGCCGACGCGACGATCTGGGCCTCGGTGGCTTTGACCCTGGCTGTCTTTGACATACAGCGGAAGGTTGTTGACGGAGTTGAGATCGTCCCACCAGAGCCGCTTTTTGAGGACGAGATGATCAGGTATGGCTGATGCTGCGCAGAAAGCGATCGCGCTGTACGGCTGACTTGTGCTATGTTTGCAGCCATCCGACTCCTTTCGGTTGTACCATCAAGCCGCGCTCCGCGAAAGCTGCAACTTTGATTCAGTCAGACTAAGTCAATATCTCATCGGTCATCCTGTGCACTGTCCACGCATATTTCTCCGAATGCTGCGGAGCTACTACTTTCCCTCTCGTCCGTGCATGATTAGGCTACAGTATCGTTTGAGATACAAGGCTCTAGAAGCTCTAGTAGTGAAGCGCAGGCGCAGGTGCCATGTGAGTGACTTGGCAAGCTTGGGCGTGGATATGCAGATACGTACCTAGCGCTGGGGCCTGCAGTTCTTGCCTTCCCCATGAAAAACTCTGAGTGTAAGTTCCGCAGTGCACCGGGTGCGCACTTGCATCGCGGTGTGTGGTTCGGACTCACGGCACATGGGAGACAGCAGCAGAGCGCAGACGAGGCGAGAGATCCCCGACGCCAGATTTCGGCGCGGTCGAGAAGTGCTAAGATGGCGTCCGCCGACCAAGATGTGTGTGCGACAAGGTGCACACGTAGCCAGAGAGCCCCAGCTGGTGCGTCCAGAATCTGAAGACGAGGACGCATGCGCGGAGAGCGCCTTCGCAGGGAGAGGCATCGGTCTGGGGCTGGAGGAACGAGTCGACGACGCCGACATGGACGTTTGACATTATGGATTTGAGACCGTCATGGTGGTAAGTGGTAGGTGAAGAACTTGCTAGGTGGTCCACGTGCAGTGCGGAGGCGGGGATGTCGGCCGGCTTCCCGTCCGAGTCACTGTCACAAAGTGACCCGAAGCAACTCCGACGAGCACGCCGACTCCAGTCAACACCGCCCACCACCATCTCTTTTGTCAAAGGCCCCAGACATCTACAGGAGACTTCAAGTTTCAACTAAGTTACGGCTGGCCAAGAAGAACAACGGTGAGCTGACTTGTGCTGCATGGTATGCACTGACTGCGCGCTCACTTCATCCTGGTTACAGCAGCAGGTTCGATAGCCCAGGCATAACTTACACTCAAGCAAACTTTGAGGGACTCTCACCCGGAACATTTAAGGGCTCGATCTTTCTCGCGGCACGTTGTTTCGTGCTCTCTTGGTTTGCAGCCGTTTGCTGACTTGGTGATTTTTCCAGTAATTTGCACTTCAGCGGTTGAAGGTCCCGCTGGAAGTCCAATTATCGTTGTTGAATGGGTCTTCCGGTCCTCGCAACACGGGGTTATAGTTTACCCCACCCTCTGCGCGTGGGCACTCGTATGCCGATCATGGACACCCGTCGCGCAGCGCCTCCTCTTCCGCCGCGTACCCGTCCCAAAAGCCTACGCCGGGTTCTTCCATATCACCCAAATCATCATCGACCTCCTCCTCCGCACGCTTCGCGCAGCGCCATGCCATGCCGCACACGTCTGCACTGTGATCTGCAATTCTGCATTAGAGTTCGGCTCCGTCTCCGTCGATAACGACGTGGCGGTGCTCACGCTGTGCACAAGCGTCGACCGCATTGTTTTCATGGGCTGCGTCATCCCCGCGCTTGTCTCCTGACTGCACGCCTTGCCACTGCGCCCCACCTCTATCCTCGTGTCCCGGGACGTGTCGCTCGACAACCGCATCATCGGCATCTGGCCGACCGTCCGCATCCTGGAGGTGGACGCATGGCCATGGGATACTCCAATACATGTGCCCAGCGCAGTACAGGTGCTTTCCTCCCACAGATCAGTCCTCAGATGCCAGACCGCGCCTGTGCCCGAGTTGCATGACCTCGGGTGGAGAGATAACCCCGCCTCGCACATGGACATCCCATTCAGTGTGCTCTCGCAGGTGCGCACACTGCGTCTCACGGGGCCGTTCGTCCCGGAACCCGCAGTTCTCGAGAAGCTGTTGGAGCTGGAAAGTCTCGTCATCGAATGTTTGCCTGACACTGAAAGTCTTACCCTCCCGCGTAGCCTGCTCCATTTCGGATACCACGCGCGCAATTTCATTATGAGCGGGACGAGGATATGCGAACCCTCATGGACGCCGTCCGCGCGAGGCCGGGGCTGAAGCTGTTTACGGCGAAGAGCGGCTCGTCGGAAGCGGTGCTGAGTCGGTTTAGGAGCGGGTGTCGGGAAGTCGGCATGGAGTTTTTGGTGTACAAGGAGGCGGCTTGCTTTCCTGCTGTGAGTGGTAATCGGCGACACAAACACTCCGCTATGACCTGCTACGACTGGATACTACAGAGCGACCTGGCACGTCTTTCCTTCTATCTCGACGATGTTGTCTGCTAATTATCCACGCAGCTGTCTCTCCCCAGCGCATCGAACGTTTCTTCCAGGTCGATACCTATTCCGCTTTGCCAAGACACGTCGTTAGCTCAGGCAGCATTGAACGCAAGCTCGTCGCCTAGGGCGTACCTTCCGGCACTCAGTACACGGCAGGGGCGGCGTCGAAGAGAGGGGGGCTGAATGGATAGCCATTTGCTGATGGAAAGAGGTCTAGGTGGTCTGCGGGCAGGGCCCAGTGCCATCTGATATCTCACAGTGCGTCCACTGCGACTCTAATTCAATGCAATGTCTGGATCTGCTGGTCAGCGCCTGCGTCCACGCGTAGCATCCAGTTCGCGGCATCGCGGCGTCATGGATACAAACCCTTGGCGGGCCACATCGAAAGCCAGCTTCCTCATCCTCACGCGTTCGCCATCTTTGACCTAGACGACCAACGAGCCCCAACCCAGCTCTCACTATCGCCAGCCTGAGAACAAAGGAGCACATGCGGCGCATACATTCATCACGCCACATCCTCCCCACCGCTCACCTCACCCCTCGCCCCACAACCTCCCGTGGCGCAAGGTACTCACCATTCATCCTTTTTTATGTACGGTGTGTAGCTCTCCACGTCATCCTCGACCTGCGCCTCATGCTAACTCTCCACTGCTTCAGCACACGCAGGACGGGATCTTAAGAAGTCTCCGATGCACCGAGGCCTCCATGATCTCTGATCGCTGCATGGGTCTTGTATCAGCTGTCAACAGCGGCAAAAGCAAATGGTGCGGTCGAACGTGCGGTGCGTCCGATCAGCCGGATCGGGGTGCCACTGCGTGCTCACCATTTTTCTCTCCACAGCAACAATTCTTCGCACCCGAAGCTGACCGACGATGCTCCAGTTTCTGAAATCACTGCGTGATTGCTCTATCCAACTCGCTCAGCGTCCTCCCCGATCGCACAAGTTTTATGGCGTGCACAGGTCAGCTACGACCAGCTCGAGTTTCTCGCTCGGCGATCGCCGGAGCAGTCTATGGATTGCGTTATTAGGCCACTTCCTCAGCCTTCTCATCCTCTCCGCTATGCAGCAGTGAGACAGCAAATCTCGGCCGAGAATATCGACATCGAGGCCTGGATCTGCCTCGCGTGCCATTTACACGGAGAGTTGCTCAGCGTAAAGCTAATTTATCCTAACGCCTTGTAAAGACGCCGTCGCTGGCTTCATGCGGGCTGGTTATATCTTTCGAAGCACTCATGTATACATATTGGTATGAATTTATCTGACCGCTGATCGATCTTCGAGGCGGGCTACGCGCATGCTTCAGAGACGCTCTCCTGCGAACCGCATCAACCAACCATACCGACTATCCGTGCAAGGAAAAGGAACTCACTGGTCTCGCGAAGGACCAACAAATCAGAGATGTATAGGCACGAGCGAAGCCAACCTCGGCGTACGCGAACATCAGCATCCATTTTCTCTTGAAGGCTAGCAGATGCTCTTTCTGGCGCAGTTTGGGATACTTCTCTTGCAACTGGACGACGACGTTTCCCGTGAAGTTATCCTGGAATCGCCTGGGGCAAGAGAAATGCGGAAAACTCGTCAGCGATGCGATCATCGTGATATTGAGGCGTGGAAAACAGACCTGGCCCACTCGCGCAGCGTCCTTGGATAATCTAGCAATTTGATGGTGAGATGCTTGAAGGACAATGCCAAATATGCGAACATACGGATGCCATGGTCTTGAACACTTTCCAGAACAAACTTTCCCGGAACTGCAGCCTGAATTGCCACAGCCAGCGCGGTTGCGCTCGGCAGATGGGTGTTTGGCCAGTTGTAGTGACGGGCATAGTCGTCCGGCCTGTTTAAACTGAGCGTTAGATCGGGTATGCGAGAAACCCAACACTTACTGGTACTCGGAGTAACGGTGCTCAGGCTGGCTTGTAGCCGTGATGACAGCGGCAGCTCCGTCTTTCTTCAGCGCCCAGTCCATCATCGCAAAGTACTCGTGCCAATGCTTCAATCCAACGGCCTGGGAGATTATGGTGTGTGTAGTAGACATCACAACAGTGAAGAGGCTTAACTCACCTCGAACATCTCGCAGCTCACGAAGGCATCGAATTGATGCTCGAAACTGTCGGGCAGCTGGCGATAGTCGCATAGATGAACCGTGATGAATTCCGAAAGGCCGGCAGCTTGAGCCCTTTCCTGCACCACCTTTGACTGCTCAACAGACAAAGTGACGGTGTCGACTCGGCACCCGCGCCGCGCCGCCTGTTTCAATCCTTCAGCGTTGAGATATGTACAAGATGCGCTGAACAGACCTCGAGTGCCATTCCACCCCATCCAGAGCCAATCTCTAGAAGTCGGTCGCCGGCCTTGACGCGGGCCTTGCGCAGTATGTGGTCGATCTTCCGCGTCTGCGCAGCTTCGAGATCCCCCGGCGCCCGCCCAGCGGTGATGTCCCCTCGGACTCCGTTCTCTTCTTTGCCCCATAGAGCACACGAATACATCATCTCTTCGCTGAGAAAACACTGTAGAAGACCATTATGCAGTAGCCAACGAATTCAAACAGAAGTTGTACCTTGAATAACTTATTTGACGTGTCGTATGCGACCTCCTAAATTAAATGGTTCATGCTACAATCAATGAAGCGAGCAGTCTGGCGGACATACGACATTCGACTGTGCCATCTTGAGGCTTTGGCGGCCGAGAGTATTGATTGCTATAGCAGAGAAGCGCGAGAAAAGGGAGCTAAAGATTGTGGCGAGGTCTGAGAGGCTATTTCGGTTATCCAGCCAGAGCTACAAGTGCATGAGTTACCACGACACCGCGCTTTTCGATACTAGTGCACCTCAAATAAGTCCTGTAAGCTTGAGATGTCAATGTCACCGTTCATGTAGGCCTCCGTAACTGAAACATCTTCAGTTGGCTTCAAAATGGTAAATGGGGCGATGATGCTTACCGCCGATATCATGAGAGACAACAACTCGGACCCAGAAAATGTCACTGAGGACTTTCACAATGACAGGTCGTCTGCCAACAGCGCAGGTCCCAAATTCATGCGACCGGGTTTCTTCTTGAACAGTGAGAGAACCGGTGAGGACTCCCTTTGAGAGAACACCGATGACATGAGCGCGCGCTATGTTCAATTTATGATCAGCTATGGCGCAAATGAAGTACGACGAGACTCGCCGTAATCGACGAGTATCTTCGGAATCCCCGCCTGAGCGAGCACAGAAGACAGCACAGAAGATCTGAGAGTCGGAGGATGCATCACGAGCTAGAGTGTTGCTCAATTGAAAAAAAAACCTTCAACTGCAGCGAGGTGGTGCGTTTCTGAAGCCATTTATCTGCGAAGACAGCGCGCGGAGAGCTGATCGCAGCGGCACTATTAGCTTAGAGAGTTTCATCCAGCATGGAACAGTGGTCGAACAGATCAGAGTCAGTGCCATCGAGGGGTCGGAAGGCACTGAAAAAGGCACCGAGCGCCAGTGCAGCGGAAGTTGGCGTCCGGTCGGTCGTTTCCGGTCAGCGCTCAGCGCGCGCTGCCCTGGACTCACCTTGTAACCATCATCTGACCTCTGTCTGTAACGTTTTCTGTGGCTTCATTATCCTCTGGCAACTCCGCAACTCCCGTCATCTGAACACCTGCCTTCACGACCAGGCCGAAGCTCCTTGTTGGGAACCCGTGAGATTTCACATTAGGCAACAACTGGCTGAGAGGCTGAGATACATGAAGGTATCTCGGAGAAGCTATGTAGGTGCGTGATACGATACTCTGCCTTTGGCTCAAAGCCTGAATAGCATACATCAGATAGCGATATCAACTTGGGCAACGTGGTCTTCGATCACACACGCCTACGTCCTCACAGAGTTGTGGGTATGCATACTTCACTATCGTTCAAGTTTTCAGAGAGCGGGGGCTTTGCCGCCTATCGCTACCTGGTTCGACAGTCGATTAGCCGATCATCGTTACCAAATTATTTGGAGGTACGCCCGTGCTTCGTCACAGCGTGTCCGGAAGCCTGATCCTTTTTTGAGGATGGGTAGGGCCCGGATCATTGTGGCAACTTACGTAGCACCTGAGGACCGAGACAAGTTGATACTTCTAGCAGAAAGAGGTTCCTGACTTGGGCGGAAAAGGCCGCGTTGTTGAGCGCGCTCTTCGACTTCTTGCCCGCGCGTGTGTCGTCTCTCCTGTCTTCAGTCACTTCTTGAATTTCACCCGTGGCGCCAGACAAATGCATACGCGCATGTTCCCAAGTGATTCCACTCAAAGAGTAGGGTGTCACTCCCGACAACCGTCAACAATGATGCGAGAAGCCCGTTCCAAACATTGAACAGACTTGTGGCGGGCTAGTGTATGCATGCAGCGACGCTCTTCCTACTCGTGACTATCAACGCAGATTACTGATGCTCATACCTGCTGGCACCTGATCAATACAGCTGGCGCCGACACGATGCGTTGGTCTGCAAGGTTTTTGCTCCAAAATGAGCGGCGCACACTGTCCCGGGCGCGGACGACTTCCTTCCTGGCAGTGACGTGGCACTCAGACGTCCAAAAGCGAGCACAGGACCACCTGGTCCGCAGGGACCGATGTACCGGCTTCGAAGATCTCGACGTGCTGCCGTATAGAGGCTCTCCGTGGGAAAGCCGTCGCTCCACGCATAGCGTACGTCGGCTCGTTCCATCAGACTCCATTGATCAATGACAACATGCCCCAATGCACTACACAGGATGAAGACCTTTTACGGTATGTTTGAGCCACAAAAAACGATCGTGCTTGGGGCCAGTCGCTGCCTTGCTGCCTTGCGGAGGAGTCCACATGGCTCGTTGCAAATTTTCAAGTCTCGACACCCGTGAACTTCAATGGGCGCGCGATTGACGCACACGTCACATGGACGTCAGTGTTAAAGAGAGAGGTGCATTCTCCAAGGATACGGCACTGACACTTCTTGCGTCATGGACCATAACTACCAGGTTTCCGGTAGCTGCCCATGTGGACTGAAAGATAGTCTCCGAGACTCCCGTCTTCGTCTTCTCACACAACTCAGAAGGTTTGATATTCCGACGCGCCCTAGAGTCATTTTGCCGTCATGCGCGGCCCGAGAAGGGCGGCTGTTGGTGTGAAGAATGATATGCCTCTTCAGCATTGCATCTGCATGGCGCGGTACTCTGCGGGAAGTCATCGACTCTTCTCTTTCATTTTTTTTTTTGCCCTCCAGAGAGATGTCCACTGATCTCGAGCTAGTGGAACGCCGCCGTAACGAGCTAGAGGTCTGAGAGTGCCAACACCTGCGGGTCATTGGCGCACGAAACTTGCACAGATAGATTGGGTGTACGTCCGAGTCTCCCTCCAGTCTAAGTATATTGGAACTGACACTTGTACATGTGCGCAGGGCAAACGTGCTTGTCATTGGTGGGACAACGTCGTGCGCGATCGGGCTGACATGGGGCGGCCTCATCCATCCGTGGAAGTCTGCGCCTGTTCTGGTCTCAATCTGTGTAGGCTTCGTCAGCCTCATAGCGTTTGCTGTTTATGAATGGAGAATCTGTGCGGCGCTGATGGTTCGTCCCGAGCTATGCAAATGTGTGTCAACGTGTGTCCTGCTTCCTAGCGGTCCCAACACACTGGCAGTTCCCTCGAATTCTCATTTCGAATCGGAATAGCTCGAGCGGGTGAGTGTCCTCGCATGTTGTTAACTGTCCTCTGTATCTCTGACGTGTATCCAGCTACCTACAGATTGCGATGAGCTCGCTCATCTTGGTGACCGTTATTTGTAAGTATATCATCAGACACCGCAACACTGTGACCTGACACCTCTAGACTACCTGCCGGTTTACTACCAAGCCTGCAAGGGCTCCTCACCTACGGGCTCTGGCATCGAGCTATTTGGGATTTGCTGGGCTCAAGGTCTCGGCGCGATTGCCTCAGGCATCAGCGTCAGAGTCTTGAAGCGTTACCGAGTGCAGCTTTGGCTGGCCTGGTGCATCATCATTGTTGGCTTCAGGCTCATTAGCTCTTTAGACGAAAACACACACCGTGCGACATCAATCGGGTACCAAGTCATCCTCGGGACCGGCATAGGTGCAGTATTTGCGACAGCGTACTTCCCCGTGCTTGCCCCGCTGCCAGTGACGGTCAGTGGGCCCGCGTTGTCGCTCTTTGTCTTCCTGCGGTCCATGACGCCGGTACATATTTCTCGTCCTGCCTAGTGTGGTGTGCCAATTTGCCATATGTAATGAACACGGGAAGCGGTCACAATTTAGAAGACGCAGGGTCCAAGCCTCTTTCTTTCACAGCTTTCCATATGGCGGATGCGAGCTCATTTGGCTTCTCCTGTACAACCTGCAGTATCCAGAACAGTCAACAACAATGTGTTTACCGACGAATCCAGGTGCTTACCGAGTGGCCTGCTCCTGCGATACGCTGAACGGACGACCGTCCTGCCTTGATGCAAGCGTTGTGAGCAGCCGGAGGACTGCGGTGCCAGTCAGCGCCGTGGCAACATGCGTATGGACGTACACTCACACCATGTCTATCTCCGCACCAAGAATGCAGTACGTTGGGATAGTGGCGGAGATTTCTTCCATGCGCTTCAGGGCGTCGAGGCCGTCCTGCCAGTACCCAAACCCTGCGGCCTCCTGTATCTTAGTGCAGGCGAGCGTGACTCCTGTCGTTCGATCGGGGTGCGTCATGTTCGGAAGATCTCGCAGGCCATATGTCTGGATGATATGAGGAAAAATCAATGGTGCTTCTACTTGGACGCGTAAACGCCACACACCACAAAACTCCGAAGGACGGCAGGATGCCAACGGTTCCAAGGCAAGCGTTTCTGTAACCATTGTTCTGCGTCTCCCCGTGACTCCCACAAATCCCGGCGCGCCTTGATAGCCTTCACTACGGCTACCATGGCCATGGAGGGATCAGACCCAAGCTTGGCAATGACTTCTTTGGGAAGCATGGGGGGTTCGACGACGATGATAGATTCAAACGGGAGGCTAGCCAACTGGTGCCCTGTCGTGGAGAGAAGTCTGCAGGACGTCTGATTCAGTCATCGCGAGTCGCGAGTTTACGAGTCGCTCACATGGCACAATTTCCGGCGGAATGACCGACGCCAATACGTTTGGTGCCGGGGCGCATCAGACCGGATTTGAAGAGTGCCTGGATCCCGCGCGCCCATTCATACGACGCTGGATAAATGGCGATCAGAAAACGCGTGATTGTGGACATTTTGGCCCGCACTTATGCCTTGAGGCCGCTCGAAGAACGCGCCCTCGTTAAGGACCCCGGCGTGACCATGGTTGGGCGCATCGATGGACCAGGCTTCGGCGATGAAGATACCAGAGTCGTGACTAGTTGCTTGGAGCTCGAAGAGTCGCTCAATTGTTGGCTCCCAAGTCTCTTTATCTACAGTGTTCATGCGTTAGTCGGACATCTGTCATTGCAGACAGAGGTGACCTACGAGTGCCGACACTGTGGGCGAAGAACATTGTCACAGTCTCCGCCTTTGCTCCATTGCTGGCGTTTGGGGTGTACTTTTTGACGGCCATGGTCCACGCACCGTCTTCCGCGTTGCCCGGAAAAAATAATTCTTCGGTCTGCATAATGAAGCAGAGGCTCTTGTGGTAGGGGCGAGAGATGTACAGGTAGGGTGCGATGGAAGTCGCTTATACGATAACCAAGGCGGCTGTGAGAGGCCCGGACAGTCCCGCCAGGGCGTGGGGACTCACCCTCGGAACTCGGTGCAGCATTTGTGCACAGGCGCCAACTTCCAGATGAGAAATCAAACTCACACGAGAAGGGTTGGACACGTTTCCATATCATTTCCCGCGGCAGAAGAACTGTGCAGTGCCGTCAGATTTCCGGGACTTTGACGCCGGCTGTTTTGCGGGAAATACTTACCCGGTCTGTGGTTCTTGGGAGCCGGGACTTGTGATGATCTTCTGCGGGGGGATCCGTGTGCTGAATAACTGTGGTTGGGCTCGTGTATCCAGGATCCATGGGGCTCCAGTGGCGGTTCGGGTGAGTTGCCGAGGTATGGAGCTGGGATCCACCCGCCAACCAATTGAGCAGGTATCGCAAGGGCGCAGTTCATGATGGACACCTAGTTCCTAGAGAAGTGTTCCATGGGTTATCGTTATGTGAATCATCATCGCAGCTCTCCATCATGCCCGCACATCCCTGGCCCCATCAACGGCTTCCAAGCATAAGTCTCTTTTTCGAGTCGTCATTCTCAGGTGACCAAACCTCTACAGCACTTTCGAAGGGTCCACATCAGACCATCTCAGGTGTTGCCGGAGCTTCCCGCCGGTATTTCCTGGTGTGAGATCCTCGTGGCGTGCGCGCCTCGGCAGAGGCCGCATGGTACGTGCTAGATTCCTCGTGGTGCGCGCGCCTGGCGGATCCCGCGCCGTGCATGCAGTATTCCTCGCAGTGCCCAGCATCAGTTCCCCCAGCGATTCTGGGCGCACTTGAGCGCACCGAGTGCGCGCGAATCGGAGTACACCGAGTAGTCCGGACTGATAGGCGGCGTAGCAGAAGATGTACCGCTCCACATTCGTATGAGGAGTCTGTAGTCGGGACAGCATGCGTGCATCAGCAAAACCACATGTCGCTCCCATCTACGCGGTAATCGTTGTGGCGCGGCTCAGCCAATGTGGAGCGTTCTTCTGAGGTGACTTCATCTGCGCGGGACAGGAGCTTTGCGAACGGCCTTCTTGAGAACCAAAGTCTCTTGCTCAGCAATAACTTATAATCTCGCCGACCCATATACATAGAAACATAGAAGCGGAGGAAGCTACACCTGGTAGTCTGCCAAAGAGGACAATTAACTTCACGGACTATCGTGACTCACTGTGGAAAGAAATGACTGTCGGTCGAATGTCAGGCTGGGATAACGGTGGTGTTATCCTTCCGGTCGTTAAATTCTGTCGACGCAAAAGTCAGAGAGAGTACGACAACATGTCGGAAACAGCTCACTAGTATCTGTGTTCGCATCACCACCGCTGGACTTGGTCATGGTATCGATCCTGATCGCGACGTTGTTTGCTTGAGACCGCTAAGGAACGTATTTCTGTTAGATACGTCGGACGAATAATCTTGGAGTACTCACTATTCCCATCGGATGGAAAGAGGGCGCTGTGGCGGCGGCACTTCGCCCAGCAATTTCCGTCAGCGAGATTAAACCTTCAGAATCGAGATTGCTCCGAAGAGAATTGCGCGCATTCAAGGTTGCCATCAAGGAATTGGAGTAGACTGCGAAAGGTGAGGTATGAGCCCTGAGAATATTAGTGACAACGAAAGAGGCACGCACGGCGACTCTGGGCGAAGAAGAAGCTGATATAGATGAATGTGTTTGGCAGTGCGGCGATCTTGTGAAAACTGGCATCAGTTAGGTCAGGACGCCATTACGACGCGATGCACTTACCGTTATGAGCGAGCAGACGGCATCAATGCTGCTTGGAGCGTCAGACTCTCATTCGTATTCTACCAAGCAGCGGCGAACGGACCTCGTAATTAACCCGGTGTTCGCAGCGAACAGGATCTGAAATGCGGGCTCAGAACTTCCACCGAGCACCTGATATTTATAGGAAGACAGACCAGCTTATTGATCACAGTATCCGACCTGCACGCCGCAATCAGCAGCACGAGCGTGGAAAAAACAGGATACGTACCGTCTAAATCCTGTGCGGGAGCTTTGAAGCAGATAACAAAGCACGAGCGCAATAGAGGCGTCCGCGGCCACCGTTGTTGCGTTAACGGACATTGACAGACCCTAGAAGGGACGATGACGAGGCTCTGGATTGCAAGCTGACGGTGCGGTATACTTACCTTGATCGTGGCGAGTTTGGGGTAGGTCCACAAGTCGCGAGAAAACCTGAAGAAAGTGGATGATCAATGCAAACCAATCGCTCAGAACGGATGAAACATACACCCTTGCAAGGTAAACTGCCATACAGACCAATCATCAACAGGAAGCTCTTCGAAGAAAACGTCCTCACAAACCTACGGTCACGACTATCACATCATGATTAAGTGAGGAGTAGATGAAGGTGTCGCTGCAGAGATACGTACGAAATTGAGATAATGCGAGGACCGACTGCGCAGATGTGAGCTCTAGCTAACTTCGAGCAAGTATACCAACTTACTACGATGCCAACTATGATCGGATTCTTCTTGCTGACTGCGCAGCGATCCTATACCTTCAGCATGGGTGACAGATGGGCGTAATACCTCACGCACGTTGCCAAATTCGCTTGATGAAGAAACTCGAATGATGTGTAAGTCAATTGGATGACAGAGACGACCTTATGATGCGCACCATTGGACGATAAGGGCCACTATCGCCTTGTGAAATGTTAATAAAAAAACACGATGAACAGTGATTTTCTACACACTGCAACCGCCACCTCCGCCTGATATGCGTCAATAATGTCTCAGAATTGGAATGAGAAGCGCACACACAGCGATGCTCCTGCTAAGATGTAAGTAAATGTACTTGACACAGAACGACGGGGCGAACGTACCACACGATACGGCCGAGGAACTGCGGCTCAAAATAGTGTGTCACCAGGTACCAGTAGCCTGAATTCACTGAGCGTACATTCGAAATTGATCGCTCAGAGACTTACCGGTATGTGCGATCAGCATTTGGTCATCTGGGAACCCACCCGCCCATAATTATATATAATTAGCACAAATTAGCATCTAATTATACATAGGCCCTTTTAGCTTTCCCCCCCAATTAATTATACATAATTTCCTCTAATTTTCAGATTATTTGTATCCCCAGTATAGCTGCTAATAAGACATGCCTGCTTTGTACGTACTAGTAGGTGCCAATTAGATGCTAATGATGGTGCTAATTCTGAGCTCATTTGAGTATATTCAGCTTCAAATTTCAGTTCACAAACATAAATAATCATCATTTGGCTAGCTAATTCTTGTCTAACACTAGCTAATTGGCGCCAAATTAACACATGGTGAGGACAAAATAGTGGCAAATGAGGACACTGGCTACACTGTTCCACAGGATCCAGCTAGAAACAATAGCCAGGGGAGCAAATGATGAGCAGACTGAGAGGTGGTTAATATGGAGCGAAGGAACAAATAGCCCATTCATCAGGCAGCAGCTAAAGCCTGAGCCACACGGCCCGCATTGACCTGGCGATTAGAAGTGCCCACCACCGCCGTTCCCGCGCCTGTGTTGTTGACACCCTCAACCCCGCTGTGAAGCCCAAGCACGCGAGTGAGTAGGGGCTCGGTGCAGAGAACTGAAGACATACTTGGCAGCGGCGAAAAGCCTTGCAAGTAGGGCATTGTGGGTGGCGAGGCTAGCGTTCTTCAGAGATTGGAACGTTGCCATGTGGTCCATGTACGTGCGGAAAAATTGATTGCCGGCGAAGTCAACCTGCGCAGCGTCTCGACCAAGCGAGTACCCGCGCAGACCGGCCTCAACCTAGTGGGAAAAAAAGGATCAAATCGTGAACGGGAGGCGGCGCTTCAGGTCACGCACCGCTGCTGCGCTGGCAGCGACCATCGCCGTTGGAAGCCGTGGAACACCATCCTCGCCGCAGAACAGAGCCGCGGGGAACTCGGCGAGAGCCTTCGGGCCGAAGAAAACCATGCGAATCACGGCAATGATCGAGGGGTGGCAGAACGGCAGGCTGTCGTCGTAGGTGTCATTCTATCGCCTGGTCAGCATCCATCCTCCTCGCGCAGATGTAGTACACTTACCTTGGCGTCGCCAGGGAAGATGTACAAGTGGTCCTCCTCGGCGAGCAACCACTTCACAATGCGTACATGGCGGTCAGCAGGGAATTCATCGATTTTGTACGCGCCGGGGACCACGGCATCCGCAGCGTCCTTGAGCTTGCCTCGCAGATTTGACATGCGGGCCTCGGGCTGCTCTCGGCAAACAATCAGCTACAACTCATGCAATGAAGGGCCACTCACAATTTTCGAGAGCGCGGAAGCATACGCCTTGTCGTGCTGCAGCCTTGAGGTGATCTCAGCATCTCCGACGGCCTCCGCAGCCGTTGTGAGCACGCCTCGGAAGTACGCCGCGCGCTCGAGAGGTTGGGGGTAGGCATTGTGGAAGAAGAGCTTGAGTGGGAGGTCAGTCTTCATCGCCTGCTTGAGGACTGCCTGGACACGCTTCGTCTGCGGCTTCATGGCCATATGGCCTTGCTTGCTGTCGGGGAGGACGAGGTCCGTGTCTTCGGGCCACACTTCACCCGCGCCCAAGCCTGCAGTCGCAGCGGGGCTCGCACTGGCGCCAGAGGGGACGGCGGCGCCACCCTGGGGAGCGATGGTGCTGCCGTTGACGGACGGTGTGACGTTGCTGGCGATGGGAGTGAATGCAGCGCTGCCTGGTGCATAGAGGGTGGTGCTGGTGACGGGGCTGCGACGGCACTGGCGGCGCTGGCGGCACCCTCGACGGGCGCGCTGGCGATGGGGATGCTGACAACGTGCGCGACGGGAGGAAGAGTAGCGCTGGCCTGCGCAGCAATGGTGGTGCTAGTGACGGGGGCAGCAACGTTACTGGTGGCGATGGCGGCGATGGCGACGGGCACGCTGGTGCTGGGCGCGACGGGCACGATGGGCGCGATGAAGCTGGGAACCATGGCGACATTCGCAATGCGGGAACTGGAGGGCTTGACGATGCGGGGGCGAGGCGTCCTAGCGATTGCCGCGGCGGTGCTGGTGCTGGCGACGGGAGTGGCGACACTGGCGTGGGCAATCGGAGCAGCGGCGTTGATGGCGACGGGGGCGATGGCCTGGGCAACGACGTCAGCATGTCAGGCAAGAGTCCCAGGTAACTCGCGACGTACCGTGACCGCGACGCTGCCTGGGCCAGAGGCAGCGGGCTGCGACGTTGAGCCCATCAGCCAGCACCAAGTTAGTCACAATCCATAACGAAGAGTGGACATGTTTGCTCACCAGCATTGCCTGGTCGCGCGCCCGCTTGCGAGTCTCGTTCACGATGTCGATGTCCTCGTTGTCGCTGTTGAAGTTGTCAACAACAACGGGCAAGGCGCCGCGGACGTTGAGCGCCTCCTCGCCGCCTGATCCCTTCCACTTTGGGAGCTGAAGCGCCGGCCACAATGAGAGATGCCTTTGTGATTAACTGGACACGTTTCACTCACCGAGCTCAGATACTTGGCCTTTTGTGCCTTCGTCAAAACCTTCGGGGCGATGTCTGCCCACTCGTTCTCGTCCTCACCGCCCTCGGCGTCGGCCTGGTCTTCGTCTTCGTCCGAGGACTGGACTTGTTGTGGGCGTTTTCCCAGCGCCGCCGCCGCGCGCCGTTGGACGCCCTCGTCGTCGCTGTCTTCATCGTCAGGAAGCACTGCTGAATGGCGGGTGGCGCCAGTTAGTCCTTTGTGCCCGACGGTCAGCGGCATTTCACTTACCATCAGCTCCAGTAGCGGGCTGACTCTCATCCATATCCTCGCCTGCTGGCAAGTCGTTGAGCGCGGCATCAACGGTCTCTCCATCACCACCGTGACCGCCCTTGGATGACAATGTTCCGTCTGCGCACAGTGCCTCGATAGGTAAGTGTTTGCCACATGAACAACGGCCACAACTGTGCGGCTCACCCGGTCTCTTCTTTTTGCCAGCGTTGTCGTCCAGTGCCGTTGTGGTGGGCGCCCTTTTGCGAGCGCCCTTCACGTCCGCTTTCTCTGCAAGGTCAGTCTCGACGATGGCTCGTAAGCTCGGGCAGAAATTAACTTACTATTGTGCAGCGCGTCGTTTTCCTTCCCCAGTTTGCGGAGGGCCTTGGTGTACGAGCCCTTCTGGGCGGGCGTGAGCGCGTCATATTCGTCTTGCGTGAGGACACGGAGCTCCCCTGGATGGCCAGTCATTTTTGCCCTCGTTCCAGCCACCATTGTCAGCAAGTTTTCAGATGGGGAGCGGATGGCAGGGGATGAAGGGAAGACGTTCGGGCGAACGATGCGCTGGCACGGTATTCAAGGTAAGTTTTTAAAACCTCGCTGATTTTGTGCCTGGTGCGGAGTGTATTTGGAGCAGGACAACGGCCGGCGATCGAGCCAACCCGCTCCGAACCCGACCTACTCCCCGAAGCATCCACGCCGGCCTCACTCTCGACCCATGGCAGACCCTCTCTATCGATGCGATGGGTGCCATCGCGCGTTTGGCTTTACAGGATTTACGAAGCACCTCCGTTTCACGAAGCAGGCAAGCTGTATCGCGGTCCGCGAGCAACACTCCGCTGCCGAGGAGGGTGGCGGTACATTCACTGCAGCAGGGCATTCCACGTCTCGCGGCACCGCAGCGTCGACGACTCCCACTGTGTCGCGCGCGCCATCTCCCGTCGCCATCCAGCCAGTGCCACCCGCCACATCGCCAATCAGCGGCTGCCACTTCTCCCTGCCCGCGTCCGACTTCAACGCTGTTGACATCGAGTCTGCACCCCCTAGCCCCTGTGCGTTGGTGCCTCTAATTTTACCAGGTGGTGCATCACTGATATTTGCAAGACAGTGCCCGCCTTCCTGTCTCTCCCGCAGCTGCCACCGTTCGACGATCGTGATCTCGGCTGGTCAGATGAAGATGACGCGGCCATCGATGCAGCGCCTGGGCCGCCCGACTCAGATGAAGAGGACTCCGAAGTCGAGGAAGAAGGTCCTGTGGAGGAGGCTGGAGACGTGGCGATGTTGGATGCGGACGAACACCCCGGTCTCGATGAAGCTGGGCTCGACGGCGCTGGGTTTGACAACCCGACTGAACTCCCGGCGGCGCAAACACCTGCTGCCGATGCTGCGCCCCAGGGTGCCGCCGCTGCCGGCCCCGCTGCCCAGCGTGCACAGGACGAGCGCAAACTTCGCGACAAGGCGCACACCGTCCAATTCCCAGGGCAAGCGGGCGCCCCTGTCCCACGCGACGGACATCCCCCAGGCTCGTACGATGTATACCGCGACCGGCTGGGTCCCACCGATCCGGCGAACGTGTGGGCGCCTTTCGCGAGCAAGCTCGACTGGGAGATCGCCAAGTGGGCAAAGATGCGCGGCCCGTCGTCCACCGCCTTCACCGAGCTTCTACAAATCGACGGGGTAAGTAATCTTCCCCACGTGCACCACCCGTGCGCTCCTGACCAGACCTGGCCACGCAGGTGCAGGATGCTCTTAAATTGTCGTTCAAGTCATCGAAAGACCTCAACAAGATTGTGGACAGCGCCCTGCCGTCCGTTCCCGAATTTAAGTGCGAGGAGGTTGAGGTCGATGGAGAGTCATATGAGGTGTACCTCCGCGACCCCCTTCAGTGCATCAAGCTATTGTATGGCAACCCGGAGCTTCTTCCCCACATGTCCTTCGCGCCCGAGCGCCATTACGCCGACGAAGACCTCACGATCCGAGTATATCATCAAATGCATACCGGCAGGTGGTGGTGGAAGATTCAGGTATGCACGCACTTACCGCCCGCTCCGTTCGTCTCGCTGACAGGCTGAACAGAAAATCCTGGAGAGCCTCAACCCGGGCGCCACGGTTGTCCCTTTGCTCTTGTCAACCGACAAGACCCAAATCACCCAATTCCGCAATCACTCGGCGTATCCTGTCTACCTCACAATCGGGAACATCGCCAAGGAAATCCGCCGCCAGCCCTCCAAGCACGCACAGATACTCATCGGTTACCTTCCCACCACACGCCTTCTCCACATTAAGGCCCAGGATGCACGGACCCGCGCGCTTGCGAACTTGTTCCATGCCTGTATGCGCCGAATCTTTGGCACCCTCAAGGAGCACAGTCGAGACGGTGTGCTCATGGCTTCAGGCGACGGTGTCGTCCGCCGGTGCCACCCCATTTTTGCCACGTTTATTGGTGACTACCCAGAGCAGGCATTGGTCGCCTGCGTCAAGTACGGCCTGTGCCCCAAGTGCGAGGTCGAACACGATGACCTGGGACTCTATGAGGAGGCGCCGTCGCGCGACCTCGCCAGTACCCTTCGAGCGCTGCGAACTGTGGACCGCGGGCCCGAAACGTTCTTCGAGGAATGTGCCGAGGCCGGTATCAAGCCCGTATCCCACCCTTTCTGGGAGGACTTGTCCTTTGCCAACGTCTTCGTCGCCATAACCCCCGACATACTTCATCAAATGTACCAAGGAATGGTCAAGCATATGGTTTCGTGGCTCGAGGATGCATTCGGTGCGTCAGAGATGAACGAGCGGGCCAAACGACTTCCCCGTAACCATGGCGCGCGGCTCTTCTCATCCGGCATCACCCACCTCTCTCGCGTGTCTGGACAGGAACATAAGGACATTTGCCGCATCCTCCTGGGCCTCGTTGTTGATCTCAGGGTTCAAGATTCCTCCAGCCATGCGTCGGCGAGCCGTGTCTGGCGCGCGGTTCGCGCGCTGCTGGATTTCTTATATCTTGCGCAATACCCTTCGCATTCCGACACCACGCTGGAGTACGTCGAGGAAGCCCTCGCCCGGTTTCATGCCAGCAAGTCCGTGTTCGAGGAACTTGGCATCCGGGCCCATTTCAACATCCCGAAGCTGCACGGGCTCAGCCACTACGTGGAATCCATCAAACTTTTCGGCACTACAGACAACTACAACACAGAAGCAACAGAACGCCTCCACATTGACTACGCAAAGGACGCGTACCGTTCCACTAACCACAAGGATGCATTCCCTCAAATGACCAAGTGGTTAGTGCGGCGTGAGCAGATCTGGCAGCACGATCGATACATCTCATGGCGTTGCGCCGAAGCAGCGCGCGCGGCGGCGGCACCGGAACTTGCACAGGACGAACATACCCGCGAGCGCGTCCATATTGCCCGCCTCCCGAGCGCAAAATCCGCATCTTTCACACATCTCGGCGCCGCTTACGGGGCGAGCAATTTCCAGACAGCCCTCGCCCGCTACATCATCAGTCAGCGCAATCCAGACCTCTCTGAACGGCAAGTTGCCAACGTGGCGGACGGGGTCGTTCTGCCCTTTCGCACCGTAGCAACATATCATAGAATCAAATTCTCCAACCCCGACGCTCAAGACGACGAGGATCTCCCCTGCGCGCGCGACGTTGTGCACGCCCGTCCCGCCCATGTGGATAGTCGTGGTCGCCCAGTGGCAGGGCGATTCGATACCGCCCTTGTCAACACGGGCACAGGGCAAGAAACGGGAGTCGCAGGTAAGGTGCCGTCCCTCGCAAAGCCTTGCGCCGTAACCCATGCCTTTTCCCCGCAGGTTATCGCGTTGCGCAGGTGCGCGTTGTCTTCAGCCTCGCAGGGAAGGCCCACGCCGCCGCGTTTCCACCAAGCTACAACGGGCCGAGACATCTTGCCTACATCGAATGGTTCACACCTTTCGCTGCAGAGGCGGACCCCGACCATCTGATGTACAGAGTTTCGCGGTCGTACAGAGCAGGCACTCGTCATCGGGCGTTTGCTGTGATCCCAGTTGACGAGATCCGCCGCAGTGTGCACCTCTTCCCGGTGTTTGGGGCCGTCGCTCCCCGGCACTGGACATCCGCCAACGTGCTCGAGCGATGTGACAAGTTCTATGTTTCCTCTTTCCTTGACAGACATAACTACATCACAGTGTATTGATACTTCGTCGCAACAGCCTGCCTTGCCTTATGTCTCCCCTTCATGCCTTATAGTTTGCCTTGCGCTAACATATTGCTGTGGGCTTCGACATGGATGTCAAGAAAATATGAATTTGCACTGCTGGTGACGTAGGGTGGGGCGCGCGCGCAGCGCTCGTCTATAGTAAAACATGACATGTATGGAAAGGAATATCAGGCTAAACAGAGTGATGTGGGGCAAAAAGGATATACTCCTGCGACGTGGTGATCCGTCAGTCGGCCGTAACAGAGAGTGTCGTGCGGACTCACCGAGCAGGTTCCGCCATGCTGCCCTGTCTAACCCCTGCCCAGCCCACGCAGGCGCAAGCGCAGGCAAACCTTCCCCCATATCACCCGTGTCATTGCGCCAACCCCTCCATTGTACGTGGACGGCATAAGAACCGTGCGGGCCTGAGCGAGTTGCGCAGAGACGAGATTGACTTGGACGTTGACGGGCTTGAATACGGGTTCATCGACGCCAGGTGCCTGCGTGATGGGCATGTTGACCGGAATGGTGAGCACGTCGGAGTGCAGCATGAATGATGGAGGGAGAGGCCGAGCGGGCGATGAAGGATCGGGGTTGGGCTGAACGTGAACGTTGACGAAGACAGTCTGGAAGGTATCAGCAGCTGGCCGCATGCGCCCACGAAGAGTTTGCGCACCGCGATAGCCGGCTCTGACGGCATGTCGACATCGACAACAATTGGGGCCGACATCTTGATTGGCGCTTGGGGCTGGATATTGGGAGTGTGGGTGGTCGACAGCGTAGACGGTCGGGAGCAAAAGCTGCGCTGCGCGGGAATGGTCAGCGCATGGCATACACCCGCAAACAAGGTCTCGTCAGCCTCCAGACAGAGGCGTGGCGCAGCCCGCGCATGGTAGACAGCTCGTTTGACTCTGTTCCTGCTTTGTTATTACTTATGTAGCATTCAATGTATTGCTCCTAGACGCAGCATCACACAGGGTTCATGGCAGACAATATGATTCAGAACCAAGTACAGCATCCACCAATCTAACCACAGCCAGCGCGTGCCCGCCCTAACACAACCTGCGGCTCGTAAGTAACACTCCTCTGTTCCCCGGCAACCCGCACACACTCTCGCTCTGTACCTGCGTCTGGATTAGGAATGCGTGGCACAAAAGAAATGAGGGGCG
Organism: Auriscalpium microsporum; assembly: GCA_019914985.1. Lineage (NCBI taxonomy): Eukaryota > Fungi > Basidiomycota > Agaricomycetes > Russulales > Auriscalpiaceae > Auriscalpium > Auriscalpium microsporum. Next base: position 1,642,385 of record JAHLMG010000010.1, on the reverse strand, counting down.
TACCTAGCCCGAACCAGGTATCCCCAACACAGCCGCTACGCCCTGCACAAGCGCGACGCCCTCGGTCATCGTGAGGCAAGACGAGCGGTTGGCGTTGTCCGCGACCTGGAGGACGACGTTGACGGTCCGTACAACGGGCGGGCCTGCAGCGGGCATGTCGGGAGTGAACGTTGACGCCTCGGGGTCCCAGTCGTATGTCACCGAGAGTCTGCCGTTCGGAGCGACCAAGACAATGATGGTCTGCGCAGGGTTGCAACGAGGCAGCAATTAGACATGTCAGTGGCCAGACGAAAGGGCGGCGCACGATCAGACCCAACGGCTCCACGTTGAGATTGAAGATTATTCGCGAGAGGGCGTTAGGCATGGTGGGGTGGAGGGCGGGTGGGTGATGATGGTCAAGAGATAAGCGGGAAAGTCACGGACCTGCGCGTAGCGTCACCGACGCGTTACAAGGCACGCTGACAGGCCGTTCGGGGGTATAACTTGTACCATTGGTGCCCCAGAAATGCCGCAAATGGCAGGAGGTTGACGGTGGGGAAGGGGCGGCGCCCGCAGCCTGCTGCTGGAAACAATGAGCAGGAGAGCAGCCATGCTGTACAATGGAACGCGCACCGTGGGAATGTGGCCTTGGAGGGTTCTGCCTGTCGCAAATCCCGCTCGCAGCCTCCCCCAGCTCCCGCTACAACACCCTCTCCAACTTCGCCCTCTGGAAGCCTCACCCAAGACCCAAGACGTCCTGTCCAGATGTGAGCTTACATTTTCTCCCTTGCAGGTGCGGGCCACCCAGCGCGCCCGGCCGCCGTCCTCGCTTCCGGCGGCGCTGCTCGGCGCGCAGACATCTCAGCGCGCGGTCGCGACGCGTCTGCGCAGGCCCGTATGATGCCCCACCAGGTATCTCTTGCCTACGCAGACACGCCGCGACCGCGCGCTGAGATGTCTGCGCGCCGAGCAACGCCTCCACGTCGCGTCACGTCGCGTCGCATCTCGCCGCGTCAGAACAGCCCACCCGCGGTCGCGACGCGTCTGCACAGGCCCGTATGATGCCCCACCAGGTATCTCCTGCCTGCGCAGACGCGACGCGACGGTGCATTGGGAGTTTTTGCACGCCGAGTGACGCTCATGTGCCGCCTCCTCGCCGCGTGCCTGCGCGGTTCAGGCTTGCCGCCACCCTATCCTCCTTCTACTTGCCGCATGCACCCTTGCTAACATGCTACCCGTCTGTATAGCTTGCCTTCCTTGCCGCAACCTTCGCATCTGGCATCTTGGAGGCTACAAGAGGCCGGCTGGTCGCCATTTGACGTGGAAACGGCGCGTCTGCCTCTTTTGCCTCGTTGTTCTTCTCTCTGACCACCGTGCAGTGCAACTGCCGCCGCGACTAGCAGTCTCCCACGTCTCCCACCGCCTGTAACCTTTCGGGATGCTTGGCGGGCCCAAAATGTATGCAGAGAGAACGGTACGTCACGCTTGGGTCCTGCATCCTCACTTTGCTAATTTGAGCTCAACAGACACGCTCCAGGAAGACATTCTCACCCTACATGACCTGTGAATTCGACCTGGGAGGGGCGATCGCGGGCTCTCTAGCTACGGAGCATGCGAAGGCTATCAAAAGCCTAGAGGCTGCTGAAGAGGCTCTAGCCCTTGAAAGATGGCCTGCCGCCGCTCGCGCACAAGCTGCCAGCGCTTCGGGCATGGACGCCCCTCTGGCTGAGGATGCCCAGGCCGGCTGCGCCTTGGCCGTCGATGCCAGCCCACAAGAGGAGCCCGAATGGGAGGACGACGCCGCCCTGAGCGTGGAGGTCAAGGAGGGTGGAGCAGCTTCCAACAAACGTGCGCGCGAGGCCCATGAGAGTGACGGCGAGGAGACCGGGAGCGAGCTCGAGGGAGAAGAGACGAGCGGCAGGCGCGGCGGCGAAGAGCAGGCGGGGTCAAGAAAAGCTCGCCAGCGGAGCAGGTCGAAGAAGTACAAACGCAGGAAGCGTGAGGAGAAGAGGCTGAGGACGGCGTCGGGCCTTCCTCTGCCCACGGAACACATGGCCAAGGTGCACGCAAATTCGAAAACAAAAGTACACCCTGTGGACCAGGCGGAACATTTCGAGGCAGCGAAGGGGAGCTACGCAGCCAAAGCCGGGCTTGGCAACTTGGCAAAATATCTCGCCACGCGCTATCAAGGCGGCCTCATTCCCTGGGAGGTACTCGTCGATGGGTACGGCTTCGAGTTGAAGCACTGGGATGGCATGTGCGTGGCTTCATGCTTTTCTTCTTTGTTTGCTACCCAGTGGAGCTCACGAGCCTCTCAACCTTAGCGCGAGCGAGTCGATCTACGACAGCGGCGATCGCGTCCTCGTTCAAATGGCCGGGCGGCCGCCCACCGACGCCACCTGGGCAGGCGAAGCCTCCGAGCTCAGCGAATTTTTCTCAGACGTCGGGGAGAAGTGTGATTTCAAGGCAGGGCAGGTCCGGCACACGCGCGGGCAGTACCCGATCATGCGTGCCGGCTTCTCGTTTGGCGGCGGCCCTAAGGTGCGTGCACGCGTCTTCGGCGTCGTTTTTCGCCTGACCTTCAAGCAGGAGCCTTACAACGTGAAGCACGCCACGGTTGCCCAGGCAAAGCAGCGCAAGAGACTTCTGCGGCACCCGGGCCTGCGCCGGTTCGCAGAGTTTCAAAGCAGTGAGTAACATTGGATCAGCCTCTCGGACCTTATGCTCACATCTCCTTGGCGGGCAGGCGCACTCTCCCTCCACCGCCCTAAGCTGTTCTTGCACGTTGACGACGTCGTCGCAGGCGCGATGGCTCAAGATGCGTCTCTCAACAAGGCATGGGAAGGCAGTGTCTTTCCAACAGCGACATTCAACTTCGGGCCACAAGCCCAGACCAAGCCCCACCGCGACAACAAGAATATTCCGTATGGATGGTGCGCCATCACTGCGCTCGGCAACTTCGACCACACGAAAGGAGGTCACTTGATCCTGTGGGAGCTCAAACTTGTCATAGAATTTCCCCCGGGTTCCACGATCTTAATCCCTTCGGCTATCTTGACACACAGCAACACGCCTATCCAAGACGGTGAAATACGGCAGTCGTTCACGCAATACTGCGCTGGAGATCTCGTCCGCTGGCAGGCGTACGGGTACCGAACGGAGGAGAAGTTGTGCCGCGAAGATCCAGAGCTGAGGCGCCGCCTAGATCGAGAGCTTCCAGGGCGTTGGAAGCGTGCTGTGGATCTTTTTTCATCGAAGAGGACAGAGCTGCAGAGCCAGCTCCGAGACTTGCGCCGCACGTAGGCCTTTCTTGTTTATACTCTATCATGTATTCGTTTGCTTAGATACAATTCAAAATTCTACTGTGAGGTACCCCTCATTTTCTCTACAATGCCCGGCAGGACACCCTGTCTTTGCATGGGGCGCGGCCTATCGGCCGCGCGAGCAAGGGAACGGCGGAAGTGCGGGGCGGTCGGAGGTGGATGGACGCCGTCGCCACGTCGCCCGTAGGTGCGTCAACATGCAAACGGCACGCGATCGCAGCCTCGCCAGCGATGCGTCGGCGAAGGGCTGCACCGCAGAGAAGCGGTGGGGGTGGGACAACAGGGCGCCAGTGCAGCGAAGGGCGGCGGGACAGCGGGCGTGCGCACCCGTTGCACAGGGACGGCGGCCCGAGACGCCTGGCGCGCACAGCGTTGGCATGCAGCGTCGGCGAGACGGGGCACCAAGACAGGCCGGCGAAGGGTGGTAGGAGGACGTACTAGGAGGACGTCGCCCGCAAGTGTCGCCGTGCAAGGAGAGGGGATGTAGCGAACGGTGTTGCGACGTTGCGGGCAGTGGCGGCGCAGAGCGTCGGCGGCGTTGGAACGCAGCAGGGCGGGACGACGTCGCCCGCAGGGCGGTCGACGTGCAACAGCACGCGATCGCAGCCTGGCGGGCGAAGCATCGGCGGGCAGCGGCGCAGAGGGGCGAAGGCAAAGGGAGGCGCGGCGAAGCAGGCGCAGGACAGCGGGTCGATGTCACGCGCAGCGGCGGTGCAGAGAGGCAGTGGTTGGTCCATGGGAGCGCGCGGGACGAGGTCGCCCGCAGGAGCGTCGTCGTGCGAGCAGCACGCGATCGCAGCCTGGCAGGCGAAGCGACGGAGCGCAGCAGTGCAGAGGCGGCAGCGGTGGAGGGTGGGACAAAGGGGAGATGTAGCATGCCATGGTGGCGCAGAGAGGCGGCGGTGGGGGAGCGCAAAAGGCGGCAGTGTTGGAGGGTGTCAGTGGGGACGGAGGGATAGTGTAGCGCGCAGCGGCGGCGCAGAGAGGCGACGATGGGGGAAGCGCAGGCGGGCGGCGGTGGTGGAGGGCTGGACGCTGCGCTGTCGTGCGCAGCGGCGGCGGTGGGACGAGAGGCGGACACGGTGGGACAACAGTGGGGAGTGCGGGGCTTGGGATGAGGCAGGCGTGATTAGGGCAGCGTGACAATCTGTGACCCGGGCGCGTGTAGGGCAGTAGCGTGACGCAACCCGCGGGTTGCCAAATTAGGTAGGAATTTAGCATCTATTAGGGGCGGGTGGTTTCCCAGATGGTGGACAGTGTCGAGTACGAACACTACCGCGACCTGACATTCGTTAGGCAGATGTCGATAGAGGAAAAGATAAAGAAAAACGCCGCACAAGAGCCTTGATATGCCAGGGATCTTGATGATACTCACGGTAGTAGTGCCATGTCTGCAAAGTCGTCACTAGAAAACAATTTAGTCGCAGGTCCGTCCGTGTGCACGATGAGGCATCTCTGCACCACCCACCTCCCCACAAGCTAAACCAGCACAAAATAGTCAGTTATCTAAGCCTATAGTGCGGTGCACATGGTACCTACGCCCCGCTAACCAAAATGCCGATGTACAGTCCGCCCATCCTAGAAGCAGAGGCTTGACTCAGGAAGACATCCAGGCACTCGTCAATGTAAAGTACTCACGTCGAATCGAGGCTCGGAAGAGCATCGTACATGTCTCCTGTGGGTATCGCGATGGCGCTGGCTTTCGCACTGAAAAAGAGGAAGTTAAGGAAGTAGAATGGGGACTCAAGAGGACGTTGCCATCCACCCCTCTTATACTGTCCGTGTCTCCGGTGCACCATTTTCATTGGTTAACTGCATCACTGGACAGGTCGCTGGTCACTAGCCACAAAATGTGAGCCATAGAGAACAACGTGATTGCATAAGATCATAGTTACGATACGACGGTGCTGCGAAGCGTTGTGCGCTGATGCAGAGATACGCCCGGCCAAAACTAGTGTTTCATGGAGTTTGGGGGGTACTTCGACCGATCAATCTATCTGTAAGTCGATGAAGATGAGTAATGAGCCTGTGAACCAGAACCGCTAACTTCGAACGCGCAGAGACGAAGACGAAGCACCTGGGAACCGCGTGCTGCCGGCGGATCGCCGTGACCGCCGCCCGGCGGAGAGTGCCGGCCGCGATCTGGCGTCCGGTTCATTCTCATCCTCATCCTCTTCCTTTCTATATTGATGCAGCCGCTGTAGATTGCACGCGCATGACTGAGGCAAAACAGATGCTCACAAGATCGTGTCTCCCCTACTTGTGTCCCAATCCCGGCCTTGTGCGTTTGGCAGGCGCTACAAACCGACTGGCTGACGTGGTTCGTGCCGGCCTGCGCATCGAGCCATCTACCTCGGTACCCGTATTGTGCGAGAAAACGGGCATGGAATGGGTCTTGATGTCGATTCTGTCGTGCACACCGAGGGGCGCGCCCCGTGGTACGGCCTTCCACACTACAAATCTCTTCTAGGCTCAGTCGTCGGCGCGCATTCTCAGGGTGAAAACTTCAGGCACACGCGCAACTATCCGCAGGCGCAAATCGTATTGGCAACGCTTCTCCGGATCTACTCTTGAGACACCGCCGGTGGTCGTAAGCGCATCTGTGCTCATCGCGTCTTCTCATGTTCCTACTCTTTGGACCGCCCGGCAGCCCTACAAAATGCGCCAGCCTCCTGGACGTGCCTACAGTAGCAGGGCGGGGGAGGGGCAGTGAGTCGTTGCTACGTGTGGTCCATCCAATATAACGTACTCTCGGACTCCGCGCGCTGCTCCTGCACACAAGTGTGGTGAGCCGAGATGCCGCCCGCGCCTGTCCGGTGTGAACGCTGTCCGGGCCATCGCATCTCCTCCGACTCACACGCACCCGCCTTCCACCAGGAACTCCATGTGGGATAGGATTTTGGCGCGAATGGGCGTACTCACATGAGTTCATCGATTCTTGACTGCGTCTCTTGCAGGCCGCGGCATCTTTCTACAATCGGTGGGAAGATCTCTTTTATCCGCGTCCAGGTTTACATTTGGTTGCGCGCTGCAGCCCACTCATGATTGCCATGCACAGAACACTTGGATCAAATGTAGAGAGAAGGGATTGCCGATCGGAAAGCACGGAACTTCGGGTACGCATAGGACCATCTAAATTCGGTCAACAGGCAGCGCCGAATCAATGGACTAGTGACCCCTTGCCGTATCACTTCGTCGAGCCAGGTTACCTGCCGTCAGCGTTTATAGAGATGCTCGGTTATATCCCACACATCACAATATCCCCGCCTCTGACCCACTCCCTCTTTCCCTGACATGTCAATTACCCTGCTCGACGTCGTCCTTGCTGGCATAGTGCTCTGGTTGGCCAAAACTGTTCTCTCGTCGAAGCGGTCGCCTGCTCCTCTCCCGCCTGGACCTAAAGGCCTTCCCCTTTTAGCAAACCTCCTCGATCTTCCGCAGAAGGAGCAATGGAAGACATTTGCTGACTGGGGGCGCAAATATGGTGCGGAGTCTCTTTTGCTTATTCGTGAGACAATCAGCCTAATAATGGCCCAGGACCGATCGTGCACGTACGTGCGCTTGGACAGTCGTTCATCATATTAAACGACGTGCATGTCGCCGGCGACATGCTCGACAAGAAGAGCGCAATATACTCCAACCGACCAGTACTCATGATGGCTGGAGAGTTGACGGGATGGAAGGACACCCTCGTGTTCACACCTCCCGGCGAGCGTTTCAAGGAGTATCGGAAGTATCTCCATGGTACGATGGGAACGCGCGCAGCGATCGAGAAGCTGCATGGTCTTTTTGAGACTGAGGCGCAAGCGTTTCTCAAGCGCGTTCTCAAGCAGCCGGAAGCTTTCGCGGAGAACATCCGAGAGTACGCCCAGAATTCCATGCGCTCAAATTTCTGCTCATCGTGGTATCAGCACCGCCGGTTCTGTCATTTTGCAGGTGACATACGGATACAAGCCGAAGCAAGACCAAGACGACATTGTGGACCTCGTCGAAATTGCCCTTCGTCAATTCACAGAGGTCATGGTGCCTAATGCCTTCCTCGTCGACTTGATTCCTGCCCGTTCGTCTCCGCAGATCTTTTTGCGTGATCTTACTGACGGTCCACGGTCAGTGCGCTACGTGCCGAGCTGGTTCCCTGGCGCTGGATGGAAGAAAAAGGCCGAATACTACCACGCCACTGTGCAAAGAATGGCTGACGTGCCGCTTCAGTTCGTCAGGAAGAAAATGGTGCGCGCTCTTTATCCGTCGCTGAGAGACGCGCGCTTCGAGCTTTTTCACGTAGTCGGAAGGTGCTGCTTTGCCATCGATGGTCTCGAGCCTGCTGGAGAAAAACAATACACCAGAGCAAGAGCGCAACATCAAATGGGCTTCAGCGTCGATGTATTCAGGTGCGTAGGCTCCGCATAATTTGGCCCGTCGTCTGACAGTTCCTGCCCGGATTGTTGTAGGCGGCTCCGATACTGTGAGTGCGTCTGCGCGACACACCGCCGACCCGGGCGTTGATCTGTGCCTTCCAGACCGTGTCCGCCATCCATACCTTTTTCTTGGCTATGACTATCTATACAGATGCACAGCGGAAGGCGCAGGCAGAGATCGATGCTGTCGTCGGCAATGACAGGCTACCGACCTTTGCTGACCGGGCGCAGCTCCCTTACGTCGATGCCATCGTAAGCGAGATACTCCGTTGGGGCACCGTCGCCCCGCTCGGTATGTGTCCCTCCTTTCCTCACATCTCCAAATGCGAAGGTGCTCACTGGGCTTCAGGTGTCCCTCACACCCTCTCCAAGTCTGACATTCACAATGGGTATTTCATACCGGAGGGTGCCATAGTCTTGCCGAATGTCAAGTGCGTGTATAAACGGGATATCAATGCACGCAGTTCATGTTGACTGGGCCACATGTAGGGGAATGCTGCATAATCCGGATGTATACCCGGATCCGTGGAACTTCAAACCCGAACGTTTCATCGCCGCGGAGGGCAAACCGGCTGAGCAGGACCCACGTAGCTGCTGCTTCGGCTTCGGGCGCAGGTGCGCGACGCTGCGTTTAATTCTGTGCTGATGTGCCCTGGTTTATGTCCGCTTGCTCAGGATCTGCCCTGGTAAGTGACTAGTTACCCGCGAAGGCAAGTCATTGAAAGCGTCGTGTTTGCTTACAGGTCTTAACCTCGCCGACGCGACGATCTGGGCCTCGGTGGCTTTGACCCTGGCTGTCTTCGACATACAGCGGAAGGTTGTTGACGGAGTTGAGATCGTCCCACCAGAGCCGCTTTTTGAGGACGAGATGATCAGGTATGGCTGATACTAGGCAGAAGGCGATCGCGCTGTAGGGCTGACATGTGCTATGTTTTCAGCCATCCGACTCCTTTCAGCTGTACCGTCAAGCCCCGCTCTGCGAAAGCTGAAACTTTGATTCAGTCAGACTGAGTCTATATCATCGGTCGTCTTGTGCATTGTCCACGCATACCGACCGCTGCAGACCTACTACACTCCCTCTCGTCTATCTCTCAAGATTCTCTTTAACATGTACTACTTACTACCCCAGCTTTCGCATTGGAGGGCAATATCTACAACGCCCGTGCAGTGAAGGCGCGTACAGTTGAGAACACGGCCTCTAATGAACAGGGAGAATACGTTGCCAGTGCTTTGCCAGTATTTCCTATATTCTAACCAACACCTCGTGCCACTCGCATGCTGGGAGCATCCCAGGTAGGATCGAGGGTCGGCCACGGCGGGTTCCGAAGAGCCGCGCGCGATACACACGGACGGACGCGCCCCCGAGTCGGACCTATGCGCATTGTCGAGGTTTGGCCGTGTGCACACGCAGCTTCCGTGTGTACTGACTGCGCGCTCACTTCATCCTGGTTACAGGTTCGATAGCCCAGGCATAACTCACACTCAAGCAAATTATGAGGGATTCTCACCCGGACAATGTACGGCCCCGGTATTCCTCGCAGCGCGTTTTTCCGTGCTCTCTTGCCGCACGGGCATGTCCGAGTCCGCGCACTGTATGAAGGGCGACGAACTTCGGTTAGACCTCGTCGGCATTTGTTCCGAAGGCTCTTCCCATGCACAAGACCACCGTATATTTTCAGCGAGCTCCTGATTCTGACATCACGGACGGTGAGCTTCTTGTCTAACTAACCGCTCTTTCTCCGTGTTCGGCAATCTCCAGCTCTTCAATACAACGCCCTGCAATTGGCCGGCGAGGCTGTAGTGCGTCACCTCCCCAGCTAATCATGCCCACGAAATCGCAATGTCCGAGCCCCACAAGGCGGCATCAGTGCATGATATACCAACAGGTGGCCCTGCTACGCGCGACGCTAACAGCACAGCAGGTGCGCTATATCGCGTTCCTTCAGGTCACGCCGCGGGAGCTGCGGCAGGACGGCGCAGCACTCAGGCTGCCACCTCAAGATATTCCCAAGAACATTCCGCAGCATGAAATTTTGGGCGTGACTGCTTCTCAGTGCGCACACGACGGGGGAAATATTGCTGACCCAGCGATAGCGTTCCGCGATGGCCAGCACCCTTCACCTGACACGGGTTTGGTCGCTATCACTGGCTCGCCGGTGCAACCTGTATGATCGCTGTGCAGTAAACAATCGCCGGTTTCGATAGCCTCAAATGAAGTGTGATGGTTCATCGCACCATGCTCACGTCTCATTATGCGATGTTACACTGATCAGAACAGTGATTTTACCCTTTGAATTATGGATTAATATACCACTGCGAACCTGGTTCAATTCAAGGCGAGTGCGTCGATGACAATTGTAACTCTTTAATCCGACAATTCTACTTGGGCTCAGTTCTGATTTGTGACTAGCATAGGAGACGTAGAGATCATCTTGACGTAGACAGTGCCGATGGTGAGCTGTGACTAGGCAGTGAATGACATGAGCTCACCATCTGAAGGTTAAGGGCTACAGCGCCGAGCCGCTGATATCGGGTTCCATTCGGCCATCAACGCCATACATGGCAAGCCTGATCCATACCACGAAGTAGAAGAGGACAGGATTTTGATTGATGTTATAAACCGGGGATATGAAGAGCCTTTTTTTGCCATTCTCGTCGATGTAGAGGAAGTAGAACATTGTGGCATCCAACGATGTTATCACTCCCAGCCTGACTCCCGGGAACTGGGCTAGTTGGCAAATTAACTGGAATGTGCACTTCAGCGGGTACAGTTTTTCCGAGATGATTACTAAACGAACCTGTATCAACAGTTTTCTCATTTTATTCAATGTTTCCCCTTTCACCGGCCACGGTATCCTGACTTCACGCGTTGAGGTGCATAATCCATAAAATGGGTTCGTCGTGCCTGCCGGAAAGACAGCCGGCGTCTTGACTTCCACAAGGATGCCCGGAAATGATTTACCCTTTCCGAGAGGTTGCGTAGTGAAGAAGTGTTTGGGGCCTGCAATTATACCATCCGGTATATTTCCTTCCTGATTCGAGATAGCTGAGGAGGCGTATACGCCAACGATTGGCTCGTCCTCGGGGTCCGGGATGCCTCCTGCGCTACACGCATTGGCAATCGCTACTGCAGGTCGTATGAGACAGTTGAAGACATAGTCCACAGAGTCTTGCTCAGAAAAAATCTCCCTCGATCGGTTACACATGGTGTACAAGGAGTAGAGTCCCGCGACGAAGGCATGATCAGATGGCTTCTTGAAGTTGAATGGGATTTTTTGGATCAGCTTATAGACATCGAATTGAAATTGGGTGACCAGACGCGGGGATGGGATGAAGCTTTCCACGCGGTCTTGATCTGGAAGAGTGTAGTTACTCGGAGTTGGCCCCCGTGTTCCCGTGAGAGCGTGATTCGCATAGGCTGTCGCAAGCCTTTTAGATGGCACAGTCCACCAAATGAATTCGCTAAGCCTGCGGTTGGGATCTTCGACTTCAAGCTGTTTGAGTTGTGACTCTGTCGCTGGTGCCGGGGGAAATTTTTTTACATTGAACAAGTCATAGTGATTCCCTTCCTGTAAGATTGGGAGAGAACGTCCGTCTTTGTCCTGGCCTTCAGGAGCTCGCGTTGTTGGAGACTCGACTGGATAGACTCGGAGCTGTGCACCACCAGCAGGAGTCACTGGACTCCCAAAGACGTCGTCTCTGCCTCCCAGGCCCTGTGGTTCACGCCGATCTACATTCTTGCGTGGGGGAGTCTGGTACTTGGAAGGTTGAGCCATCCTACTTGCGGGAGAGCTGGTGCTTGGTGTGTCCGCTCAGACTCAGGCGTCCCTGTAGCTTAATAGCTATACATACCGATGGTCGTCGGTCAATGCATTACAATGTATGACCGATAAGGTATATATTATAATGGGTACCCGACAAATGCCAAATATGTTTGATCGTGTGACTAGGTCGGAAAAAGTCTGGAAAAATCGGAACAAATAGTGAAAATATTCTCCAGCGAAACATTCCCACGGTTTTGGCAAAAGAGTGGCATTCATTATATTGCCTAAGAATAACATAATTGGCTGCCTGCAAGGCCTATAAAATCGCAAAAATAGCTAGAAATATGGAGAAATTATGATATATCTGGGGGCACCGGTTGCCAGTCTATATCTGTTCCCACGCATCGAAATATTCCCACGGTCCCAAAAGATGTCCTGTTTAATCATTTGCGCTGATATATAATTCTTTCCGTAGGCCTTGATAAAATAGAAACAAATGAAGAAAAATCGGACTATATATAGAGGCACTGTTTGCTAGCTGATATCTACTCCCACGCCTTGGAATATTCTCATGGTCCCAAACAATTTCATTTGTCATCATTCATGCTGGTACATAATCCTTTCTGTAGGCCCTGGGAAAACCCATTGATAAAGATTCAGTAAATGCATTTATGATGTAAAGTTACATGTTCATCATATATAGAAAGTTTTCTGAGCCCAGTCCATTAGACTGTGAGCTGGATGGAAGCACAAACCAAGAGAGTATCTACTAAGAAATATCCTGCAGGCATGATCTTCTTCACCTAAGCTACCAAAATTTGTACATGGATAGCTCTGGGTACTTGAAGAGTTATAGCATTTTTTTCATGACATAAGTCCCCCCTCAATTCTTCTCAAACACAATGTATTTAGTATTTATGCTGTTGAAATAGTATTGATGCCCACATTTTGACCCCTTTTGTGTACATTGGGTATGGTCTGACTGCTGTGGATGCCCAGTTAGAGTGGACCTAGTATCTACCATTAATTCCTATATATACCATGTTATTCTTTGAAGCCATTGGTAGGCTGTACTCAACATATATATTCAATATTTATATGTTTTGGCCAAAAAGAATGGAGTGTGCTCAATAGCTCTTCAGGATGTCATCAATAAAATCCCCAGATATTTCAGAGGACTCATAGGCCATGCCCCACCAACCCCAGAAATTATCGAAATCCTGCAACAATGTGGTAGGTAATACTGTACTTTCACTCTGACATGCCCTCTAATATATAGAATGGTCCCAGGCTTGTACAAGTACACATGGATGGCCTTGTGATCAGTTAGCATAGGCTTATTCTCATCTAAACTTCTATCATATGTCATAGTTCAGTGGAAAAAGAAAGGACCATGTGCCATTGCACATGCACCCAGGACAAGGACAGTGGTAGAGGCGGTATCAGAGTGGAAGTACAGTACCATCTACCAAGTTTTTGTAGGATTTCAATACTTATACCAGTTGGTGGGGCATGGTCTGTAAGTACTCTGAAATATCTTGGGATTTTATTGACAACCTCTGGAAGAGCTATTCAGCATACTCCATTCTTTTGGGCTAAAAGATATAAATAATGAATATATATATGTTGAATGCAGCCTACCAATGGCTTCAAGGAATAACATGGTAAATATGAAACATATTGGTAGATACTAGGTCCACTCCAACTGGGCATCCACAGCAGTCAGACCATGCCAAATGTATACAAAAGGGGTTAAAATATGGGTATCAATACTATTTCAACAGCATAAATACTAAATACATTGTGTTTGAGAAGAATTGAGGGGGGCTTATGTCATGGAGGAAATGCTATGACTCCTAAAGTACTCAGAGCTATCCATGTGCAAATTTTGGTAGCTTAGGTAAAGAAGATCATGCCTGCAGGATATTTCTTAGTAGATACTCTCTTGGTTTGTGCTTCCATCCAGCTCACAGTCTAATGGACTGGGCTCAGAAAACTTTCTATATATATGATGAACATGTAACTTTACATCATAAATGCATTTACTGAATCTTTATCAATGGGTTTTCCCAGGGCCTACAGAAAGGATTATATACCAGCATGAATGATGACAAATGAAATTGTTTGGGACCATGAGAATATTCCAAGGCGTGGGAGTAGATATCAGCTAGCAAACAGTGCCTCTATATATAGTCCGATTTTTCTTCATTTGTTTCTATTTTATCAAGGCCTACGGAAAGAATTATATATCAGCGCAAATGATTAAACAGGACATCTTTTGGGACCGTGGGAATATTTCGATGCGTGGGAACAGATATAGACTGGCAACCGGTGCCCCCAGATATATCATAATTTCTCCATATTTCTAGCTATTTTTGCGATTTTATAGGCCTTGCAGGCAGCCAATTATGTTATTCTTAGGCAATATAATGAATGCCACTCTTTTGCCAAAACCGTGGGAATGTTTCGCTGGAGAATATTTTCACTATTTGTTCCGATTTTTCCAGACTTTTTCCGACCTAGTCACATGATCAAACATATTTGGCATTTGTCGGGTACCCATTATAATATATACCTTATCGGTCATACATTGTAATGCATTGACCGACGACCATCGGTATGTATAGCTATTAAGCTACAGCGTCTGGTGTCAGACTGCCTCGTCTTTTAAATCAAAGACCAGCGGCGTGGCCATTCAGTGGCTCTACACCTTCGTTGTTCGGAAGAGCCACCTGACACAGGTGCCGCGCGTACACTCATCCTGCAGCCTGCATAGAGGCTCCAGTGGCTTGGCGGCACCGTCGTCCGAGTTTCCCGGGATAGCCACCAGATGTATGGGCCCGAGCGGCAAATGCGCGGTTGCTGCATGAGCAGTGTAAGGGCGCGCGAGAAAGAAGGACGCGGCGCAGACGACTAGTAGTCGTCTGGCGCGGGGCCCGACGCTGCGAGCCAGCGGGTCGGGGAACTGTGGCAACCACGAGGTAGCGCAGTACCCAAATAGGCAGATGGCGCCTATTTGGGTCATAGTATTTAGTGCACTCCTGGCGGGCGCGGGAGTGGCACCTTTACATCCACCACACTCTGTACGCATCCATCGTCTACAATCGTAGCACACTGGTCGCGTTCTCCTGTGTGAACCGTAAGGCCTCAAGACATCAATCTTTCACTTTTTTGAACGTCCTTCAAAGTGAGTAAATCGATTTATTCGAATAACTAACTACAGAGTTACAGATGGTTAAGCCCAACAACAAGAGCAAGATCCCCACCGCTGGTGGGGCTCCCCGCACCTCCGATCGCCTCAGCGCGAAGAAGGGCGGGTCATCCACCACCCCGGTGGATCCTGGTCAGCCCGGAAAGGCTGAACAGAACGTCGAGCAGACGGTGACGCCTGACGACGGGAAAGAAAAAAAGAGCGCGACGCCCCTCAAGCTGTCGTACAGCCAGGTCGCTGCGCCTACCCCGCCCGCGAACGCGGGCCACTCGACCCAGTCGATTGCCGACGTCGAGGACGTGCTCAACGCACGTTGGCAGACGGCATCACCGACGCAGTCGCCGCCGTCGCCACCCCGCATTCCCGCGGTAGAAAAAGGGAAGGCTAGGGCTCCCGTCAGCCGCAGTCGTTCGCCCTCTTCCTCGCGATCGCAGCACGAGAACGCACAGCTACAAGTAACGCTGGACGAACTCATGCTCCGACTGGGACTGCATGAGTCGCAGATCGACGCAGCGCAGCGTACAGCCAAGGAATCGCTTGAGGCTGTACGGTCTGCCCAGGATTTCTCCCGGCAGATCCTCGCTAGCCTCGACAGGCTCTCTGCACGCTACGATGCGGACAGAGTAGTCAAAGTCGAGGAGGAGGAAGTCGACCTTGGGCGACTTAACGATGCGGCCGATGAGGCACGCGCCGTGGTGGAAAACTACGATAGCGATGTAGTAGAACCGCAAACCGTGCAATACGATAGTATTTTCGGTATATTCGAGCGCAAAGAGAATCGTACCCGTATCGCGGACAAGGATCTAAGCGACCGCGAAGCGACAAAGAAGTCGTCGGATCGGGAGGAAGCCCCGATTCCCGGACCACGCGCCGGGTACCTGCGCTCGGCAAATGAGCAGAGGGAACGTGCTGAGCGCAAGGGTCGGAACATCGCCAAACAAGCGAGCCAGGGACGCCCCGTGCGAGTGACTAAGCTTCGCGATGACGACCCTGGTGAGGGCTCGGCCTCAGAGTCGGGGCACTCCGACTACACGGAGGTAGACAGGGGATTTATCCCCAAGTCTACATTTGTGACGGGCACCAGACTGCCGGCATACGCCAGCGTAGGGCCGCACAAATTAACCATGAAAGGCGTCAACGAATTGGCCCCTACTGGAGACACCGTGAAAGTCCCTGCTGGCGTAACGGCCCAATTGGGACCGATGCAACGCGTGCTGGGACTAGTCCGAAAGAAAGTCAAGAACACAAAGGAAGTGCCCCCGGCGCTCCTGAAGGTTCTCAAGAATTCTGCACCCGAGAGCTACTCGGGTGAGAATAATCCACTCAAATTTGAAGAGTGGATTGCCAAAGAGCTTCGTTTCATGAAACTCAGCGGCATAATCGGGGAAGACTACGATGAATATCGTATCGACCTTCTCGGGCAGAATCTAACCGGCGACGCCGCCGAATGGTTCCACAACGAGGTAGAGTCCGAGACGCGCACAAAGCGCGAATGGACATTTGAGCAAGTGGTGATCGGTTTGCACAGCCGATTCATCATGAGCTCTGGAACGCAAGACGCTGTTAGAAAATTCTACAGCACGCGTTACTCGAAAAAGAAAGGAGTAGCTGGGTATTTTGGGGAATTACGCAGCAACTCCTCTCGATTGATCGAGATGCCTGACGATTATACGTTCAAGCAACAATTTCTCAGCGGTCTTCCTGCGGAGATCGTTGAAATCATGTTCAAAACTCATGGGGCGAACCCCAATGAACATGATGTGGAAACTCTGCTGAAGTTTGCACTCACAGCAGAGAACGGGTTGCGACTGGCTAAAGAGCATGCCGTCGACTTCCGTACTTCTGTGGCCAGACCGGTCGCCGGACTGACCTCACCACAGAAGGAGAAGGATGTGGAACGAGAAGGCGAACGGCGCGACCAATCCGCGAGGAATCGAGTCAGGCGTAGTTCGGCTCGCCCCGATCGAGACAATCGAAGGGAGCGTACCACGAACGAGGGCGCCGCGGCGCCCAAGCCCCGAAATATCGTACACCCCGACACGAAGGGCTCGGGCGCTGCGGGCAGGCCAGTTGTCAAGACGGGCAACTGCTACGCGTGCGGTCAGCCCGGACATTATGCCGGGGACAGCGCATGCCCAAAACGCGAGCGCTTGCATGCTGGTCGGGTATTCCGTGATGGTAGTGATCGAGGCAACGACGATGCCTCCCACTCAACCGACGGACGTCCCTCCTCGCCCGACGATCCGTACGGTAGCCAGTACGAATCAGCGAGTGAGTACGCCGAGAATCTGGAGAACCGAGATTCCGAGCGGGATTCAGATGAAGGGGAAACACCACTTCGCATGAATACGATGCGCATGCATTACATGCAGCTGATACCTGACCTGCCTCCGGTAGAAGACGTTCCCCCGACCAACGCGGCCGTCGAGGAAGTGACCGGAGAGGTTGGTGGCGTAGTCACTACCGAACCAGGGATGATTGTCTATCCAGACGACACCCTGGTTACCAACGAGTTGGGGGAAATATACCTAGGACCCCCAACCCATGGAATCGGTTTGACATTCGCCGAATCGGTGGCAGGGCTGCAACCTGATGACCCCGATTACCCATACGTGTTGGTTGAGCGCGGGGATGGCGAGTCGCCAGAAGCAGTAAATGCCCGAGTGCAGCTGAGTGACACCATGCGGGAGATAGACGCATGGTTCGCGCTTCCTCGAACTCTACGAGAGCAGCACGCCTCTGAGCAAGCGGAGGCGTCTGCATTCCTGGGATACGTTCCCAGGAAGAGGTGTGATGCGGGGGTCAACAGGGACCTCTCCTGCTCACACGGGACACTATGTGCGTCGTGTGTAGCGTACTGTACGCACATACGACGTGCAGAAGACCGCGGTGACACGGATCTCCTGCGCGCAAAAGCCCACTATGAGGACTGGTTACAAGACCAGATAGCGCTAGGATATAACGCTGGACTGCAAGCCGCGCGTGACGCCCTAGCTGAGTGGCGTCCACGCAACGATCCGCATGTGTCCGCTGAGACACTTGCTGGATACGCGGTCGCAGAATGGGCGGTACACGAATTACCGAGCCACCCCTATCGCGTACTGCACCCGCCGAGTGACAAGTCAGACAACGAGTCACCCGCAGGCACTGGTGAGAGCACCAGTACTGAAGCTTCAGGCTCAGGGACCTCCGCTGATGCTCAAGGGGAGGGAGCGCAGGAACGGCCAAGAAGGCAATTCACGCGCACTGAGTCAAGCCCTCAGTTATTTGCGATGCGCGCAAAGGTACAGGAGTCTAATTTGACTAGTACTCCCAAACCCAAGCAATGGGTTTATTCCGCGAACATCCGGCGGAATTCCTCGCCAGAAGAACAGCCAGTGCGAGATGCCGAGAAGCACCAGGTGCTTGCAGCCATAGTCAACGTTGGCAATGCACCGCTATATGCGCTATTTGATAGTGGTAGCACAACAAATGGGATCAGCATGGATGCTGCCCATGTTGCGAAGCTCGATATATTCGAACTACACGCTCCTATGACGCTACAACTGGGCGTCATAGGAAGCAAGTGCCGAATTAATTATGGCACTAACTCGTCCGTCCAGGTGGGACCGACGAACACGCCGACGTATCTCGATGTAGCCAACATCGAGCACTACGACGTAATCCTTGGCACGCCTTTCATGAGCGCGAACAAGGTCCAGCTCGATTTCGGTGACCACACGGTAAAAATCAACGGGGTGTCGATCCCGGCCGTGGCCATAGAAGCAGAGCGGGTACGGGCCCAGCAACGCAAGGGCAGGGGCCGTGCGCTAGCCGCGTACCCTAGAGTACAGGCGGCTCGTCATACATCACATGAAGATGATGAATGAAGTGTGACGGCAGGATCTATGATAGTAGAACCTGCCACCACTGAAGCGCTGCCTCAGCGCCCGGAGCCCGAGCCCCCGGACAGAGAGGAACTAAACGCGGAGCGTCGTGAACTGCAGGAGATTACCAGACTGAGGGATAGCTGGTACGAGCGGACAGAGGACATGATGTGTCCAGTCCCGCTCGAACTTCCTCCCTTTCGTCAGGTGAATCACCGGATATCACTCGTAGACGAGAAGTTAAAAATTAACTTCCGGCTCCCGAGATGCCCGGATGCGCTCAAGCCACAATTGGCTGAGAAAATCCAGCGCTACGAGGCGGCTGGATGGTGGGAGCGCCGCGTCGCAAGTGAGGCGGCCCCACTGCTCTGCATCCCAAAGAAGAATGGGAAGCTGAGGACCGTGGTCGATGCGCGACTGCGCAATGACAACACGGAGAGGGACGTCACCCCGTTCCCTGACCAAGATCAGATACGTATGGACGTCGCTCGTGCAAAATATAGAACGAAGATCGATATGAGTGACGCCTACGAGCAGATCCGCATCGAATCGTCTGACGTTTGGAAGACGACGTTCGCCACAATCTACGGGACTTTTGTGAGCCTCGTCATGCAGCAAGGCGATTGCAATGCGCCTGCTACATTCCAGCGCCTCATGACAGTAATATTCCAAGACTTAATCGGAATTTACGTTCATGTGTACCTGGACGATATATTCGTGTTCTCAGACTCGGTCCGAGACCATGAAGACCACCTGAAGGTGGTATTTGACCGGTTACGGTCAAATCACTTGTTTTTGAGTAAAAACAAGTGCGACATATATTCGCTCCGTATGGACTGCCTTGGCCACATAGTGGATGAGGCGGGACTGCACGCGGACTCGGACAAGATGTCGAAAGTGCGTAACTGGCCAGTCCCGAGAAACCAGGAGGATGTCCGTCGATTCCTCGGGCTAGTCCAGTACCTGGCCCATTTCATGCCAGACGTTACCGCTTATACAACCCCACTGTCGGGGATAATGGGTAACGGCCGCCCGTTCGTCTGGGGTCCCTTGCAGCAGCAATGCTTCGAGAGGATCAAAGACATGGCGTGCAAATCTCCGATACTGCGGCCGATTGACCCGCGTACAGGAGTACCCATTTGGGTGATATGCGATGCCTCCACCTATGGGGTGGGCGCCGTATATGGCCAGGGGGACACCTGGGAGACATGTCGCCCTGCGGGTTTCATGTCCAAAAAGTTCTCCAGCGCGCAGAAGAACTATTTCACCTACGAGCAGGAAACGCTCGCGGTGATCGAGGCGCTAGCGAAGTGGTCAGATAAACTACGTGGGAGGCACTTCCACGTAGTCACCGATCATAAGGCTCTGGAGTTCTTTGAGACCCGAGCCAACCTCTCGCCCCGCCAAGCACGTTGGTGGGAGTTCCTTGCCACGTTCGACAAGGAAATCATCTACGTGTCAGGAGCCCTGAACATAGTAGCTGATGGATTTTCCCGAATGTACAGTCACTCGGACCCCGACACGCTAGGGACCGAGTACGTGCACATGGATGCGATACTGGACCCCGACGGGGACCATCTGTCGCCAGCCCGGGTCCTTGAACTCAACGCGCTTTCAATGAAAAACGCAGTTGAACCGAGAGACGTCGAGGCTGCTGAGCTCACACAGCATGCAACAGCACCCACGGAACTGGAGCAGCATGTCGACGGGGGTCGCACAGTCTCCAGTATCCTCCAAGGAGGACCGTCGCTCCATGAAGTGGTGACGGCTGACGCTGACTGGGAGGTGATTACCCGGCAGACGTATGGGGACGACCCATTCTTCGCACGGATACGCGAACACCCAGAACACCACGCCGCGTTTGAAACACGGAGCGGACTGATCTGGGTGAAGACGTCCAGTGGAGAACAACGAGTCTGCATACCCGACAGCATGGCGGGCAACCGCAAGCTGCGCGAGGTCATTGTGAGCATGGCGCACAACACCATTGGGCATTTAGGAGGCCAGCGGACTTCTGAGTATGTACGCCGGTGGTTCTGGTGGCCTGGGCTGGGGAAATACGTCGACAAATTCTGTGCGACATGTGGAACCTGCCAGACCACCAAAACCCAGAACCAGGCACCGGCGGGACTACTCAAGAGCTTGCCAATGCCCGAACGGCCCTGGACGTCCATCGGGATGGATTTCTTTGGGCCGTTTCCCCCATCCGAGGGGTACGACTATGTGTGGCTGATCATAGACCGCCTCACGTCGCTCGTACACTTAGTACCGATAACCACGCGGACTAAGGTTACCGAACTTGCGACACTCTATCTGCGGGAGATAGTGCGCTTGCACGGTATTCCAGAGTCTATCGTCTCCGATAGGGACTCTAAGTTCACGTCATTGTTCTGGCGTGAACTGCACCGCATAACAGGCACGAAGTTGCTGATGTCGACTTCGTTCCATCCCCAAACGGACGGCGCCTCTGAGCGCGCCGTGCGAACGGTGTCTCAGATTTTGCGGAGTCTGGTGCGCCCAGATCAGACGGACTGGGTGCACCACCTGCCGCTTGCAGAATTTGCCATCAATTCGAGCGTGAGCGCATCCACCGGATACGCTCCGTTCGAACTGACGTATGGGTACATGCCCCGGATCACAAAATTTCCGGTGGCAATTACCCCTTACCCAGGTGTGCGTGGGTTCGCCCGGTTAGCTCGGGAGAGCCTAGAACGGGCGCATGACTCGATCATCGAGTCCCGCGTGAATCAAACGACCCACGCGAATCGTCGCCGCCGAGACGGTGACGAGTACAAGGTGGACGAGCTTGTCTACTTGAGCACAGCAAATCTGAGTCTCCCAAAGGGGAGGGCACATAAGCTGCTGCCCAAGTACGTCGGGCCGTTCCGCGTCATCGAGGCACGTCCCGAGACGGCCAACTACAAGCTGGACCTCCCCGAGGAGATACGTAGACGCCGGATACACCCGACGTTTCACGCCTCGCTGCTACGGAGGCACGAGGCCAACGATGACGTGTTATTCCCCGGGAGGGAACCCAAAGTGTTTTACGACTTTGGACGCGCCGACGACGAGGAATGGATCGTCGACGCTATCGTGGGACACGATTGGAAAGGCGACGCTGTCGCATTCCAAGTTCGGTGGGCTCTAGGCGATTACACCTGGGAACCCATCGAACACCTGGCCGAGGCGGAAGCCCTCGACCAGTACCTCGAGCTACAAGGTGTAGCCGAGTGGCAACAACTGCCAAGACGAAATGGGCAGGTCGCGGCAACGCGTAAGCCGCGTCGCCGGCGCTGATGAGGCTGTGTGGCGATCTGATGCCCACGAGGAACCCAGTCCTCGTGACGTCGCATCAGAGTAAGAAAGATCTCATCGACTGATGAGATCTTCGGTCGGACCCGAGAAGCGGTAAAGGTTAAAGAGACGCTCAGCGGAGAACTGAGCATCGTCTCTTCTAATCAACCACCTCCCATGTCCAACATGCAAAAGCAGCAAGCCTCCGCCTCACAGCCCACCACCCAGTCTAACCCCACCGCCTCCACGGCTGGTGGGGTACCTGCTCATGATGAGCAGGAGTCGATGACGGTCGACGGCGTTCCACCGCCGCCGCCGCCGACGTTTGCAACCACCGGGCCTGCTCTCCCCGGGGAGCCCGCCCCTCCTACGTTTGGGACAGTTGCCCGCGTGCGACTCCCACTTGTAGGCGGTCCCCATTGGTTCTACGATGGGGACAAAATCCTCATATTGCACTCCCACGGGTGCTTGACGTGCGATTCATACGTCCGCCACCTGAACGACGGGGACGCATCCTGGATCCGCGCAGCTGACTCTGCTGCTCGGTCCCAGCGCACGGTGTACGACAATGGCGTCGACCGTGGGTTGGGGTACGCGGAGGAAGAGATCACCCGCGTCCACAACGAGTACCGCGCGGAGCGACTGAAGATCGAGGAGGAGCTGCGGGGCGCAACGGAAGAGCTCGACAAGGCCCTCAAAGCCGAGAAGAGACTCCGCGCAGACCGCAACGCCGAGCGCGACAGGTCGGCCGCGCTCACCTCGAAGCTCGAGGATGTCCAGCGCAAGCTGGACAACTTGGTAATAGTTCACGACGAACTAAAAGCCAAGAAGTCTCTTGGCCCAGGGCCTGTCGACTACCTCGATGATGAGGACGACGACAACGCCGCCGCTTGGGTGGAGAGCGTCGAGCACTCTGCACGCCAAGCGGCAAAGAGCTCAACGCCCGCCTCCAAGAAACGGAAGCGGGGTCCTGCGCCCCAACCACCCGTGGCGTCGACATCGACTGCCCCGCTCAACGCCGCTCCGTCGACCTCTGCGGGGCGCCAGCCTATCCCTGGATCGCTGCGTCGCGGACCGCCGATCACGGGGTGGGAAACGTTCGCGCCGCGAACGAACGCCGACGCAAAAGACCTCATGGAGGCAGCGACGACGGACTTGGCCGCTTGGCAGCGGGCCAAGACGCTAATGGCCGGTATCGGGGCCAAGCGGTCGGACGAACGCACGCACAGCGAGAAGCTGATTGTAGGGCGCTGGCCCGACGTCAAAGGGCGTAAGCCCGCTGGCGCCGGGGGAGGGGGAGTGGCGAGCGCGCCGACAACAACGCAACCCACCGCGAGCGCGAGCACGCCGGCGGCGCCACCGTCACTCCCTTTGACGTCGGACCCTGCGATTGCAAAATCGTCCAAGGGCAAGGGCAAGGCAAAGGTGCCACCCGCACCAACGCCCGGGCCCATGGACACGGCTGCGAAGCTATCCAAGGGCAAGGGCAAAGCGAAGGCGTCTCGTGCCCCAACACCCGAACCCATGGACACCAGCGACGCCGAGGCAGAGCAATCTGCCCCGGCACCCGCTCGCAGTACGGAAGGTGCACCCACCTTCCAGAGCACTACGAGCGAATGGGTGCGATACGTGTACGCAAACCCAGACCAGCGCCCCCTCGGGGTAGCACTGCATGAACACCCCGCATTACTAGCGGGGAGTCCAGTGATCCCGGCCTTGGAACAGCACCTCGCTATCAGGAGGGCGGGCCCTGTTGGTCGGGGCGAGTTCGAACGCCAACAGCGCGCCGTATTCGTCCGGCTCGCTGAAGAGATGTTTTCAGTGCGCGGGATGTACGAGGCCGTTCTCGGCTCGATTGGGTACAGGTTCACGCAAATGAACCTGCACCCGGTCCCCGTGCCATTCGACGGCGACGTACGCAATCTGACGTACGCCACCATCGCACTCCACTTCGCGAAATGTGGATATCGCCCGCAAGGGGTCACACTTCCGATCATGGAGAACTACGCAGTTGCGCGTAGGAACGAGCAGCTGTCTCGTCCTGCGATCTCGCAGGCGGACTGGCCTACCGCGCCATCGGTACGGTCGCTCGTGGAGGAATTCGGGGTCACGCGTCCCCTAAACCAGGGGGTGTACGTCAACGTACACTCGAACCGCACGCTCGACCACCGGACCCCCCTAGTTCCAACGACAGGCGGACCTGCTCCGAGCAGTTCCTCTGCACCCAGCGCGCAGAGCTCCACAGCCGCGGCCACCCCGGACACCGTCGTACGCGGCGGGACACACCCCGGGGAGGATGGCAGTACTAGCGTGGCACCTGCATTGGGTACAGTCACCGACGCCGTGGACGACGACGCGGTGATGCTGGATCCGACTGCAGTCCCACTCCCGGGCGAGGGAGAGGAGCTTTAGCCAGCGACCTGGGGAGAGTAGCCTCAGTCAGGAGCCTCTGTCGCGACTCCAGGGGGAGAGTGTAAGGGCGCGCGAGAAAAAAGGACGCGGCGCAGACGACTAGTAGTCGTCTGGCGCGGGGCCCGACGCTGCGAGCCAGCGGGTCGGGGAACTGTGGCAACCACGAGGTAGCGCAGTACCCAAATAGGCAGATGGCGCCTATTTGGGTCATAGTATTTAGTGCACTCCTGGCGGGCGCGGGAGTGGCACCTTTACATCCACCACACTCTGTACGCATCCATCGTCTACAATCGTAGCACACTGGTCGCGTTCTCCTGTGTGAACCGTAAGGCCTCAAGACATCAATCTTTCAAGCAGCCACGGCTGTCATAAAAAAGGTTGACCACTCATCAAAATGTCGCCTGAGTAAAATGTTTGGAACTATGTACTGGGGAGATTTTGTTGCGAGCAAGGGAGAAAGGAACCATGAGGAGAAAAGACTTACTCAACGAGCCTGCGGAAATCCCACCGTGTCGTCAGGTGATGTGGCACCGGACACAATACGAAGGCACTACTGCCAGTGTGCCACAGTCTGCCACTACCGAGCGTACTCGTGGCCCGGGCATGTCTGCGCGATCAAAGTGCGGCACTGCGTGCCGCTGCCGCGTGCCGCCGTCGGGATTTGCCGTGCGGTGGTGTATATAACCCAGGGTGAACGCACATTACTCTGTAGCACTTTCCACCCAGCTCTTCGCCTCGCCATGGCTGGTCAGCTCAGTCTTACGCTCCCTGATGAAAATCAAACACTTCAATATCAGTCCAATGACTCGGGAGCGGCAGCGTGCTCCATCGAGCTGCAGGAGGGCATTCGCAGTGTCTATCAGAGCGGGAACTACGTTTTCTTCGGAACTCGTACAACGGAGGATGGCAACACGTCCAGAGTTGTCGTCAAAGCGTCAATATCGGAAGACGGAGATGCCGACCTGATAGCCGAAGTCGCGAACTATACCAAGCTGGCGCACCTGCAGGGCACGGTCATTCCAGTCAACCTCGGCCGCTTCGAGCATGTTTCCGGGGCTCCCCTTCATTATTCCCACATACCCTCTCTTTTGGTCTTGGAGTCAAGCGACGAATGGGAGCCGATTGGCGGCATTGATTACAAGCTGTTGCCATTCACTCTTTGGTGCGCCATTGAACATCTTTCCCTGATGCCTGTGCCTTTACTGAGATTTGATCCTCAGCAAGAACATCATCGAAAGTGGGCTGGCTCTGCATCGTGCCGGCTTCTTTCACGAGGACGGCAAGTTCCATGGATGGCATGTCCTGAGAAATCGGGGTGACGACAGCATACGCCTCATATCTCTCCGCAACAACGATCACAAGAATTGCCCGTATACTGGCCAGGAGAATCTGGATATACTGGGATTTGTGCCCGATGAAGACCAACTCTGCGAACGACTGAGAGAAACGTGCTGGCTTACTGGAATATGCAAGCCAGGTTCGTGATTTCGTGTGTACTCGACGTGAGCAGCATGGCTTACCCAAGGCTTTTTGTAGCCTTGATGATGATCCCCGTCGCGAGCGGGGCCTCTGTGGATGCAAATCTCGCCCACGATACATTTCTCTTGGCAGAGCACATTGGTTCGAACTTTGATCTTGCGCTTGATACGGTGCAGGATCATGCGAGGCAGTTCTTTCCGCACCACCTGCAAGGAATCCAGGGTAAGTACTTGTCTCATCATGTCACGGACGGCGCTCACATCAAGCGTTTGCGGGATAGATGCCATTCGTGCTTGGCGGGATGGTGGGCGGACTGAGGAAGGGAAGCGAGCGCTCCGGCATATTCTACCCAATGACTGCGTGAAGGACCCTGTTTCCTAAGACCTAGGAGACTACAGTAATGGATACGCGACACGAAGAATGACCGATGTATGACACGCGGCCAGTAGTGTTTTTTTCGTAGAGTATCTGAGAGAATGAGCACCAGAGAGCATCATTCGGTGATATAGAGACGGCGTGGGTGGTACTAGAGCACGGTATCAAGGCCATTATATGTGCGTTCTGTGGGCATGAAATTGTCTGCGGAAGAGCGCCGAGTTGAGGAACTCAGGAAGAGCCCGTCGCACGCCACGACTCACGGCCACGTGCCGCCGACGCCCGACGCGCCCCCGCGCTATTTGACATCCTCGAAAGCCAAACACGCGCCCTGCGTATATAAAGCACACCCAGCGACCGCCCACTCAAAAACCCGCTCTCCTCTCGCTGCCATGTCCACACGGCGCTCACCGGCGTGCCCTCCACCGCACCGCGCTCCTCATCTTGGTCCTTTACTCTGCCGTGCATTTATAGGGCATGGAGAAAAGCGATCGACCGCGCGGCGAAGCAAGAGCTGACATATCCTGCCGGAGGTGCGTGTTCCCCTGTCTTTCTGCGCGCAGGTCGCTCAGCTAGCGCTCTTTTAGGTGTATGATAGAGCATACGTATCGAATCCTTGCAGGCAACAGCAGACGCCCCTTCTACTAGTAGCATGTGCGTACTGTAACACCGCGTCTCAGGATACGGTCCGTAGCTGATGGTACAAACTGTAGCTTTGCATCGTGCTAAGCACAAGGTTTGCGTCGTGTGCCGGTGGTTGCCGCACCACCCTGCTCGGCTGGAGGAGGCCCGGTTGCGCAGACAGGTGCCGCTGCATGCTGTCGCATCTAGTTGTAGTTGAGTTTGACTTGAGATTCTCGCATCATCTATTGCTGTGCAATGTTTTGTTTGTTTGTTGAGACGTCACAGTTTGTCTGCGAATTGGAAAGAGGCTGTCGTGGTTGCAGGGCTCTTCTGGAGGCATCATTCTCATCGCCATCTGTCTCTCCAAGGCTCGCTTCACCGCGCTCGAGCGTCGTAACACCGCTTCACAACCGCTCTCCTCTGGTAAGGTGCGGTCACCTATATACGGTCCGGACAGTATATGGCGGTATACATGAGGTGCACCGATAAGTGCTCGCGGCATGTCGCCAATGTCTGTACCCAAGATACATGTCTCTAACCCCGAGGCGTCATAGCACGTCTCTGCACGCCGTCATTCCATGAGAGCGAGCGCTGCCTTGTCAGCTGCGCCCACCGCCACCCCTCCTCGCCAGGGTATATGCGCGAACACTGGGTATATGCGCCATAGGCTTGATATCCCGACGCTCCTGTCTATGTCCGTGGGCAACGGAGGAGAATCGCTCCGTGCACAGGGCTACTCCTTCGCGTCGGACTTGCAGCATCCGCGCTAACCACGGCGGACAGGTACCGGGGAAACATGGAGGAGAGATGGTCCTGCGAGCATACGCATCTTTTCAGGCTGTGGCCAGAATGTCGATTCTGCGAGCGCTGCGTCAGTGACATGGTAAGGGACTTGCCTGGCACAGCGCACCCGAGAAAGGCTGCCAATACTATCATTCGTCTGTTTCGTCTGGTTATTGATGGATCATGGCTCTGGAAGTGCTGCTGTGTGAGTGTGAGCCTTGCGATGTGTTAAGGAGCGTATGGCTCACCGAAGTAGCACATACCGTTCTCGCACTCCATAAGTAATCCCCGCGTACAATTTAGCGACGGCTTGCGCGGCAGTGTTTTCGGCTCCGCCGGGCGCATGGCGTTTCGGGCCTATGAATTATAGTCTGTGAGAATGAGTCGACCCGCGGAGAAGAGGATGGGTTCACGATGCGAGCGAGCCAATGCGCATATATCCGATCCGACGTGGATGTTCCGAATGAAAGAGCTGGCGAGGCGCGCGGGTGGACGAGATGATGACCTCCTGGTATATGGAGCTGTGGATGCGGCGCCGGTCTGGACCGCGTGTGGTCACGAGCGCAAATCGAGGCCGCGGATCGTATAGGCGCTCGGAAGTCGCGCGAGCGCTGCTACTTCGTGCTCAAGAGTATTGCGTGCTGCTATGAAGCATGATTACTAGAGCTCCGAATGTATACAGTGCGGCGCTGGGAGACTCGTGAGGGGCGCGGAAAAAACAACACAACGCGTGTATTGAACGCACCTCATCGGTCCAGCCAGGCTGGTCTCCTTACAAACAGTTTCTTCTCCAGCGTCCTGAGTATCCATGCTCCAGCTGCTCCTGGATTTGCTGGTTAGGTTTTTATGCAGTGACATGGGCGCGGGTTTGAGAGGATTGCAACTGCAACACCGACACGGATGGCTGAGATTGCGCCGAGACGACGAGGCGCGTTATGACGACGATCGATTTGTCGTCCGACGTACAGTGCCAGCAAGCATATGTGTTATGCTAGCCTATAGTGATGCTGGCCTATAAGATCGGTGTGATCAGTGTTGTGGAAAATGTCTACGGCAGATATGCGCGCACCCAAGCTGCCCGTTCGACGTTCTCCCCACCGAGGCAGAGCTCCCAAGTCCAGACTATTCCCCATCAGACAGTGACCAAGCCCTGTATGCCAGGCTTCTTCGAGGCGCCGTGTGTTCTGCTGTAGAGGGAGCAAGATCTAGCGAGTTGGTTGCACTGAGCAAAAGCGCGGAGTCGCGCGCTTGCAAATCGAACCAAGCACGAGCACGTGCCGCCGACGCGTGGACGCGCCTCCCCGCGCTGTTCGGCATCCTCTCGAAAGCCAGACACCACACCCTATATAAAGCACGCGCCAGCGACCGCCCGTTCACAATCCTCTCTCCTCTCGCCGCCATTTCCCCACACGCACCTGCCATCCTCCGCCCGAGCTCCGAGTCCTCATCCTGGCCCTTTACTCTGCCGTCCGGATCCAGCAATGCGCATCCAAGTTTGTCAATAGCGAGTTGGAGAAATGCGCAGCGACGTACGTGATTCTCCCAAATGTTTATTGTAGCTGTACCTCACAATATCGGTGTCCACGCATGCCAGACTCTCACCCTCTCAGCCTTGTCTAGTATGACGTATGACGAAGGCTCCGGGGCCGCTCGGCGTGCGTTGGTGCGTACCTCCTTCACTGCACGTGGATGGAAAGGAACTCACAGGTCTAGGACAGGACAATCGTACGACATGTCCTCACCTACCGGTCTGGGTACACACGTCACTCTGTGATTCCTGCTGTAGGCTTGCCTCGGGCCGACACGCGCATGCGCCGAAGTGTCGATTAGTTCGGCATCGCTAGAGGTACTCTCGCATCATTGATTGTGGCGTAGCGTCGGGTTGTCTGTCGAGTACACTGCGCGTGGTTCGAGTGTATACTACACCCATGTGTATGTGCGTATAAAAGCTGTCGAAGCCATGTGTTGTGAGCTGTAGTGAGGACCGTGCTATGCTTGTGACGCGCAGATTCGTTGAACGAAATACGGTCGGACTGGCCCGAGTTCTGGTTTTATTTCGCACCTGGGACGTCGTTGAATGCCTTCGCACCTCCAGCACCCAGACCGTGACCACAGCAGGCCGGGACGCTGTCAGCGGGCTCCGAGGCCGCGCGTTGTCTGTACGGAGCGTAGCTCCTCGTTCTCGCATCATGGGACACCGTCAAAAGACTGCTTGATTCCGTAAACCTCTTCGCGGCAGCAGTCCGTGAAAACAACCGCTATATTACAACATTCTAGAAGTGCCCCATCACAGCCATAGGCTTGTACGGCTCCTCCAGGTACTTCACTTCCTCCGCGGTCAGCTTAATCTCCACAGCCGCTGCGAACCCATAAGCCAATTAGAAAAGCCCTTGTCTGATTAATATGAAACACAGCAGAAGCAGATAGACGCACCGATAAGATCAGCCAGCTTCTCGAGTGACGTCGTGCCGATGATCGGCGCGGACACCACTAACGGAGTACATCGGCGACGGTGAGATACAAGTCGGAAAGAAGAGGGAAACCAGTCTCGAGACGCACCGTCCTTAGTGAGCATCCACGCCAGCGAGATCTGCGCCATGCTCTTATTGTATTTTTTTGCGAGCTCTTCGACGCTGATACGTCCGCCCACGTCAGCGTGTTGTCACTCACATTATGGCGGGAAAGAGAATACGCACCGCTCAACGACCACCTTGTTGCCAGGCTCGTTCGTGTAGTCATTCACCCAGCTATGACCGGTCCGGTCAGCCGCGGGATCGACGAACGGGATTGGACCGTAGGACATACATGTCGTTACCAGCGCGCACGGAATCAGAACCGCCGCCGACCGGACGCGTAAGCGCGCCGCGCGCGAGAGGCGACCATGGCAGGGAGCCGACGCCGAAGTGCTGCAAACGCGGAAGGCAAAATTTGCATGCATGAGAGCAGGATGGCGGTGATTGTGATGAAGCGCACGCACCTTAAGCGTGGGCATCATTTCCCGCTCTTCCTCGCGGTAGATCAGATTGTAGTGGTTCTGCATGGATATGAACGGGGTAAGGTTGTGCGTGATGGCGTAGTCTGCGAAGAAAGTAAGTATGCTGCGATTAGCAGTGACAACGGGAGTGAGCGTGAAGCATAGCGTACTCTGCATCGCGGTGACTGGAAACGGGGTTCGACAGGGAGACATCAGAGGCGCGTCGGACGGAAAAGTGGGATATATGCGCACACTGCCAAGCCCAGCAAGAGCTCATGCCGATATAGCGGACGTACCCGGCCTTGACGACGTCGTGCAGAGCTTGCATCTGGTATTCATCCATCAGCTCGCGATCGCGCCTGCCAACCTCCCCAACAATGTACTCACCGTCTCGGCGATCGGCGTGTCCTCGTCGAACCGATGGCCTGCTCGCAGACAGCACGTTAACCGGGAGATCATGATTACTCAAGGATAACGCACATTGCAGCACATCGATGTAATCCACGCCGAGGCGCTCCAGGCTCTGCTTGACGCCGTCGAATATGTGCTTGCGCGAAAGCCCGAACTGGTTGACGTAGCCGTGGGCTTCACTAGCGGACACTGGGTAGTAAAGCTCAGAGGGGTCGCGAGTGACAACAAAGAAGAGCTAGGTGCCAGTCAGCGGGGGTTTATGATAGGGTAGGGCAATGGTACGAAAATCGCGAACATACTTTGGTCATTATCACGACCTCCTCGCGCGGGATGTTGAGCTGCTTGATAGCCTTGCCAATGACGACCTCGGAGAGTCCACTCGAATACAGCTACGACGAGACATCATTCATTCTCGTCAGAATCAAACAAAGGCAGGCTGAGCGAAAGACGTACGTCCGCCGTGTCGAACGTCTGGATACCATTCTCATAACTAGATCACATGTAGGTTAGTTGTGCTGCTGCGAGAGCAAGAGACGACGGGGACGCACGCGAACTTGATGTGGGCGATGCCCTCCTCCTCGCTGAGCACCCACTTCTGCCAGTCCGGTGTCCCGTAGGACATGCAGCCCAGCACGATGCGCGAGATCTTGAGCCCAGAGGTGCCGAGGCGCACTAGAACCGACCACATATATCAGCGCGGGCGCGGCGATAATCATACGCTGCGAGGGACTTGCCGTAGGGCACACGGCGGGTAACGTTGAGTTCAGACATCGTGCGGCTTCAAAAGATGAGATAGAGAGAGCTAGAGATGATGAGAGACAAAGCAGATGAGCAGAAAACCTCGAGAACACCCGCATTATATAGTTCAACGTGCGTAGCTTGGATGTTGAGATGGTCGTCGGCCGTGGGTGACGCGTTCTGGCGGCCGTCGGCAAAGTCTGCTCATCGGGGATAACGGCATTAAACGAGATCCGAGTTACCGGCCGGGGACGCGCGGACGGCTTGCGCCTAGCCGTGTTCTGATGTTCAAGTTGACCGCAGAAGGCCGCAGACCGCCGCATCCTGTTTCCACGTCTCCTTGCTGGCCAGTTTCTCTCGCATGCCGCACGTAGAGTCGCTGAAGTACATTCAATGAATAGTCTGTCCATCGCAGGGCACTGATCCATTGTATTGGGCAAGGAATATCCTACAGCAACAGCCCCATTGCGTCAGGAGTGTGAACAGACCAGTGATTCCAAAACTGTTGTGCTCGGACGGCCGGGTGCGGCAGTGATGTCACATCCTTCCTTTGTACTTACTTGGTACGAACGGAAGAGCACATTGTCATGAGCGTTGACAGGCTGGGACAGTCACCGCGTCGTCAGCGTGCGCAGGCATCCACTGCCGGTATACGCGTCGTCTGCCCCATCGGCATCAGTTCCTGTGCAGTGGCCGACATGCGAAGAGTCAAGGGTGCGCGGCAATGGGGTGCACCACGCCCCCGGGATTCACACCCAGAAACCAGGTGTCTCCAGCCGCACGAAGAAGAGGGAGTCAGGAAACGTGCCGGCAGCGGCAAGTGCGTGCGTGGCCTGTGGCGCAGCGCGGGCTGCTCGCATCTCAGACAGAGACGACCGCACGGGGCGACAAATTGCGCAGGTGCAGTGAGCGTCGGCTATGTCAAAGTCGTGTGTGATGATTTAAAACTCAATTGCACGGCCCGCGGGTCTTGGGCAACGGAGGAGTTTCGCGGTGAGCTGGTGTAGCCCTGAGAGGCGGTTCATCCGCGAGGAAGACCACGAAATCAACACAGAAAAGAAAGACGCCTGCGGGAAACGCAGCAAGGTCAGGATATGGATACAAAGACACCAAGACGACTGGAGAGACGCACCAAGGACCACCGCGATCACCCCATATTCCCGCCTCCCTGACCCTATCCCGACCACCTTCCTCTGAGGCCATTGAGTGCTACTCGGAGAGACGCATACGCCATTGTGACACGGCATATTACAATGTCAAGAGGAAGGAGATTCTGTGCGCGATCCAGCCCGTCATCTGTTTGGCTTGAACGCCGTCGTCGAGCCCGCACGTTAGCAGACTAGGATGACAACGGCTCAAGGCGAAGAGATTGACAAAACCAGTCGGCGATGGGTAAGTAGCCAGGAGCGCGAGCGCGCAAAACCGATAAGTGCTTGAGGGGAAAGAACCCGGTAAACTCGTGGAGGTGGGTAAATGGGACGGAAACGTAGAGGCTCGGGGTAGGTGAGAGTTTGTCTGGTGGGGTGAGTTTGCAAGTGGTCCGACTGGTCGGCATCCTCGGCCAACGCGCTGGTAAACAGTGGCAAACAGAGCCCCCAATTGCTCAGCCCCAGTGAAAACGCCCTCGAATGAGGTAGCATCCCATCAACAAAGGCGCGTTTTCACACGGACCTAGTCGCATGCCGTAGGCTGCTGTCCATTCACCACGTTTATGTCTCATAACCATCTCTTCACTTCCATTCATTTACTCTTACGCTCTTCTGCACGTCGACTACATAGCACGAACATTGTATGGCATCCATTCTCATGGAATATCAGCGTATGTGTCCCCTTCTCACACCTGTGTGTTGCGTGAGCATGTCATCGTCGTCTTGAACCTCGCTG
Source organism: Auriscalpium microsporum (assembly GCA_019914985.1). Taxonomy (NCBI): domain Eukaryota; kingdom Fungi; phylum Basidiomycota; class Agaricomycetes; order Russulales; family Auriscalpiaceae; genus Auriscalpium; species Auriscalpium microsporum. The sequence continues at coordinate 1,608,853 of JAHLMG010000010.1, read as the reverse complement.
CCGAGTCTCGCAAGTCATTGTAAAGTCCACCGACTTCGCCGCCGCGTCCGTCGCGTGTCTCACCATTGCCCTTTCATCACATCTTCTTCCTTGCGGCATCGACTCTGGAGGCCCTCGCTTCACCATCATATACCCTGTATGTCCCAGCAAAATGCAGAGGATAACGAAGAGCTGTATTACTGTGGGTGTACACGGTGTCAAAAGTCCGCAGGGTCCTTCTGGCGTTCCCGCAGTACTTGGTACAAGCATCGCCTAACACGAGAAACCGATATCGCAACAGGGAGGATTCCTCCGCCTGATCCGACATCCCGCATTCCTAGCGCAAGAAGGATCTCGCGAAAGCGTGCTCAGCCGGTTGACCCAGTCGAGGAGGCAGAGAGCTCTCGACGCGCCACGCCGCGAGCCCGATTCGGCCCATCGGAGGAGGATACACGGCAGGAAGGATCTTCGAGCCAGCCGCAGAGGCACGCGGTGGAGGACACGGATGGGCAGGAGGGTGTGGGAGGGTCGGAACATCATGCAGATGCTGAAGGTAACCCCGAGCACGAAGGCATGCAGGTATGTGATCATGATATTGCTACATGATACATCACTCATGAACTGCAGGTTCATGTAGAATCAATCTTTGACCGTGTATTGGCTCGAGAAATACAGGGCGATGAGCATGTTCCTACCCGCCCAACGACCCCTCCTGTCCGTCCTTTGTCTCCGCTCCCGGAGTCGCGCCTACCTGGACCAGTGCCCGTCCCTACTGGCCCCCAACGTTCTCGCATCCCAGAAATCGACACAGCATTCAAATTCATTCACGACCTGCAGTCTGATCCCTGCCTAGACAACGACGGCCTCGATGATGATGTGCTTCATCGTCTTCGCAACCCTCCAATGAGTTCTGTCACGCTCACTACGGATGAGCGCCTTTCAATCGATCTGTTCCTGGCGAACACCATGGGCTCCGAACAAAACTACAATCTGTCTCGGGAAGCCATCCTGCGGCGCCATCCGCAAGACGAAATTCTTTCGCATCATCTTGTTAAGAAGAAGGTCGCGGAGATCACAGGCATCACTTCAATTGTCCACGATATGTGCATCGATTCGTGCGCCGCATTCACAGGACCGTTCAGCAAACTCGACGCTTGCCCTGTCTGCGGCGAAAGTCGCTACGATCCAAAGCTTGCCGCAAGGGGCATACAGAAAGCTCGACAACAATTTAATACATATCCTGTCGGGCCACAACTGCAGGCGCGTTTTCGGTCTCCTGAGGGTGCCGCTGAGATGCGACATCGTGAACGCGAGATGCCTGGCATCCTCGAGGAGCTGCGAAGATCTGGAGAGCTAGATGAACTCAAGGACATCTACTATGGGTCTGACTTCTGGGATGCGTACCAACGCGGCAGGATCGGGCACGATGACATTGTTCTCATCCTTTCCATGGACGGTGCTCAGCTTTTCGAACACAAGGCTTCAAACTGTTGGATTTATATCTGGATCATTGCCGACCTAGCGCCCGACAAGCGCTACAAGAAGAAATATATCGTCATCGGAGCCATCGTTCCAGGACCAAACAAGCCCAAGAATCCTGATTCCTTTCTTCACCCCGGCCTTCGCCATATTGCAGCGCTTCAAAAGGAGGGTCTCCGGGTCTGGGATGGTCAGCGGAAACAGTATTTCCGCAGCCATCCTTGGATCTTTCTTGGTGAGGCTGACGCCGTTGGTGCACCTGAGCTGCATGGCTACGTCGGACATCACGGGAAGAGGGGTTGCCGCAACCGCTGCGGTCTGCAGGGGCGCCGAAAGCCTGGAGGGTCGCATTACTATGCTGTATCGCTCAAGCCTGATAATTACAACGAATCCGGTTGCACCCACGACGACTACGAGCCATCCGAACTGCCGGAACCCTCTGCAGCCCAGTATTTGCTTGATCTCAAGAGCATCCAGGAGTCAACTTCAATGACAAACTACGAGAAGCGTCGCCTCGAGACGGGACTTTCCAAGCCGAGCATATTCCTTGGAATATCTGAGCAGTATCGCCTCGCAATCCCCAACCTCTTTCCTGGTGACATCATGCATCTCTTTGGCCTTAATATCCCGGATCTCCTTGTGCGGCTCTGGCGTGGGCAGATGGAGTGCGATACGAAGAACGGTGACAACAAACAAACATGGGACTGGGTCTGCCTTGTTGACGATGTTTGGAAGAAGCACGGCGAGGCGGTCGCTAACGCGAAAGAACACCTTCCTGGCTCCTTCGATCGGCGGCCGCGTGACCCTGCTCTCAAGATCAGCAGCGGATACAAGGCTTGGGAATACCTTCACTGGATATACGGTCTCGGACCTGCGCTTCTCCATGGTATTCTGCCCGAGCCATATTGGCGTAACTACTGCAAGCTCGTCGCAGGTGTCCGCATCATATTCCAGCGAGTTATCAGTAAGGCACAGCTCAAAGAAGCACACCGTCTCCTTTCGGACTTCGCATATGAATTTGAAGTCCTCTATGTCCAACGCAAAGTCTCTCGCATGCACTTCATGCCGCAGTGCATGCATGCCCTTGTTCATACGCCAATCGAGTCCTTCCGTATTGGTCCCTTGATGAATACCTCTCAATTTCCCATCGAGCGCACCATCGGCGATCTGGGTGCTGAGATCAAACAACCATCCAACGCATTCGCAAACCTCCAACAACGTGCGCTACGGCGTGCCCAGGTCAATGGTTTGAAGGCAATCCTCCCGGACCTCGATGCCCCGCACGCTCGCAGTACACCACATCATGTACTCGGAGATGGCTTTGTCTTGCTGCATCCTCGCGATAACACTGAATACCTTGTGCGCGACCGGGAAGCCGAAGCTATCACCCGATACATCAGAGACAATTCTGATCCAGATTCTGATGCCGCCAATATCTGGGAAGAAGACCCTTTCGTCACCAGATGGTCACGCTGTTTACTTCCCAATGGTCAGCAGTGCCGATCTGCTTGGAAGGAGCTCTTGAATCAAAATACCCGTCGTGCGCGGAATATCAAGGTAAGTACATTCACGTCATGACATGCTTTGCTCAAGGCTAATTCAATCCAGTTCTCTGATCGCGATGGTGTAACTTGCTTTGCGGAGGTGCGCTATTTCTTCCGGAAGAAAATCAACAACGACATGTGCACTCTTGCTCTTGTTTCCCTGTACAGCCCACCTGACAGAACATTTCTGGAGGTATCGTCCTCCACCGTTCATGCGTGCAACTTGCGTGGCGACGACGGTCTTGCTGTAATCAACTGCAAGTCAATTCTCGAGAGCGTGGCCATGATTCCACTTCGGAACCTTGCAGGTGGTGATGAAGTCAAGTACTTTGCCATGGACAAGCTTGGAGCAGGTGGTGGCTTTGGTCCACTGGGAGATCGGACGGTGGAGAGGGACTTTGTAGATGTAGATGATGTTAATATTGACGCCGATTTCTAACGAAGTGTGATCACACGCTCGCGCGGGGCTCGCACAGCCCGAGTACGATGTATGCTATACTCAATCACTATTGTCCCCTCCGCGCAACCAGCTGCTCGTCCCCCTACGTTGAACATGCTGTGTGCAAAGCCCGACTGTGACTGCAGTAGAAATCCCGTCGGCCCCTCCCAATATGGTTAGTCGCAAAGGTGCGATTGACAAGTACGCCGGTCAGACGACGTGGCTAACCATCGTCCACCCACGACAATTCTACTAGTGTTCCTTTGAATCATAGCCCCCTACTCTCATTTGGATTCTTTGTTCCTTGTTGGACAACAGCCAGTTCGCTGGGATGTCGTCTCTACCAAGCTTTTCGGACGAAATGTCTCGCGACAATACTACCCCATTTTCACTCTCACATTTTCCTTCCCTTCATGACCACTCTCGTTCCTCTATCGACATCTCATCCTCGCCCTCTTCACCCCTATCACATGATTTTTTTACCAGTCCCCTGGAGTCCGTAGCAGTGGACACGTTGACATCATCTCATTCTCCTGTGAGTATGGATGCCACAGCTGTCGTGCTGTGGGCCGCACTACTGACCTGACTCTTTTGCTCCAGCATGCTTCTTACCAGCATCAAAATGTACCTCAGGGACCATCGACAGATGGCCCCAATAATTGGACCCGATTTGTTGGCCTTCAAGCCGATGGCGACATGCTACTGCGCTACAAGAATCAGGCGTACACCCGGGCTGTCAGTGAGAACAAGCAGCTCACGAAGGAACTTACTCGGTTGAGACTGGAACTAGAAGCACATAAGTAAGCCTGCTGCGCTGTCGTCTTCGCTATTGCTGTTTGCTTATTATCGTGTGCCAGACGGCTTCATACCGACATCTTCATGAAGCTGCCGCAACTCATCGGCGCACATTCCGATGCAGACAGCCCCCCTCCCAATATGATCGACGCTGAACAACCCCCCGGGCCCGTCAGTGGCACTGCCCGATGGGCGACTCAGCGCATCACTCTCGGTCTTAATTTCTCGTTCCCAGCCCCTGTCAAGCGCACTGTCTGCCCTGGTGTGAAGTACTGGAAGAAGGCCGCATATATTGCTGCCAAACCGAAGGCCCCCACGGCAGGTCCACCCGGCGCGAAGATCAATAGAGCCCAGCTGTTTGCGGAAGATGAAAATGGAGTGGCCGTATCCGGTGAAGTCGCCGAGGACATGCGCATGGTTATGAACTCTCTTTTGAACTCACTTGTCTGGAGTGGTCAGACTGCCCCGACCGCAACGCAGCTTGGCTACGAGGCTCGTGCGTACATCCACACTATGCTCTCCCGACGTTTCCCGTTCCTCCTTTTCTGTGACAACGGTATTTGGAAGATCGAGTTCTTCCTTTCCCAGATGTACCACGGGTTCTGGACGAACCACGGGACGACCAAGAGCAACAAAACCAAAGTTGAGGAAAACCCAGCCGGGGCACACGAGGTTAAAGATGAGAGCACCGAGCCTGAGACGGGTACGTAACTTAGCTAACAATGTGAACACATGCACACCTAACATAAACATTCCTCGATGATTTAGGAGCACAAACGGGTGCCTCGTCCTCCAAGCGTAGGGCCGAAGACCCCCCACAAGCTCGCGAGCCGCCTCTGAAGAAGCCGCGCGAGGCTGACGGTATGTAACGGCATGCTATCATCGTTCTATACAACATGATTGATGCGTCTCGATGGCCTACGCTGTGCAGCAGTACTACGAGAACAGGACAGCATCAAAGTTGCCGACTCCCCTATCAATACACTGGACTCAGATCCGGCTGCCGCCAGCATATCCACCGTTGCCACCGTTGCCACTGTCGCCACCGTTGCCACCGTCTCGTCTCACCAGCACCACACAGCTGCGGAATCCGAATTCGCCACCGCGCTCTCCGTCGCTAATCCCACTATCACTTCCGAGTCCGATGTCATTCCATCCGACGCAAACCCGACTCGGACTGCTCCGAGTGAACAGACTCCGGCGATCTCGGCCGCACTCTCTCTTGACACCCATGCGCCAGCTCACTCGACCCGCGCAGAAGCAGCCACCGTGCCCAGCCACGTGCTCTCCACCGCTCCAGCTGCCAGCATCACAGGACAACCGGACAAAGACACCAATCAGGATATTCAAGTGGCTAATGGTGTGGAGAACGTGGCCCAGGCATTCGTGCCTGTGCCAAGTATTTTGTGCGTACACAATTGCACTCGCAGTATGCTTCAAACTGACAACCTGAATGATAGTGCTCGCACCAGTCGCCCATTACCTCACCTTCCAGTTCCTTCAACGAGCGCAAGCTCTGCGGCAACCTCTTCGACGACTCCAGCCCCGTCAACGAATGTTAGCGAGCTGGCGACTACAGATGCAGCGGCGCCTTCGTCATCGGCACAGCCTTCTGTACCTGGCAAGAAGGGAAGAGGCCGTACCAGTAACGCCGTGATCAAGGCCAGCACAAAGCACAAAGCTAATGTTATCAGCCCCCAGTGAGTGCGCCAATGCATGCTTGATGTCCTCAACCTGATCGAGACGTAGGAATGTACATATGGGCCGCATGATCGCCGAGGATCCGAATGTCTCGTACGCAGCGTACGAGGCTTCGTACAAAGCTCTTACTCATATCCAAGTAGAGGTGTGTCATTTTATTCTCTCATCTTCTCGCCGGTCTCAACTTGAGCAGGAGCTTAAACTCGAATGCAAGGAACTACGAGCTAGAGAGGTAATGTCTCTTAGTGTCTGTGCATGTCCACCACATACTAATATCTTTCTATCTGCAGAAGAGGGCTGCGAAGGGCTCGTAGACGGATGCACTTGACAGCGCGGACCACTTCGCTATGGGAGGCAGCAGGTGGCTAGAAGTAGAGGTGTCGGAGAAAGAGTCGGAGGGAATGCAGACGAGCGAGTAGGCGGCGCACAATGCGTCGCCCGATACCAACCTACCCCAATCTAATAGCAGAATAGTCTCGTATTCGTCCCCATGGGATGGGATTCCCCGTAATGATTATACAGCCTATGTAATACTTTGTTGGGTGTTCGATGACAATCCACCGGATGCGACCAAACCCGCGCATGCTGTCGAACATCGTAGGATATCAAGAATCCGCAGTCTTGTACTCGACGAGATGCGGCAGCATTCAATATTAGTGTCAAATATTCGAATGACAGCGTGTCTGATGGCACCGCTTAGTGTTACCCACCACATCATTACTTCATTCGCTGGGATTCGACCTGAGTCTAGGTTTTCACTGGGGCTCAGCCCCGACTCGAACCGACCGTTCCTGCCAGTGGTCCTCTGCAATGTTCTCACCGGTGCCCCTTCTCATTTCACCTACCTCTAGACCCAAAGAACCATGGCATGAGACGGCATACAGCCTGTTTTTTTTGCGTTAAAAACCGGATGTGAGTCCGATGGATGCAGGTCAGCGCATGAACTAAGCTTACGGCGCCGATACGAACTTCATACGAACCAGCCCAGCTCTTGAAGCGCACTCACCATTTATCCGTCAAGGCTCTGCCTGGGCATATTTAAAGACAAATCTTGGCTTGGGCTCTACCAGAACTCCGTGCAGGACGATCTGTGTGTACGTTCTGGTGGGATCCTCGTCCTCATGCTACACGCTGACAGCTCCTCTCCCTACCGCACGCTTCTGCTGTCGGTGCTCCCCCTGCTATTGCCCAGAGACCACTGTCTCTACCTCGGCTACTTTCTACTCGGACAGTCGTCTCCTTCTTGAATACTCCGTCTGGCGCCCGTTTTCCGGCAGTCCCCACTAGCCTCTACTCGGTAGCATAAATGCACCTCACCGCGACACCCTCCCGAACCGAACCCTGTGCGGACGGCACTTCTGAGCGACCTGCCTTGCTTTCCCGCTCCTACTAAACTGATCACTGTTCTTTCGTATCGCCTGTGGTTGACATGCTGTAAATCCGGTGGATATCCCCGGTACGCACTTGTCACTTCAGCTGCGTAGCCTCTACGAACTCCGATATCATCATACTCATGAAGGTCACTGCCTGCCGTGCGATTGGTCTGGAAATGTCAATCGTGGTAGATGATAGCCGCTCGGCGGTCGACCTGGCCCACGGTATGCACGATGTCAACTGCCCGTTCATGCATCCCCGGCTTTTTGGTCAGCATCGCTGAAAGCAGTACTCGGGCATACGAGTCGACAATGGGTGCAGTTGGACAGGTACTGCCCGTCTACTTAATAGCCCTTACAAGCCCGCGCGATCGCGATCGGCATATGTAGGGTACTCTACGCACCGTTCATCGTCCTTGCTTCCGATTGCTGCTCTACTTCATCTACTAATCAATGGCGAAGGAGTGTTGTCTATTTTGAGAGGCGAGACTGGTCAGCAGGGTTGTGCGCGCGTGGTCAGTTTGCTGCGGATCCTCCATTCAAGGGCAGTTGTGCGGCGCAGAAGATAGCCTCAAATCGGAACGAGCGTTTGCATTCGTTGATAAGCCAGGACCCAGCCAGGATCCCTCTCCCGTCTTACACCACCCCTACCAAACGCTCACCGTCCTGCTCATCCGATGGCCTCCCGACCCTCGGACTACTGGTGGACGCTCGAGTTGGATGATTCGACAAAGGTGGCAGTGAGCTCCGGCACATCCTGGAGCTCATTGTGCGACATCACACCCAATGGCGTCACTGTCAAGCAGTGTGCAGTCGCCGGTGGAGTGCAGCTCTACGTTGGGCAGACACTGCTCAACCCGGAGTCATGGGCGTTGATGAATCAAGTCGTACGCGACGCATATCTGGACAACTTTCATCGTCAAGAGAACTCAGGCTACGATCGCGGTTTTAGCTTGGCTGGCAGGCCCACACCGCCAATCACGCTGGGTGAGGCACTGTTTTTGTATGAGCACGCATGTGTTGTTGATGACGCTCGGACTCGCCTCAGGTTCGCTCTCGTGCCGGCGCATCGAGCAACAGAAGTGATTTAAACCACATACATCGGTACATCCAGGATTGTTCGATCCCGCATTCCAGAAACTGACTCCTAACAGATTCTCATGGACGCCAAGGTCAAGAACATGTGTATGTCTGGGGTGGCGGCAGTGTAGGCGATTCGGATGAGGGTCGAAAAGGGGGCGACAAAGATAACGTCGTTGCGTTGGACTAGTGGATCATCGGGGCACAGAGTGGGCTACTAAGGGAAGGCGGATACTTGAGGCTGGAAAACATATCGACATGTATTTCTCCTGCCGCGGCCCACAAATCGTACGACACACACGCATCACAGCCTCGCGCACTTGAGCCTCGCTCTGCTGCCCATTCCACATTTCACCGTCTTCTAGTGAACTATCTATGTAGCCTATGTGACAGTCAGGGGCGCGTCAAATGGGAAAGGGAGATAAGTATATGCTCACACTGCCACGCACAGCAAGAGCTCACGGGACCGGTATACTACTACTAGCAGACATATTGGCGTATGTACGTACCGTACGTCCTTACTTCCATAAGTATTCTGCTAATCAATTGCGACGTAGCGCTGGACCAGAGTGGTCAATCTGCTGCGAATCCTCTATCTTATACGCCTCTGGAACACTGGTGTCTGCGGCGTAGATACCGCCGCGCGAGGTGCACCTTTATTGATGATGTGGCAACTCGAGATCTATACCTCCTATTATATATGGGATCATGATAACTTCAGATTTGTTTCTTCTCAATTGCGTCCTAAGGCATAGTTCATTTGTGTGGACAAAATCTGCCTGCCAACGGTCAGCCTCCGTGCCAGGCCGCCGCCCAGCCCGACTACCATACCGGGCAGTGGTGGCACGGCACTTGCGCTCTGCCACCATGTCCCACTCCAATGCTGCCCTGTCTCCGCCACAAATACTGCCCGGAGATCCCCACATTCGAGGTGCATCGCTCAGCCCTGGATCATTGCCCAACGACGCGACTGCTGCCCTGCCGACTGAGACTCTGATGCACATCTTCTCATTCCACTTTGGCCCCTATCCCGTCGCCTCAGTCTCTCGCCGATGGCGGCAGGTTGCCCTCGCGTGCCGAGACTTGTGGGAACCAGCGCGGTACGACCTTCCCCGAGCCCGCCGCTTTCGTGGAGTCGACTTGTTCGCCGATTGGCAGGGCAGGCTGCTCTCCATCTATGCATTTGGCAAAGACTCTCCGATGAATGAGCCCGATGTTGATTGCATCGCCAAGCACCTCCCGCACATCCACTCGCTGTCGCTCGAGCTCCGATGGCTGTATGATGGTGACGAACACCTGGCACTGCCAAAGCTGATTCGTCCCGCCCCGCTCCTCCAGTGCCTTAATATCCGGAACGCTTCTGACGTGCAGTCATGGCCCGCTGGCCTCCTCGGAAATTATGCCCCGCGCCTGCAGGAGCTCATCTTGAGCCGCCTCTCTGGCATCCCTTGGGCGTCTCCCATGTTTTCCGGGCTCGTCTCACTCAAGGTCGATCTTCCGAGCTGCGAGGAGGGTCCAGAGCACTGCGAAACGATTCTCGACGCGTTGTCAAACATGCGGTCCTTGAACGCCCTCTCCCTCGGAAGGGCCCTGCCTATCAGCCACGCCACGGCAGTCCACGGCGCCCGCTCGATTATCCCCCTTCCCCAGCTGCGTGTGCTTGCAATGACCGACGACATTCCTGAGAGTTGCTTGCACATCCTCATGCACCTCGACGTTCCCCCCACCGCGAGCCTCACATTTTGCATGGGAGGAAAGGACAGCTCACCCGAAGCCTTCGCGCCAGTCCTTCCAGTGTTTTCCCGATACCTCGCGAACTGGGCCCGAACCGTCTATTCCCAGAAATACCTCTATTTGAAGTGCGACCGGAGCCACGTTGAATGCGTTGCCGATCGCGATTTCTTTCCGGAATGGCGCCATGGCCACACCGCAGATCACCTTCGCCTTGAATTCACATGTGACCCCATGCTCGACGGTGGTGTATCCGAATTGACGCGGCTCGCATGGAGGACTATATCTTGGGGGAGCCTCAAACACATCGTGTTGGATCATATACCGCAGGACGAGTCCGGCCTGCCCGAGTCGTGGTGGGATATCCTGAGAACCGCGCATTCTGTGCGGCAGCTGTGGGTATGGGCGAGCTTGCAGTCCGCGGAGGTGGTAATCAAGCTCCTGACGGAGCAGGATGTGTCTCTGCAACGCGGGCAACGGGACACGTTTTTTCCGGCGCTCAAAAAACTGGATTTCGGGTGGAGAAGATTTGGTGCACGCAAGGAACGATTGCCAGCTGAGATGGAGGCCGCGCTCAGGGTATGGGCAAACGACAGACAAGTGATTGGGTGTCCTGTGCAGATCCAAGCGTTTGGTGTATGCATCGGGACTGGACAGACAACATTACGCTAGATTGATTTGTGTCCCATAGTTGCGACAGTTACAGAGAGTCAGTACGCTTTCCGGATTTTGTGCTTCTATAATGTTTGAGTCCCGCAGCTTCATCGAGAAATGCAGCGGTGCAGCCACCTGTCTTGCACGCCGATGCTAAATCAACGTCGTCAATGTCAGTAGTGGAAGATATAAAGAGTCACGTAGGTACATACTGTCGTTGACGCAGCATGGGCATCAGGCCGAGGGCGGTCAGTTTTGAGACTGTGAAGTGTTGAAATAAAAACTTTGCGCGCGACGCTGAGGACGGGGCCGCGGAAGGCGGTTACGTAGGTATTTCTCCGGACATAGACGGGGTGGGAGACAGAGACGTCAGGGCGGAAGGCGGGTCTTCCGGTTCAAGGAAGGAGGGCCCAGGGGATGGTGACGACTCCACCAAGAATCGGGTGGCTCTGACTGCCGGAACAACTCGGATTCTGGTGAGAGATCCCGAGATCCATTTCACGCGGCCGAACTACAGTCAGAGCTCTGTCAGATTCGGCGATTATGAGCGACCTGCGACGTACTTCCTATCTGCCCATGCGCATAGCGGTCTCGCGATACCGCTTTGTGCAGCCCGGACAGGGGCATCGCTATGCATGCTTATTGCAATGGCCGACAGGGATCTGTGCCGAATTACACGCGACGGTGAGTTTGCCGAGAGTGTGGGTCGATTCAGAGCGCGGCCGTCTGGCAGAAGATGGGTGGTCTCATGACGAGAGTTGACCGAGCCAGCGTGCTTTCCTGTGAGTGGCAAATATGGCGCAGATATGGTGTGGGACTGACGATGGTGACAGAGTCTGCGCAGTGTTGACTGGATTTTATTCAAGTCAAATTCAAGACAGATCTTGTGTGCAGCGATGCGAAGCAAAAATGAATGGCGATTCATAGTATGAGGCATGATGACCCGGGAGATCGACTACTTAGTACATTTGTCGCGTCAGATCCAATCAACGTTCTGGGGCCGCTGTGGCTTTCGTCAGTAACACCTCGCACATGCAAGCTTCCACTCACCGGAAAGCAAGCGGGCTCCTCATACACCGCGAAATCAATACCGCGACTCCGACACGCCCTCTCTAATTCCTGCAGTACCTCCTCCGATGACTGCCGTGTCAATGTGACGAGTCGCAGCTTGGAGAGCCCGCGCGCGGCGTCGAGGAGTAGTCGTGCATGTGCGACCTCATCCCCTAGGTCGTTGTAGTGGTCGTAGTGGTACCCAAGGTGCCATAGGCCCTGTGGGAGCGCGCACGCCGCCTTCGGTAGCTTCCCGAACACGAGGGTCTCGATGCCGGCGAGTGATTCGAGGAGTGTTTTTGGGGGTACGCCTACGTTTCCCAACACGAGAGTGCGCAGTTGAGGGAGCATACCGGAGGACACGAGCGCGGTGAGATGCTCGTCGCTGTCCCAGTCAACTTCCTCCAACTCGAGATATCGCAGTGTAGGCGCCACGGCTGTGGGGGCAGACCAATACCTGCACAGATCATACGCGGTGATGTGCAGCGAGTGAAGAGCGTAGGGCATGCGACCTGTCGGTTTATGCAGAATTTCTGCTCCTGAGAACCGCATCATTGCGTCAAGGGCGCGGACGTTTGGCCACATTTTAATGACATAGTCAACAAACTGGGAGTTGCCGTCTATGAAGAGAGAGATGGGGCACACATGAACGGCCGCCAGGCGGGAGAGAAATGGCTCGACGACATCAGTGGTTGATTGACCGTCGACGAATATGCCGCTGACGTTTGTGCACAGCTTGAACACCTCGGATGTGCTTTTATCGGCCATTTCGTTGGGGTGGATGTAGAGAGTAATCGAGTGGACCTGCGCGGCAAGCTGCGGCGCCGCGCGGAGGGTCCGGAGGAAGAGGGCGATTCTTCCGATCTGCCTTGGGTCGCTGTAATCGATGCTGGCGTAGGGAGCTCTACGGAAGAGGAGGCGCTGCGCGGAGGATGTCCACGCCCTGCATACGAGGGCGCACGCGAGGAGAGTGGGGTAGTCGAGGACGCCGTGTTGCGAGGATCGGTACACCCAGTCTATGACGAGCACTTGAACTTCCAGAGGGACTGCTACCATTAGAGATCCGGTGAACGTCCTGCTGTACTTTAGATGAGAACCCCAGACCGAAGCAGATGCCACGGACTACACACCTGGACCCGGGGATCCTGGCGAAGTCTACTACAGAGCAGTGCTATAGTATTGAACGAGTGGTTGCCTACAGGTCAAACTCTGAGTGGGTGTTTACTAGGAGAGCAGTGCTACGTGCCAGGTCTCTGAACACGATAGACACAGAATCGGGTGGGCAAGGTAGAAGAAAGATTCAGGAGAAGGTCTTTTGGTGCGTGTGTCGCGACGTCGTTTGTTTCAGATGTATTAGATAGCGATCACGGTCAAAGCTCGGACAATTCTACAATCCCAAGCCACACGCGCGCTGGCAGCGCACCCGGTCTCGAGTCTCGGCGACCTCCTACTGTGCCCTTGATGCTTTGACAGTGCACCTGCGCGGTCTGCATGGTTTGCGGTCATTACTCTTGCCACCATCTTCTTCTTTCAAGTTGCTTCCTGCTGTAGAAAATACGGCAGACCTCCCACTGACATGTGTTTCGACACACTCGCCACGGCCCGCCGCGCTGCAGCGAGCGCTCTCACAACATGCCACTGTGCCGCGCGCAACGCTCAAGAACCAATGGACATGCTGCACTCTTGTGGCTCAAGCAGGAGTACGCGACGCAGCACCTGCGCGACAGCTCCGCGGACATGCGCGCGCGAGCCGGCAGAGCTGGGCACGCGGATGTCGTTCGATGGGGGATTTGCAACGGATGAAATACATTCGTTGTTGTGACTCCATGTATGCGCGGTTGACTCATCGAGTTGGAATTGCACCCCGTTCCCCGAAGACGAGGAGGAGCAGGGGCCGTATTCGCGCAGTGCTCGTGGATACGATCCAATATCGAGTCGCCGGGGAGGTCGCGTGCGCTCAGCGAGCGTTGTGTTGAGCAGGACTATGTCAGTAGATGGAGTTGGACTGAGGCAAGCAGGGTCTTCTCACTTTCAGAGTGAGTTTGTGCGAGTGCGTTGCACCGCGCATCGCTGACCGCTCTTGTCGCAGCTCGCCCTACCGGACCACGAAGGGTTGCCTAATCATATTCATGGTCCCTCTGTTTCCCTCTCATGTCGTCCATCCAATGCGCACCACGGCTGGACGGTCGGGTCATACGCCTGGCTCGAGCCTGCATGATAGCCTGCCGACACCGTCATAGCAATCCGCCCTCTGCGTCAGCCAGCAGAGCGCGAAAATTCAACGTCAACGCTTCCTGCCAGTGTCCGGAGTCTCCTCCATGGAATCCCGAACCCAGGATACCTATCAAACCTGCCATCGTACTTTTCGTCTGGGTGAGTATTTAGTTGATGTCGTCTTCTTTTCTCTCGTCCATATTGCGTTCCCTGACTTTAATAATGTTGCAGGTTTATCGCGCGGTGTGTACGAGGAATTGCGGTCACCATCGAGAACGTAAGTCTATTAGGCCTGTCGTAAGGCTACCGTGATGCTGACTTGAAGGTCTCGAAGACGGCGTACGGCCGATTATGAACATGCTCGCATTCTGCATGTGGACAAGAGACTGAGTAGAGAAGTGAGGGCGCGGAGAGCTCTACAAACCATGAACCATGTCCCGATCGCGGTTCCTAGCGATTGCCACGACAGTCATGCAGTCAAGCGGAGGCCGAGCTTTGTAGGTGTTCACGGGAGTACGCAGCGCGGCATGCACCCATGCCGACCTGAAGGAGGGGGGCTAGCGGGCATCTGCGTGAGTGACATGGGAAGGACTCAGAATGTATGCGGCACATACTACCACCGTGGGTCTGATCCATGCTACGCTGTTGTACGTTCGTTCCCATCAAGCTAGAGCTCGGGCGACTTATGTAACGGGCCGTCGTACGGTGTAGCCTGCGTTTTGCGGCCTAGAGGAGTCAGGTGAATCAGTGACGTGGAATCCCAGAGAGTAGGTCATTACGTCGAGGCACCTCAAGCACGTCCTCCTCAGTGAGACCGAGCTCCCTGAGGCTGTGAGTCCGATGTTTGATGCTCCGGGCTGAGCGCTTGAGACCCATTGGGGCCCAGCTGCTCGAACACTGCGTCCGGATCCATTGTCGGGCTGAGACGCAGGGTCACCACAGTACTGCACCAATGTCGTCGGGAGAGCTCGGAGCACGATTCCGTTGCGCGCTCGCAAGTCTAACCGCACGTGCCGCCGCCGCGTCGTC
Source organism: Auriscalpium microsporum (assembly GCA_019914985.1). Taxonomy (NCBI): domain Eukaryota; kingdom Fungi; phylum Basidiomycota; class Agaricomycetes; order Russulales; family Auriscalpiaceae; genus Auriscalpium; species Auriscalpium microsporum. Next base: position 1,593,785 of record JAHLMG010000010.1, on the reverse strand, counting down.
CTCGACGCGCCCCGCGCTATTTGGCTTCCACTCGAAAGCCCTGTACATAAAGCCGACCCTTGCAACCGACTCCCAAGACCCCGCTCTCCTCTCGCCGCCATGTCCCCGCGCGCACACGCACAAGCCCTCCATCCGCCAGCGCACCTCCTCATCCTGGCCGTTTACCCTCTCGTCCTATTGCAGGCTGTCCAGTGCGAGCCATCCACCGCATCACAAGGCCAGAGATGATAGCGTGAAGTCAGAACGCAATTTTAGTAGTGCGTACTCCCCGTCTTTCTGCGCGCATACAGCTCAGCTGACTCGGACGTTTTTGCCCGTCCGCGTAGCGGAAGCTGCGGAGGTCCCGGTAAGACCGGAGGATTCTTCCAGCGGGTGCGTGCTGTACCGCTGTGTGCAGGTATCGCAGACACAGCTGACGGTTTCGATCGCAGGCATTGGGTTGTCTGCTGGAGGGTGCCGTTCGAGTTGTTGCATTGCACGGGAGGAGGACGTGCGTAGGCTCGCAGGTCCATTCTGGCGCTATATATCTAGGCGTTCTCGCATCATCGATTGCCGTGACTTGTTCGCTGTTGATTCGTGAATCGTGTTCTGTATGTTCGCGAGCCGTATGGGTATATAGAAGTAAATAAACTTGCCAGTGCCTGTGTGTATGCGCATATCAGTATGTGATCTACTGGAACGCGTCGAGCGAGCACGCAGGCGCAGGAGGTAGCGTCTGCGTTGGGCACTGTCACGTCAATGTCATCATCATCGGAAAGAGTACTTCGCAGATCTACAGCGCGCTGTACCGGGCCTGTGTGAGCGTGATGTGGCAAGCGCACCTGATGTCCTTGCTTCGCCGTCATTGCGCGCTCAAATTCCAGCCAAGGGAAGGGGGGGAAGGGGGAAGGGGTAATTAGGAGTCTCTGATGCTTGCATACGAGTTCTGATGTGCTGGATAGCGGAGAGAATGCGCTTACGACGCCGCGCATACAGCCGGGGCGGATGCCTCTGAGGTAGGAGGGAGTGACTGCGTCCCAGAGTATCTGTGGCATCGCGGGTGGCTCGCGATCGAGGGTGCGGGCGTCCGTGTCACTTGGTCCAGTCAAACGACGCGTTGACGGCCTCGTGCTCGGAGTATTGGTATTCTGTGCCCTGGTTCAACATGATGCGATCTGGCGCTGGGAGATTGGCGAGGGACGTGGAAATTGAAAATGGCACACATGAGAGTCTGAGCGACGCACCTCGTTTCCAGTCCGCCGCAGCGACTGGTGGGATTGTTCGTGTGCTGGCTGGTCGAATCTCGTTTGGGGTAGTGTACCCAGGACTGTGGACGCGGGCTCGGGGTAAGGAAGACAGCACGGCCACGGCTCTGAGAGCCTCCTGGCGACGACGCGGGGAGCTGATAGAGTATGCGCGCACCTCATACCTGCCCGGTCGATGTGGCAGCTCCGAGTCGTTCTCCCTACCGTCAACGTTGAGCTCCCGAGTCCATATTCTGAACGATAGAGACCATGGTACTTAGAGTCCAGCGGCTTCGAGCGTCATGTGTGATGCTGTATGAGGAGCAAGAGCGAGTGGGATGTCCGGAGCAAGACAGTAGAGACACAGACTCGGAGCCCGTCGCGCGCTTGCAAATTGAACCAAGCACGAGCACGTGCCGCCGACACCGCGCCCTATATAACAGTCAGTGGATACCATGCAGCTTCAGCACAAGTCAGCTCACCGTCAATTTGAGATTTTCAAGTCTCCTGTCGATGCCTGAAGCCCTTCGACAGAAGAGATGGTGGTGGGCGGTGTTGACTTCAGCGAGCTCCGAGTCGTCGGAGTTGCTTCGGGTCACTTTGTGACATGTGACAAGTGACGGGAAGCCGGCTGACAAGCAGCCTCCAAGTTCTTCACCTACCACCTACCACCATGACGGTCTCAGACTTGCTACTCCAGTCCCAGACCCAAACCTCTCCACGAGAAGGCGTTCTCCGCGCTTGCGTTCTCGTCTTTAGATTCTGGACACACCGCCTGGGGCTTTTGCCTAACTTACGAGTGCACCACAAGTTGCTCCTCGCACGCACGTCTTGGTAGGCGGACGCCATCATAGCACTTCCCGACCGCGCCGAAATCTGGCGTCGTAGATATCTCGCCTCGTCTGCACTCTGCTGCTGTCTCCCATGTGCCTTGAGTCCGAACCACACACCGCGATGAACATGCGCACCCGGCGCACTGCGGAATATACACACAGAGTTTTCCCATGGGCTAGCACAACGAAGGTGATAACGGCAGGCCCTAGCGCTAGGTACGTATTTACATATCCACGCCCAAGCTTGCCACGTCACTCACATGGCACCTGCGCCTGCGCTTCACCACTAGAACTTCTAGAGCCTTGAATCTCGGGAAAGAAGTAGATCCGCACGTGGACAGTGCACAGGACGACCGATGAGATATAGACCTAGTCTGACTGTATCAAAGCTTCAGCTTTCGCAGAGCGGGGCTTGATGGTACAACCGAAAGGAGTCGGATGGCTGAAAACATAACACAAGTCAGCCCTACAGCACTATCGCTTTCTGCCTAGTATCAGCCATACCTGATCATCTTGTCCTCAAAAAGCGGCTCAGAAGGGACGATCTCAACTCCCTCGACAAACTTCCCCTGTATGTCGAAGACAGCCAGGGACAAAGCCACCGAGGCCCATATTGTCGCGTCGGCGAGGTTACGACCTGTAAGCAAACACGACATGTGCACTCGGTTTCAACGACTGCATTCATGGGTCACTAGTCACGTACCAGGGCACATCCTGAACAAGCGGGCATGAATCAGGGCACATGGGGCACGTAATTAAACGAAGCGTCGCGCACCTGCGCCCGAAGCCGAAGCAGCAGCTACGTGGGTCCTGCTCAGCCGTTTTGCCCTCCGCGGGGATGAAACGTTCGGGCTTGAAGGTCCAGGGATCATGGTACACGCCCGGATCATGCAGCATTCCCCTGCAATTGGCTCAGTCAACGTCGTCTGCGTGCATCTATTGTCCATCAAACAACCTACTTGACATTCGGCAACACCGTGGCGCCCTTCGGTATGAAATATCCATTATGTACGTCGGATTTGGAGAGGGTGTGTGGGAAACCTGACGCACAGTAAGTCTTTGCCTGGAGATGGGAAGAGGGATGGATACATACCAAGCGGAGTTACGGTGCCCCAACGAAGTATCTCGCTTACGAGGGCATCAACATAGGGGAGCAGTGCCCGGTCAGCGAAGGTCGGGAGCCTGTCATTGCCCACGACAGCATCAATTTCCGCCTGCGCCTTCCGCTGCACTTCAGGATACACCGTCATAGCCAGGAAAAATGTCTGGATGGCGGACACGGTCTGGAGGACGCAGGTCAACGCCCGGGCCGGTGGTGCGTCACGCAGACGCACTGACAGTATCGGAGCCGGCTATAACAATCCGGGCATGAACTGTCAGACGACGGGCCAAATTATGCGGAGCCTGCGCACCTGCATACATCGACGCTGAAGCCCATTTGATGTTGTACTCTTGCTCTGGCGTATTGTTTTTATCCAGCAGGTTCGAGACCATCGATGGCGAAGCAGCACCTTCCGACTACATGAAAAGGCTCGAAGCGCGCGTCTCTCAGCGACTTATAAAGAGTGCGCACCATTTGCTTCCTGACGAACTGAAACGGCACGTCAGCCATTTTTTGCACATTGGCGTGGTAGTTCTCCGCCTTTCTCTTCCATCCAGCGCCAGGGAACCAGCTCGGGACGTATCGCACTGAAACCGTCAGTAAGATCACGCAAAAAGATCCGCGGAGACGAACAGGCAGGAATCAAGTCAACGAGGAAAGCATTTGGCTTCATGACCTCTGCGAATTGACGAAGGGAGACTTCGACGAGGTTCACAATCTCATCCTGATTCTGCTTCGGCTTGTATCCGTACGTCACCTGCAGTATAATAGAACCGGCGGTGCTGATGACACGATGAGCAGACATTGAGACATTTTTGAGCGCATTGAAGTCTGGGCGTACTATCGAATGCTCTCCGAGAAAACTTCCGGGTGCTTGAGAATGTTCTTGAGAAACGCATGCGCCTCCGTCTCGAAAAGACCATACAGCTTCTCAATCGCTGAGCGCGTTCCCATCGCACCATGGACATACTTGCTGTACTCCTTGAATCGCTCGCCTGGAGGTGTCAGAATGAAGGTGTCCTTCCGTCCCGTCAACTCTCCAGCCATGATGAATCGTGGTCGGTCAGAGTATATTGCGCTCTTCTTCTCCAGCATGTCGCCCGCGACGCGCACGTCGTTCAAGATGATGTATGACTGTCCGAGTGCACGTACGCGCACGATCGGTCCTGTCCCGTTATCAGGCTGATGGTCACACATAGGCAAAAGGAAAGGTGAGCGCGCACCGTATTTACGCCCCCAGTCTACGAATGTCCGCCATTGCTCTTTCTGCGGAAGATCGAGGAGATTCGCTAACAGGGGAAGGCCTTTGGGTCCAGGCGGAAGAGGAGCTGGGTTGCGCTTCAACGAGAAAATAATTTTGACCAGCCAGAGCAGTATGCCGGCAAGGGCGACGTCGAGCAGGGCGATCGACATGCCAGAGAAAGAACGAGTGGCTTGGAGGCCACGCGGACGCGGATATCCCGACGTGAGAGATAAGTATACTCATAATACCCGAGCATCTTGAAAAATGCTGACACGTAACCAGGGTCGACCTCGAGCAGCTGATGGCAGCTGATAGCGCTCGAGTCATTATTGGTGCGCCTGCCTAGTCTCCGTAGCTTGACCTTATGGTATCAGAAGATAGTCGTTCTAGCGCCTGCCTATCCGCAGCCTGCGCCATCTTGGATACCACTCGGTCGGCCTCGCGGTCGCTGTGGAGCGGGACAGGGATGTGCAAATCATCATGGACGCCGTCCGCGCCGGAGCTGAAGTTATTCACAGCAACGCGTAGCTCGTCGAAAGCGGTGCTAAATCGGTTTGAGAGGGTGCGTCAGGAAGTCAGCGTGGAGTTTTTGGTGTACAGGGACGCAGCTTACTTTCCTGTGAGTGGTATATCTAGCGCGTCTACAGTTTGGGACTGACGATGGCAACAAGGTTATTTTTGGCATAGACTTAATGCACTTCACGGTCGATAGATTATCGGAGCCGACTTCGATTTGTACTGTATTATACGCAAATGCACGCATTTTTATTTTTATTTTTTTGGAATCATATTTATTGTCAACTCGGGGCACGCGGCCCCATGCGTGACATCGCTACACGTGGGCCCCGCCCTGCGCTCGCCCGGGACGAGACGAGGCTGGGACGGGGGCGCCTTGACTCGAGGGTGAGGGATAACTAACACCGGATGAACGAAGCATGGAGGGGGCGACGTGATGTGAGGGAGGCGTGAAGGTGGGGTGACGGAAGTGAGTGGCGAGTGGAGGCGATGGGCCAAAGCGGACGGGGAAGTGTGGAGGGGAGGGGGGACTGTATAGTACCGTAACCTGCTGCAACCACCTAACCCATTCCCGCAACCCTGAGAACCCGACGGTCATCAATCAGGGCAGTAAAAAACCCTGGTGGGGAAAAAGCCTCCGATCTCGCGCATACCCTTCCCCTACCCGGCCTACAATTACGCGCGGCGCGCGCGTGCGCGCATCTTGATGGCGCCGAGGTGGCGTGTGCGAACGCGGCGGCCGAGCGACACGCCATACTTCACAGCTCGAAGACCCATTGTCTCTATTTCTCCGTTGCCCCAACTTTGTGCCCACTAAGCGACATCTGAGGCCCCACGATGCGTACAAAAACTCATAGTGCACGCATACCGCCGTTTGTGACGAGTTCTGATGAACGGCGAAGATATTCTATCCAATCCCCTCGCGTCACCGGCCATCAGATCCAGTCGACGTTCCGCGGGCGCTGTGGCACTTCGTCAACTTCACTTCGCAACCATGCACATTTTGCACTCACCGGAAAGCACTTCGGGTCCACATAAATCGCAAAATCAAATCTGCAAGCCCTACACACCCTCTGAAACTCCTCCAGCACCTCCGGCGATGAGCGACGCGTTGCGGTGACGAGTCGCAACTTGGGTAACGTGCGGGCTGCATCCAGGAGTAGCCGAGCATGCACGACTTGATCGTCGTACCCGGCGTCTTGAAGGTGGTACCCGAGATGCCAGAGGCCGCGCGGGAGCGTGCACAGCCGATGCGGCAAAGACGCAAGTACGAGCGTCTCGAGGCCCGCGAGCAACTCGGAGACCGCACGCGAGGGGGCGTGATCCACGACGAGCGTACGGAGCTGCATGAGGATGCCGGATGTGGCGAGCGTCGCGCACAGGGCGGCGTTGTTCCAGTCAGTGTCCTGAAGCTCGGCATCGCGCAAGGCGGGCGCCATGGCTGTCGGCGCAGACCAGTGCCGGCACACAGTCCTCGCAGATGCCTCTAACGCGTGCAGCGCGCGGGGCATTCGCACGTTTGGCTCCTCCGAGGGGGTTGACCACCACGTAATCACGTCGAGGGCGCGGACGCTCGGCCATATGTTGATGACACGGTCGATGACCGCAGAGGAGCCAGCTACGCTGACAAAGGTCGGGTGAATTGGGATGGCCTCCAGACGCGCTAGGAATGGCTTGGGGAAAACGCCCCTGCGGGATATGCCAGGGACGTCCATGCTGTCGACGTCTATGCCGTTGATGTATATGCCGCTGAGGTTCGTGCATAGCTTGAGCACGTCGAAGGTGTTGTCATCGTCCACGTGAAGGGGCTGTACGTAGATAGTAACCACACGGACATGCGTAGCGAGCATAGGTGCCGCCCGGAGCGTCCGGAGGAAGAGAGCGGTTTTTACGTGATTTCTTGGGTTGCTGACATGGATACTGGGGTAGGGAGCTCGACGAAGGAGGAGGCGTTGCGCGATGGGTGTCCAGTTTCGGCATACGAGGGCACACGCGCGGAGGGTAGGGTAGTCGATAGCATCGTGTTGCGAGGATCGGTACACTTCCTCGAGGACAAACACTTGGATATCCAAAGGAATTGTCACCGTGAGAGATTTGACGGATTTTTGGCATGAAGACAATGCTGCACGGATGAAGTCCATTCGTGCTGTAAAGCATTTAGCACATATCTGTCAAAGCAATAGGTGGTCGTTACGCACCAGGCGAGCACGGTATGAGGTTTCTCTGCACGATCTGGTCTGGGCGACACAATCGCTACCAGACAGACAAAATAGAAGTCGTGACCATGTTCTGCTAGCTGCAGGAGTGCCTTTGTACTTGGTAGCGGTAGGTGATGAGCCGTGTGGGCACATGTAAATGAGCACTTCGATTACATACAGACTGCAGCAATTCACCTCAGTTCAGCCGTACATAGTAGTTCCTGGCTCATTCGAATCGCTTGAGAAGACCCTGTAATGTAGGTTCGGATCAAACCCCCCGCGAACGACGGGTTCTTGGTATGAGACTACCCTGTAATTTAAATGAGCAAAAACGATTATCTTATCGGGTGACACGAGAATTTTCAGTAGCATCCCGAACATCACCGTGCAGTCTGAGGGTCCCTCGTCGTCTTCAAACACTTGGCAACCTCCGGCACAATCCACACATCGCCGCACCTCGCCGCACCTCGCCACATAAGGAGAGGACGGCAGCAGACCCGCTGCCGCTAGCCGTCACCCACCTCAAGCTGAGCTCCCACTACATCGCCGGCTGGCTCTGGAGCGACACATCCAGCGTGCGCGGCCGAGCCCAAACGACTGCCGGCTGTCAGCGCTCGGGACCTCCATAACAAACGACCTTGACAATGATGCGTTCGTGCTTAGTAATACGGACAGCGCACGGTGTGCGCCAGTTGTATTCGAGTCGTCCAATTGGCTCTCTTGCCAAGTATATTGGCATGCGTCGATCCAGTCGACATGCCGCGGGCGCTGTTGCGTCGTCAGTTCCAACTCGGACAAACACCATACTGTCACTCACAGGAAAGCACCCTGAGTCTTCATACACCAAAAGCTCTGCCCCACCGACCCGACACCACCTCTCAAATTCTTCCCGCACCGCCCGCGACGAGCCGCGGGTCACTGTGACGAGCCTTACCTCCGGCAGCACACGCGCGGCATCCACAAGCAGCCACGCATCGCTCACACGCTCCGAGCCGCGGCCGTTGAAGTGATACCCGAGGTAAAAGAGGCCGCGCGGGAGCACACATGCCGTCTCCGGCAGCTTCGTGAGCACGAGCGTCTCGAGGCCCGCGAGCGCCTCGAGCACCCCACCTTCCGGCGCCGGCGCGAAACCGTCTACGACGAGAGTACGCAGCCGCGTGAGCACGCCCGACGAGACGAGCGCCGCGCATTGCTCGGCATCGTCCCAGTCGATGCGCCAAATTTCGAGGTCGCACAGCCCGGGCGCTACAGCCGCGGGCGCAGACCATTCAATATGCAGGCTGTTTGCGGTCGCCGCCAGTGTGTGGAGCCTGCGGGGCATGTTCACCAGCGGCTTAGCCCAGGAAGCCGCGGGCCACAGGCGTATGTCGAGGTGGCGGATGGTGGGCCAAATGTGTATGATGCGCTCGACGAAAGTAGGGTGGCCGGACAGGCTGAGGAAGATGGGGCGCTTGGAGATGGAGTGTAGGCGCTCGACCAATTCAGATTGCGAGGCGGCATGGAGGCCGATGTCAGGAACAAGGCTGATGCCTTCGATGTTTGGGCATAGCTCGAGTACCGCGAGGTCATTGACTTCGAAATCGACGATGCTGCGGTGAGGCCAAATGTTGAGGATGATCGAGCGGACATGCGAGGCTAAGTGTGGAGATGCACGCAGCGTGCAGAGAAGAAGGACTATATTTGATGTGCAGATGTAGTAATCGGGTATGCGGCGGAAGAGAAGGCGTTGCGCGATGGGTGTCCATGCGCGACAGACAAGGGCACATACAAGGAGGGTATGATAGTTGATGGTTGCGTGTTGAGAGGACCGATACACCCATTCGATCACCATGATTTGGATGTCCAAAGGGACCGTGGCCATGATTGGTATGCGAGTCAAGAAGTCAGTCGCGTGCTGGTGTTAAGTTTGAGCCCGCAAGATGTCGTATCTCGCAGTTCGACAACGATACTGTAAAGAGGATTAGACTCGTCGTACATGAAATGAAGGGCCACGCACTGTGAGCAAGAGAGGCACCTTGGACTAGGGCAGCCGTTGGGTAGAGAGTCGGCCGGCAGCTGTGTCGGGGCCACGTGCCGGTTGACTGGGATTCAGTGCTTGAGCTACGGCTTCTCACCTAGTACTAGTACGCTGCAGTTCGCAGTGGTCCCGTCCGATATCAACGACACGCTGGCAGAAAGCAAACTGGCGACAACAATGTCCGACAAGGCTATCGGGGTTGCTTATATAATGCGGGATCATCTGTGGTTATAAGGCAGCTCTTTTTTGCACATATCATCGCTCGCGGCCGCCACCGGCGGGACGCTTGCATTACGGTGAGTCTGTTCACCATAGTAAATTTTCAGACGAAGGCTATCATTTGATAGTACGGATTGATCTATGGACTTAGCCAGGATTCTCGGATCTAGGTACGTCCGCCGCATCCGATGCCAGCGTCTTGCGCGCATTACGCGATCTGGAGTTGACACGCTATGACTGGGACAGCGCCGCGCAGTGTGCGGTGCTCGTCGAGTCTGGTATGCTCATGCAGCTGCACACCCTCGTCTTGGAAGGTGTGCTACCGCCGCGCACTATGCTCGACGCACTCGCCAGCCTCGAGACCCTCGTGATCTGCCAGCTGCCGGAGCAAGCATGCGAGCTGCCACGGGGAATATGGCACCTTGGATACCACGATTACACCATATGTTATGATGACCAGCTCGTACATGATGCCGCGCGCGCTCTTCCCAAGCTACGACTCGTCACCGCGACCCGCCGCTCATCGCCGGAGGTGCTGGAGACGTTTCGGCGCATGTGCATGGAGTGCGGATTCGAGTTTGTTGTGTATGAAGGGCAAGAGCGCTTTCCGGTGAGTGACAACTGTGTGGGTGATGTGGGCGGCGACACTGATCGAATTGACAGCGTCTGCGACACGTTGACTGGATTTGACCCAGGCTGGAGTTCAATGGGCGGCACAGCGCTGGCACAGTACTCGATACATGTGCTCCTGATAGTGCATCACATTCAATTGACATACTGAGACTCTATCTGTCGAAACTCAGCATCGCACACTGAGCTCAAGAACGAGTGTGGCCACTCGGAGTATTGAAGAGATGCCCGAGTACAGGCTCTTCGCAGGGTACCAAGCTCCGCCTGCGGCAAACGTTTTAACTGATAATTGATCGAAACCCAAAGCTGTGGAATCTGCCCTGCGCCATCACGGTGGTCAGCATGGCGGAAGAGGAAGGCGCGTCGTGTTTGGGACCCATGACAAACCGCGATGCTCTCGGCATTGTGGTCGGGGAGCTTAGGTCTCGCTATACTCTGTGCTGGACTCACAGTAATGGTAACCATGATCAAAACGAATTGTTCTCTACAGCGCTACAGGCAAGGACATCTGGGTACGTGTTCCTTCGCCCTGATAACAGGCATCGGAATTGGGTAAGATCTTACAGAAGATCTTCAGGTAAGATTTTATTAAGAGTCTTCTTATCTTCCTCCGGCTGTCCACGCTCTTCCCAATCGTCGATAATTTCTGGGGAGTTGGCAACACGTGTCAGAGAGCGATGATGAAAAAACGTATGTGACGCAGACTTTTGATCCCTTCATAACGCTGCGGGCTGTACTCTGCAGCGTAACGCTCGACGGCGCGAAGTGCTCGAAGGTAGGCCCCATCTGTCCAATCACCGTAGATTTTCATCAAGCTGTCAATGTCGTGTGCGCACGTCGAGGGTAGCTCCCTAGGCCCCCCTTGCCATCCGGTAGGGCGTCTCATCGTCCCTGTGTAGCACATTGGCTTATGGTAAGCAAGGCTCGGAGGCGGGGCGAAAGAAGAAGCGACAAACGTGGCTTGTGTATACCGAGACGAAGGCATATGTTGACAATGCCTTCACACAGCCCTTTCGGCATGTAGCCACCAATATCGAGATCTTCCATGGTTAGAGCTCGCTGGGGACAGTCTGCGTGCCGGGTATGCAGTGAGATGATTCGGATACTCTGGTCGGCAGGGGAGTCCTCGGGCTCGTCACTCTTCAGGACATGGCTGCCAGATAGCTCGTAATGGAGGTGAATGAATTCGTGACTATGGAGGGCCAAATAGGCTTGAAGGATATTTTTCCTAAGAAGCATACCAGCACCGTAGATCAGTTTAGGCACTCAAAGAGATACGTTAATCATACCGGATGGCAAACGGAAGTACTCTCCAGTTAATGACCACCCCCGGCGTCTCGTTCAACTGTTTCCAAGCCGTGTTGGCTTCAAAGACCAGGATAGAGACGAACAGGCTGATGTCGTATCCTGACCAGCGTCCGGAACTATACGTGAAGTGGCCATAGCAAACAGGGATGTAGCCGGAATTCTGCAGATCCTGTAGCTCGGCATAATGCACGGCCTCGTCAAGCAGGGTCGCACTTTCTTGATCGGATTCGGAGGCCAACTTGATGGCGACATTGATGGAATCGGCAGGGGCAGGCCGATTGAGAGTTCCAAACCAGACACTGAAATTCTGACCGACATCCTCATCGATATTCTTCGGACTGAGCTTGATGGACCATGTCACGTCTTCCGGAGCTGCCTGATTGAAGTATATGGTCTCTTCTACACCGTCCTCGATGAGTGTCAGTCCCAATCGGATAGTCATAGTTGAGCTAGAATGTCACCGAAAATGTGAGTGGGATGCTCTGCGGTGTCTGTCGAGCACGCCCTTATATTCACAATATCGCGGCAAATTCCGGCGGCATGGCCGCCGCAATGGCGGCCCCATGTTGCGGGGGCCACCGGGTGACTTTCCCATGAATTTCCCACATGACAACTCCCAACAGTGGCAACATCATCTACCGAGATACAGATATGTGCTCTTGTGATAGCGCCGCTATCCCTTCGGCCGCACTGACTAAGGTGGCACAGCGCCCCATGTGCCTCTTAATTGACGGCAGGAAACTGTGGCACCGGATCGTGGCACTCACCAGCACCTTTGAAGCTGTACATGCTGTGTGGCATGGGAATCGTGTGTTGCCGCAGGACTTGCTTCAAGAGTTAAAAGCCAGGCTCTTCACGGTCCGGATATTGACAACATCGCAGACCACTACTTTTCGGACTTTGTCCTGATCCAACCATGCCGGCGACACCTCCAGCACCCACACCGCAGCACTATGTTCCAAACACCCCTAATCCGACAAACGCTACTCTGGTCATACGTTCCAGCCTGCCTACACTGTTCGTAGAAAAGGAAGACTTGAAGTCAGATGACTATTTCAAGAGTCCGGAAATCAACAACTTCTTTCGCTTGGTGCCGGCGATCGGCCCTGGTATCCTACCAACTAACTTTGCCAACGCCGTTTGGTGTTCATTGGGGGGCAGAACTCCTGCGGCTGTGTACGACAACAGTGCTTCGGGAAAGAAACATCTCACAGGCACGCGGGGTCCCACACCAAGCGAGATGAGATTCACAAAACACCGTCAATTGAAGAGAACGGTGCTGCAGCCAAACCTTCTCTCTCAATTTAATCTCAAGGCCTTCCAGATGTTGAACGATGTCCCAATTGACATTAAGCAGACAAGCCATGCTGCATTCCTCGCGCAAATGCACCTATTCTTCACAATGCGCAATAAGCCTCCGAAGATCTTTTCTGAGAAGGATTCGGAGAGATATGTTTACGAATGTCTATTGCAACCTGCCATGGCGATCGCACAGGCTTGTATCAACAAGAAAATTCCTGACGCATCCGCTCTGTGTAGTCCCAAGGACTCATACACACCGCAATTCGGTCCATTCGTTGCATCAGTGCCCGGGTATTTCAAGAGCATTCCCGACGGTATGGTGATTTGCCAGGGAGAGCCAGTTGAACAGCCAAAATATGTTCAAATAACGATTGAAGTCAAGACCCCAGCGGTCTTTACTGACCGTGACGAAGACGAAGACAAGCCAAATCCGTTCGCGAAGTCTAGTACGTTCACTTGGCCCAAGAATGAATCAGACGTGAAAAACATGAATACAATGGAAAAAGTATTGTTCCAGGTTGGTGAATATCATCCATCAGACAAGCATTGCCTAAGCGCACATTCTAGGTATTTTGTCAGATGCTAAACTGCGGTGCCAGACTCGCAATGGCAACTTCCTTCAATCTCACAATATTCTGTTATCTCAAGCCAGGGGACAACACGACACTCTATATATCACCTTTCTACGACATACAGGTAGATCCTGTGCTCTGGTATGTCGTAGTGTTATTTTTGCTCGTCATACATGGCATCAAAGACTCGTCGGGGAACATAACAAATGAGCCCAACATCGGATCTGCCGTCCCTACTGTTTCATCGGAGTTCTGGGGCATATAGACCGTAAAGCAGCGTTCAAGCCTCGTTGTGCCGGGTCATGGTGCCTACAATGTCGATTCGAGTCCGTATATTCGAGTCCGTATATTCGAGTCCGTATATTTCGCGCATATAGAATTAGTTGCTATCCCGCTCATCCATCAAGCGGTCACTGTCTGCTTGGTCGGTTTGCACGCGTGTGAAGAACGACCTGGCAGCGACGTGCGCAGTGCGCACGAGCCGCAGGTCAAATTGCACGGGGAAGAGTGCGAGAAGAGGGACTGGATAATGCGCGCTTACATTGTGTCGGCGTGTGCCAATGCGAGCGCGCCGGATATACACCGAGGAAGCTCTGCCGAAAGACATGACAGGCGTGGGCAGCACGGTGTGGCTACATCCGTGGCGAACCCTGCGTCACTCGATTCAAGTTGACCGTGCCATGATATGTCCCACGTGCACCCTTGCCCCGCGTCCACCAACAGCGCCCACACAGAGAAATGGAAAGCGCGCCCTTGAGTCGTCTTGTCCATGATAAGTCCAGCCGTCAACGTCCCTGCATGCCACTAGCTGATGATATAGGATAGCCCGTATTGCGATGTCGGAGGCGGTCAATAAAGATGGGCGTGAACATGGGTGTCGAAACAGCCACGTTTTAGCTCGCAAACTTAAGTCCACTACGCCGCAACTTCATCGACTCTAGCCCACAAAACGCGCATGGGGCCGAAGTAACTTTGGGCGAGCTGCAGGCGTCTCCGCGCTGTCCGCGTGCTCGGACGCTGCAGCGCAGAGGCGACCTTACATGGGACGTCTTGGAGCAGAGCGTGCGACGGTGCAGGACGATGTCAACATGGGGAGTTCGCTTCCGGCTGGAAGCTGGACTCACACCAAGTTTCAATGCCAGGAGAAGGAGTCACATACCCGTCACGGTGCCTTTCTTTTTCTTGAGAACAGGGTTTCCGGGATCGGACCAAGGTATCCGCAAAAGCGACCACCCGATTGACGGCATGGCACACCTCAATGACATACAGCCAGCGATCTCCAACGGTCACGTAATACTAGAGAACTGAGCACTGGTCTTGCGTGTGGATATCTGCTTCGCAACTGGAGTGATGCGCAACATCACCGACAGTCGAAAACCGGTTTCGATTCCCCAAGCAGATACAGCAAGATACTAACTCGGCCGTCTGGCCTGGATAGTGAGGAGAACGTCCTATCGGGGCAAAGCGCGTAGCCGTGACGAGCTTCAAGGCTGGCAGCGCAAGCTATGCGTCAACAGCATAGCTAGCCCCCTTCACCGCCTCCGAAGGTCTACTCCATGGGTGGTATCCGACATGGCGCAGGCTCTGCGGGAGCACAACGTCCTCCTCGGGCAGGTCGTCAAACACAAGGCTTTCCAGCCGCGTGGCGATGTGCTCCAGGAAATTTTGCGGGGGGAGGAGCCCCTAATGCGCAGGGTATGTATCCCACGGAATCGGCCTGACCTGTGCAGGTTTTAGGGCCACTCGTCATTGTACCACGCAGGGTCGAACAGCTCGAGACCACGGAGCGCAGTGGAGTCGTTGTGCGGTGCCAGAGAACATGAGATGTCCTTCGCCTCGAGAGACAGCGCCGGCAGGGATCCGGATGCCGAAATTGGCGGCAGCGAACCGGGAGTGTCGGAGGACGTCGCACCCCCTATATCCAGCGCACGGATGTTTGGCCACGCTGACAGGAATAAGCCGACGGAGGAGGGCTCACCCCACGCGCGAAGGGTCACCGGGCGCAGCTGGATTGCACGCAGGCGTGCTTCAAGCGCCCAGAACATGGCGTTACCGTCCCGAAGGTCCTCTACCGAGATGTTCTAGATGTGCGGACAGAGCTCGAGGAGCTCAACATCGGCTGGAGCATCGGAAGTGGCGTCGCGGGGAAAAACGCCTGCCCCAGATTGCACAGGTTGGACGCGAGAGAACTTGGCGAACGTCGCGAGGTGCCACACAGTACATTTTTCGCATATCACATACCGACGAAGCTCTTCTGCGGTGCTGAGCCGAATCGCCGAGGTGGGCATTGGGCCTCGATGCTGCTGGGAGGGCGGTGCTCTGGCAATGGGAGACGGAGGATATCGTCGCTGGTGCGCGGGAGTAGGGTCAGTTTCGACGGGATAGTCGCAGAGCCATTCACGAATGCGAAATCAACATGGACTTAGTCGGATGCTGAGGCAGACATTTAGATCCAATCGACGTTATGAGGACTCTATATAAACGCTGATCAGCCGTCGCTACGATACAAGGTGCTCGCCTATAAAACTCACTGGAAGTTGTTGAGGGTCGTGGTAAACCTCAAATTCCACCCCACGAACGCGGCAGACTTCTTCCAGTGCCTCGAGTTGAGCCGACGATGCGACGCGCGCGGCAGTGACGAGCTGCAACTGTTCCAACACACGCAGCGCCGCGACCATGAAGGAAGTGTCCTCCTCCTGCTCCCAGACTGTGAACCGAGGATGGTACCCAACTCGGTGTAGACTCTGCGGGAGCGCGATGTCCTCCTGCGGCAACTGGCCGAACAACAGGCTGTCGAGCTGCGCGACGTGGTCCAGGACATCTTGGGGCGGGAAGCTGCCTTGGATTCGAAGAGTGCGGATTCCACGGAGCAGTCCTGAGGTGCGGAGGTGCAGGCACCATGGGTCGTACCACGCCGGATATCTCAGCTGTACATCGCGAAGCCCTGTGGGGTTGATCCTGGGCGGCGGCAACCATACGTCAGCTCCGTGGTGAGCACCGTCTTCTTCTTCTTCTCCTACTTCGACGGCATCGAAATCGTGAGTCGTCGTGCCCAGATCGAGCGCACAGAGACTTGGCCACATGCGTGCCAAACGGCCGACAAACACGGGGTCTCCCGCTTGCACGCGCAGGGACGTGGGGTGCAGCGCGATCGCGCGCAGGCGGGCTTCGAGCGCAGGAGGAAGGGCGGTACTAACGACAGGGTCCACCAAGGAGATGCCCTCGACGTCCGTGCAAAGCTCGAGCAGCGCAACTTGGGCGGCCATGTCCGAATCCGTGACGTCCGCCAAGGTTGACCACAGTGTTCCGAAGATAGAGCGCACATTCGCGGAGAGCTGTGGTTTGGCACGCAGGGTGCGGATGAGGAGAGGAATGGCGTCGAGGCGGTCGCGGTTGAAGGGTATCGCGGGAGAGGGTACGCGACGGAAGAGGAGGCGCTGCGCGGTGGGAGTCCAGGCGCTGCAGACGAGGGCACACGCACGGAGGGACGCGTAGTCGACGGCCTTCCGTTGCGACAGCTTGTATATTGATTCAATGATGAGGAGTTGCAGCTCTAGAGGTATGTTTGCCATGTTGCCGCCCCGAATGACGAGAGCAAGTGATGCAGATGGAAGAGGCGATGGCTCACAAGCGTATGCGCAGGAATACCCAAAGTCAACCTAGATATATACATGGACCGTCAGAACCATTTCGTTGAAGGATACGAGGCTACTACGCACCGAGCTCGGGAACTCAAGGGTAGCTGCCGCTCATCGACGTCACTGTCCAATATCCACGAGAGACTTCAAGCTGTCGGAAGACGTTTGCAGGATCGTAATCTTTGACAACTTATTTCGATAGACGGTGAGAACCATGAGTTGATGCGGGTGATTGCTCGCCGAGTTGGAACGAAGGGTTTCAATGGTCCGTTCGGAGGAGAGAGATGGTCGGAGAGGAAGGCAACTTCTCACGCTACCGGCAGTACCCGGTCAGCTCTTTCAATGACTCCGCCAGCACGACTGCCAGGTGCTGCGCCGCGCTGTGTTCGCTGATGTATCTCGTAGGTAAACTTGAAGCCGATGATTAGCTCAGTTGCGGCATTGAAGCCTACGTAGTCTTGCTAGTGAGCAGGATTTGTTCCCCTGCATGTGTCTGAGGCCGCAGCTGATGTGTTTCAAGTTTCCGTGATAGCTTCGGATTGCATATTGACGACACCGCTGCCTTTGTGAGCCCTATTCTTCCTCATTATGTTCCAATCCAGTAGTTTTTCCGTGTATATCAGTCCATGCCGCGCTGACTTCCATGCGACGTTCTGACGCTTCCACGCTCCGCTTCTTCCCGCAGGCAGTACGCCCTCGTTTCCAGGCCTCAGATCCGCAAACTGCGACGTGGCACCGTCTTTATACACTTTTTCTTTCTGCCCTTCCGGCCAGTGGACCAGTTTGCACGATACCGGGCGTCGCCATCATGGCATTCATATCTCTTGGTTTCCTCGCCACGAGCGAGGTGATCAAGCAGTCTTTTTTCTTACCTTTCTTTAGAATTCCATGGGTTGTGCTCTAACATAGAACCTTCGGTCTCCTTTGTGTCACCAGGCTACAATAAGGTACGTGGCTGTATTTGAAAATATAAATATATAGAGTTCGATTGATTGAAGCTGGACCAGGTTCCTCGGTGGACATCATGAGCGAGATGGGAAGGAATGGTGCAAACAGACCCCGTGCCCTTCGACATCGAAGAAACGGGCTTCGTCCGACGTCGGCGCCCGGGCGCTTTCTGCGTCTCCAGCGACTTGGGATATCCGGGTAGCCGATTTGTGCCACAATATCGCCCCTCAAATATCCCCCGTCTATCACTCGCATCACTTTGCTCTTCACCCCTCGCGCCTATGAGCACCCTGCCGGGTTCCCTCGATGACCGCTACAACGACCGTGTCCGCGAGCTCACGCTCCTCCGCAACCAAGTCGCCCTTACCGAGCGCGACCTGCGCGACGCGCGCAGTGCGCGCGACGAGGCGCAGCGTCTTGCTGTGATATACGCAGTAGCGAATGACAAGCTGAAGCGCCAGCTTGTGGAGACACAGGATGCGCTGCAAAATCCCGATCAGGATGCGAATGGAGTGGTCCACAGGACAGGCGAGCGCGATGCACCGGTCGCCCTCGCACGTTTGCGCGGGGAAAGAGAAGATTCGCGCACGGCGTTGGATTTGCTTCCAGGCGATGCCGGATCCTCGTCACAGGCCCGTGAACCCGCGGCGCGTGCTGCGGTGCAGGTACGCGATCTCTGTCCCTTGTTGCTGGTAACTGAAATGCATGTGCGTGCAGCTTCCAGCTCCATTGACCAGAGCAAGCAAGTTGTCGGAGTCAAGTAAAATTGCTGTGACAGTACGCCTCTTCTTGTGCCGACCGTCTCGCCTTGTTCTCTGATGCCGTCCGCAGGCTCCACAGTCGACTAGAGCAAAAGCACTATATGAGGACGAGCAAAATGGACGCGGTAGACGTCCGAATCAAGCTAAAAAGGACCAGTCGAAGTACCACCCCCGCGCCGCCGGCGAGAAAACCACTCCAGGAGTAAGTCCCTCGTTTGCAGGGCAGGGAGGCTACTACTAACAGAATCTATATGTGTAGTATATCCGTTACGATCCACCTTGCTCCGCCTGCGCTGAGCGCGCGGCCTTGTGCGAGACACGTACCGGCGGTATCTGTGCCCGCTGTGCGAGACGCAAAACAAAGTGTTCGCGCGCGGCGCGCAAGGTAAGCGCTGGTGCTCCCTGGGAGAGTAGCTAATGGACTGCCCTTCTTGAGAAGGGACGCAAGGCTCGGAGACATGAAGACGACTCCGATTCCAGAACCATAGATATCGACGCTTCTGAAGACTCTGAGGCGGACAAGCAACCCCCTGCCAAACGACAGCGATTCAGCAATATTGCACGCGCGGCATCGACATCTAGTCAGGTAAGCTGTGTCGGTTTGCATGACTGTGCTCAACGGTCTGACTCCTGTTTTTCATCCTACCACAGCGCTCCTTAAACGACGATGATGTGAGCTCCCAGAACTATGCTCTCGTAAAAGGCCATCGACAGGAGAAGACTGATCAAGCCCCTCTGGCTTCAAGTCCTTCCGAGGTCCTTAACTTTGAGGTAAGCTGTCATGGCGATAGAATTTGATGCATTATTGACAGCACAGAAATCAGTCCACCCCCGATGAACCCTCAGACGGATCCGATATTGAAGCCTCGCAACCTTTCTCCATCGACGAAACCCCTCCCGCCCCGTCCACGAGCACTATGACACCGAATGTCAAATCCATACACCACAAATTTTGGGCGACGCACATTCCTCGCCCGAGTCTTATCTTCAATGTGATTCAAATACAATACCGAGTGAGCAGCAAGATCTCCTCCGATGGACTGTGCAAGGTCCGCTCGACGAACGTCGCTTCAGTCTCGTCGAGCACCGTGCTCGGCCCCGAAGAAAAATACATCTGGGAGACATGGCGCCGCGTACCGAGCGCGTACCGCGGGCACCTTGCGCGCGCTTGCTGGCGCCTGTGGGCCTGGAGCGCGGCGTGGGAGGCTCACAAGGACGCAGAAGGGTACGCACAGAAGAGCGTGGTGGAGCGCACCGTGAAGAGGCACGTCGTGTTCATAGGGAAGGTCCTGGACGCCGTGTGGCAGGAGCTGTGGCTCGCGGCGGAGGGAGATACGCTAAACGCGGAGTGCCGGTCACCGACGCTGGACCATTACTTGCGCATTGAGGGATTGGTGGACGGCTTCACTCCAAAAGCGCTGGAAGAGTATCTTGAAGAGCTTGGTGAGGCATCATTGGACTGGGTCGACCCACTGCACCTCGGTACGTAGCCTCGTAAGGTTAATTTAACTGTCTGCGTGCCACAGCACTAACCTGGATACGAGCAGACTGGGATGGCTACCTGGGCCGCCACGCAGAGTTAGCTTCCGGCCGGGCGATAAACTGGAAGTGGTGGACTCTTCCTAGGGGCCGGCGACTGGTTGTGGGAAGGCAAACAATCGAGTGGTTCAAGACACTAGATATGAGCAAATGACAGGATATAAATTGTGATTGCATCATTTCGCGGCATGCCCAGCCTCCTGTCGTATGCTCGGACCAATGCTATATGCCCGCTCGTTGTCGCATCCGAACCAAAGTTACTGTTCTCAGACATGCGGGAGGTTTGGCACTACCGGTCGTGATGTCGTCTGTCGCTTGTTTTTGATGCTCGTGACTGTCTTTTCCTGAGCGCTGTGGCGATCCTTGTGACGGTAGGATGCACGCAAGTATGGATAACATGGACTGCTAGCGTGTTTGCAGGCAAGTGGGTGGTCCGCGCCGCGACTCGGATGCGACGGCATGGGAAAGTGAGGACGGCGGCCGCGCGGAGATATCAAACACGACAGAAGCAGGCGCCGACGACAGCGTAGTGTGCGGGGCCTGGTCACGCATGCAGCGGTGCACGTATGAAATAGGCGGCCGGCGGAGACGCGATTATGTGCCCATGAGAGGCGCACTGTAGGTTTTGGACATTGGTCGATGGGCTCAGAGACGCCTTTGATGGGTAGGCGTGCGGCGTGCCTTGGTGGAAGGCAAAGTTTCGGCGAGAGGCAAACATTTTCTGTTTTGCGGGCATACTTTGACGATTATTAGAAGTGGTGGGTAAAGCTCTGCGGAATCAGAGCCAGTCTAAGTTCGACGGTGCCTACATCCAAAGTAAATTGAACACTTGATCACTAAGGGAGAACGCGAGGACTCAGACTGACCGGAGGGCGTGTTGAGTAAATCAACAGATCGATACCGCGCTCGCAGCATGCCTTGTCGAGGGTTGTCAGAAAATGGACAGACGGCCGACGCGTGGAAGTGACGAGCTGAAGATCCTCTAAAGCACGCAGCTCTTGTAAAAAGAGCTCGGTCTTCATAAGGTCCTCCGGCAGTCTGGGTATGTCTTCTGGGTGGAAGCCAACACGACGCAGGGTCTTGGGAAGCGCAAGCGAAGCCCCAGACAGCTCACCGAAGTCCAGGTGGACGAGGTTCACAAGCTGATTCAAAACGTCCTGCGGCGGAAGACTGTTCCAGATTATGAGCGTGCGGAGCCGCTGGAGCAGACCCAATGCGCGCGGCTGCTGAAACCACGCTATATCGAGTGCCACAGGATATTTTATTTCCAAGGAAGAGAGCGCGCGCAGGCCGTTTTCAGGCAGCACGAAGTCTTGAAGGACTCCGTAGCAGACGGACAGCGATTGCAGAGCGTGCGGCAACGTGATCTTCTGGGTCAGCCCTTCGAGACCCACAATTAATGTGTGGACGGTGGGCCACATGTGCACAAGTTTGTTGACCATCTGCGGCGCGCCAGTGACCTCGAGAAACACGGGGCGCAACGGGAGCGATTGCAGGTGTGCATAATCGAAGGCGCCGTCACCGACGTCGTCGACGTCTTGCACGATGATGCCCTCAATGTTCGGGCAAAGCTCGAGCAGCTCCATTTCAACGAATTCGACTCCAGGATCGAGGGCGCCCGGTACTGACCAGAGGAACAAGTCGATATAACGCAAATAGGTGGCAAGGTGGGGGTGGGTGCGAAGAACATCGAGTAACCTGAGGCGCGAGTCGTCTTCGATGTTTTCGTAGGGGTCACCACAGGTTGCGCGGCGGAAGAGCATCCGCTGCGCGGTGGGTGTCCATGCGCGACAGACGAGTGCGCAAGCGCGCAGCGTGGGGACGTCGACAAATCCGTCTTGCGTGTACGCCGACTCCATAATCATGAGCTGAATTTCCAAGGGGAAGGCCGCCATCTGATCAATTTGGTAGGTTGCAAAGAGAAAAATGAGCACCCAGATGACGGTGCCAGTGAAAGCGTTTGCCACGTCCTCACCTGTAGGCCTCACGGCTGCAGTCAAATTCGGATAACGTGGCGAACACTCTGAATATGTTCTGATTGTTCAGTAAGTACTTAAATCGACATGAAGAGACACTCACGCGCACCTTAGTTTCCCAGACTGCACGCCGCCTCAGGCTTCAGCGCGATAAGCCCACCTCAGGCTCAGGCTATCAGAATGGCGTGCACAGACAAGGGCCGAGCCTAGCTGCGAAAATGGTTGTTAAGACAGCTAGAGAACACTCGGTCTGCTTGGGAGTTGCAATTGTCCATCAACGTGGTCGCCGTCGACCGTGGGTCCGAGTCGCTGCGCGGATAGACCGGCCCGGCCGCCGAAATTCTCTCGTTTCTCTCTTTGCCTACATACCCTCTGCGCACCTCCAATTGAAACTCCATCGTAGTCACCTTGGGAAGGTGCTATGCAATGTAGCGTTAGTGACGGACCGTCTCTGCATGGACTGTCGCTGTTGGGACATCCGGAGCGCTGGGTCACTACCGAGGTCAATCTACTGCGCACGCTACTTTGCAGGATACCACGAGAAGTGGGCGTTGCTGCGAGGACGGTAATATGAATGGATGGCACAGGCGGTAGGAGGGTCGATGCAGCGGCGCGTCATTGATAGCGCTAGGTAGAGTACTATGCGGTGCGCCTTCATCGACTTTTTCATTCTTGGCTTGAAGGACTCAATGCGGACCTCGACAGAATTCTACGACAATCGTACTCATCAACCACGTCTTTTGTGAGATTCGACCGGGCTGTGTGCGTCTGGCATTACAATTCAAACGATCGTATGTGCTTTCATCACATGTCTGGAGTCTGGCGCTTTCCACAATCATAATCCCATCTTTATGCCAACTATACATGTTGTGAGGTCAATCAGTGATTCACATGACCCAGAGCGTGTCCCCAAGGATGACCACTTGCGCACTGGACACACATGAATCCCGGGTCCGCCCTGGACACACACCTATCTTGCTATGCGGTTTGTCTTCATGGCCTCCTCTGTGGATCTGTCAAGCTCTCCCACTCCCTCATACGATGACTCCA
Source organism: Auriscalpium microsporum (assembly GCA_019914985.1). Taxonomy (NCBI): domain Eukaryota; kingdom Fungi; phylum Basidiomycota; class Agaricomycetes; order Russulales; family Auriscalpiaceae; genus Auriscalpium; species Auriscalpium microsporum. The sequence continues at coordinate 1,570,710 of JAHLMG010000010.1, read as the reverse complement.
GGCGCTGACTTCCCCAGCGGACTCCTTGGTGGTCCTGCTCGTGCGACGAATGACCTCAAATAAGCTCTAGCTTCGACGGCTATTTGACTCCCCGGACCCCCCCTACATCCGCGGTCGCTTGACACACAGCCAAATGTTGCGCCCTGACCGCTTCGCAGGCGATTCGACATCCCCGTTTTTTGATTGTCATTCACCGCAAGACGTTAGCGCTGTCGTGTACAGGGCTTGTGCGGGCGCAGAGGGGCGCAGAGGCTGAGCATGCGACCAATCGTCTCCAATGGTCTCCCGGCCTTTGATCGATCCGATACAGAGGCGCTTGCCGAAGGAGCAGGTCCGATGTTTCGCGCTTCTGTTCCCCAGTGAGTCCCATTGCAGCTGCTATAAGTGTGTACTGAGCACTCTTTTCATACATCCCTACCTCCTCTATACCTCACCGCACGCATCCTAGTCCTATTTGGGCGTCCGGTGTTGCCGATCAGAACACATACGCGAGCGATATAAGGCGACAAAACGCGCAACATGTCCCAACCAACGTCCTCCACACCGCTGGCTCCGCAGGTCCCCGCCGTTATGATCCGCAAGCCCCGCACGCTCGTCCTCTGCTTCGACGGCACATCGAACGAGTATGGCACCAAGGTGTGTGTCCATCTCCGCTCGGCTGTGATGTCTGCTGAGGTCCTTTCCGGGTTGCTTGGCACGTACAGAACACGAACGTGGTCAAGTTCTACTCGCTGCTCAAGAAGGATCGCACCGAGGATCAATTGTGCTACTATCAAGTGCGTCTGCCTCTCGCGTCGCGCCTGCTCTGCCCGGGTGACTGAGTGTGCGTGCAGGCTGGGGTAGGCACGTATTTCAAGCCAGGCGCGGTCAATCCCTTATTCCGCGGGGTCGCAAAGATTCTCGACGATGCGTTTGCGTGGTACCTCTCCGAACACGTCCTGGACGGGTACCGCTTTCTCATGCAGAACTACAACACTGGGGATAAGGTCTGCGTGTTCGGTGCGCTTGCTTCCCCCTCTACCCACACCTATCCTCACGAGCAACGAACGCTGCGCAGGTTTCTCGCGCGGCGCATACACGGCGCGCGCGCTTGCAGGGATGCTCCACAAGGTATGCTTCTCTTGCCACAGCCGCGTGTTTCCTCCTGGTCTTCATGCCGCGCGCAGGTCGGCCTTTTGAGCAAGGACAATGACGAGCAGGTGTCGTTCGCGTACAAGCTCTACGCATCGTCGACGAAGGCGAAAGGAAAGCTTGCGGATGGCTTCAAGCAGACCTTCTCGCGCTCGGTGCCGATCGAGTTCCTTGGCGTCTGGTATGTGCGCTATTCCCACCGGCGGACACAGGCTCTGATGGTGCTGTCAACTTTATAGGGACACCGTCGCGAGCGTCGGCGTCATCATGTCGCGCACTTTGCCATTTGTAACAACCAACACCACCATCAGGACGTTCCGCCAGGCGCTCGCGCTCGACGAGGCATGTTCTTCCTCCGCTCCTTCTGCGTCACGTGACCCTGACCTGTCTCTCGCAGCACCGTGCGCTCTTCCGCCCTAACCTGTATCACCGGCCGAGTACAGATGGCGGGCCGACATCGATGTTGACGCATGTCAAAAATTTGCCGTTCGACATCAAGCACGCCGCGCAAGACATTGGCGAAGCGCTCGAGAACGGGGAACAGAGGCTCGTGGATGCGGTGGACAAGGTACTCTACGGAGAGCAGGACGACGAGGAGAACTTGCCGTCGGTGGAAAGCTACACGACGGACGTCCAGGAGGTGTGGTTCGCTGGATGCCACTGCAGTACGTACCATCCCTGCTTCCCTCACTCCTCACTGCCTCCTGACGCTCATGCGCGCAGACGTCGGCGGCGGCGCTGTGTCTGACGACACGCCGTACGCGCTCGCGAACATCCCGCTGCGGTGGATGGTTCGCGAGGTCGTGCGCGCGCAGTGCGGGATCCTCTTCGAGGATGCAGCGTTCGCGCGGCTCAACATCCCCATGACGGCCGGGCCGCTTTTCACCGGGCTGGCGATTGAAAACGGCGCGCCGGCCGGAAAGGTTGATGATGCAGGCGTGACGGCGGATGCGCAGGAGGAGGACCCGCGTGATGCGCAAGACGTCGTGCAGCCGATGGACGACGAGCTCAAGAAGAATCCCCTGTGGTGGATCCTGGAGATCTTCTTCACGGAGTACTATTGGCAGGACAAGGCAAACAAGTGGATAACGCGGTGGGGGTGCGTGCGCTTTTTCCTTCGCTGTTCCGATTTTCACCGTGCGCGCAGAATTCACCGTGGCCGCGGGCGGTGGGTGCCTGATGGCTCGAACTTCCACGAGAGCGTCAAGCTACGCGAGGCGGATAAGAAGCTGAAGTACAAGCCGCGTGCGCAATGGGTGAAAGGTTCAGAAGTGTACGTTTCATGATGTGTCCAGTAGGCGGCGTCCCGTGTCAGTGTATGTATCTACTCTATGGTTATAATAAGCAAATCATCGGATTTGATGTAAGAACATGCGCAGGCGAGGGGGGTAAGCATAGGAAATGGGAAACAATGTTGTGGCGGTAGTTGGCGCTTCACGAATGCTTTTGTAGGACCTTAAGACCAGAATAGGATGATCTTATTCAATCCAATCCCACCGAGGGTTCTGCAGGGTGATCAGCCATGCATTGCTACGTGGCTACGCATGAGACCCACCGGAAAGTGTCGAGGGGTCCCATATGTCTCGAACTCCAGCCCACGCTCACGACAGACCACTTCCAACGCCGCGAGATGTTCCGGTCGCGCGAGGCGCGTGGCAGTGACGAGCTTCAAATTCGCCAGCGCACGCAATGCGGCGACAGCATGGCTAGCCACCATCACATCCGTATATGTATCCCATGGGTGATACCCGACATGGCGCAGGCTGGGCGGAAGAACGACGTCCTCTTGAGGCAGCCGATCGAACACAAGGCTGTCCAGGCGCGCGATGCGCTCCAGGACGTCTTGTGGGGGAAAGGAGCCCTGGACGCGCAGGGTATGTATCCCACGCAGTAGGTTCGACCGACGCAGCTGTTCAATCCACCGGTCTTCGTACCACGCAGGACCGATCAACTCGAGATCGCGTAGCGCAGTGAAGTCGTTTGAGGGTACCAGTGACCATGCGATATCCTTCGCTTGGAGACATAGCGCCTGCAGTGATCCAGATGCCGAAATTGGCGGCAGCGAACCGGGAGTGTCGGAGGACGTCGCGCCCCCTAGATCCAGCGCACGGATATTTGGCCACGCTGACAGGAATACGCCGACGAAGGAGGGTTCGCCCCACGCGCGAAGGGTCACCGGGCGCAGCTGGATTGCGCGCAGGCGTGCTTCAAGCGCCGGAAACATGGCGTTACCGTGCAGACGGTCCTGTACCCAGACATTCTGGATATGCGGGCAGAGCTCGAGGAGTTCGACACTGGCTGAGATATCATTGGCGATGAACACTGTGAGGAAGGTGGAGCGGACGGCCGCGCAGAGGTGGGGGCTGGTTCGGAGGGTACGGATGAGGAGGGGAAGTGCGCTTCGGCGGCTGTAGTATGGGCTGGCTGAGGGTACACGTCGGAAGAGGAGGCGCTGCGCGATGGGCGTCCACGCGCGACAGACGAGCGCGCACGCGCAGAGGGTTGCATAGTCGACCGCCTCCGCCTGGGATAGCCGATATACGCATTCTATGATGAGGATTTGCACTTCTATAGGTAACTTTGCCATGATGTCGCGCTGAACTGGCGTATGAGAGCAGGGTTCCTCAGCGTGCAGGTCGTAGAGACACGGTGGGTCGTGGTGTACACACCTCCAGTTTCGGCGATGGGGATCACCAGGTCGGTTGAAACGCTGCACGTACATCATTGGGACACATGCATTGAACAAGACGATGCTCCTCACCAGGCTCGGCGCAACAGTGTCACTACCGACCCTCTCTCTCAAACACTTGGGTTGGATGAAGATGATAGGGCGAGCGGTGGCCGCGTTTATGTGAGGGGAAACTGTCGAACAGTCGAAGACTGGGCTGTAACTCCTGGGCAAATCATTTTATTACTACCGGCAGTTCCCGCGTCTCTCGAACGTCCGAGAACATGCGCCCACCTTCTGTATGACTGAAACTCCTGGTGTCCATTCAATATCTCGCCCGAACTTCCGCTCCAACAACGAAACCGTAATCTCTGGGGTCGGCTCCCGTCAAATACGCACGAGACGTCGCAATTCAGCCTCTGAAGGATGATCAGCCACGTGATCACGCATGAGACTCACCGGAAACTTGAAAGCGGTGAGGGGTTTGATATGTTTCCACCCCACGCTCAGGACAGACCTCTTCCAACGCCGCAAGTGACGTGCCGGCAGCGCGAGGCGCGTGGCAGTGACGAACTAATCCACTCGTTTGTGTGCCACGCAGGATCATGCAGCTCGAGATCACGCAGCCCAGTGAAGTCGTTGTTAGGTGCCAGCTGGGACCATGCAATAATGTGCTCGGAAAAGGCGTGTTGAAGAAAGGCGGACAGGAAATTTTGAGCCATGGTGAACATGTGGCGTGGGACGACCGGCTCGTCCGAAGCCGGCGCGCCGCTGCATCGCCTCACGGCCTCACCTCATCCGACATCGACATTATTTCCCGTTCTCAATGCGACCCTCCGTTCTATTACCATCTGGCTCGACGTCGCCGACAGAGTTGATGCGTATGATGCGCATCCTACGTTCATTCGAATTGCAATCGCCCACATTTGCCACCACCTCCCCGACTTTGTCTGCAGATTTTCTCTGGCGACAAGAAGCCATTTGTTTCTCAAGTCGCTCTACGGCCAGCTCGGGCCACGTTCAATCGGCATGGACCCGAATCCCTCCACAACATCGCAAAGCGTCTAATACGTCAACATGGTTGGTCATGCGATGTATGTCACGCTCCGAAGGGGCCAAGTAAGCGAACATCGAACTGATCTAGTCTCCGTAGCTTGACCTTACTTATGGTATCAGAAGATAGTCGTTCTGAATATAAGGAGCTGATCTATTACTCTGCACATAACGTATCCAGATTCCATGATCCCTGCCTGCACATGGATGACCTGGGACTTCTAGGATGCTTACGACCCCAATTCGGGTGACCAGCAATTGCAGCGCGGTCTTTACTACACGCAAAGTCACCGCGCAGCAAATAATGGGACAACGTCAACTCGCCCGAAGGTTCGCCCCCTCATACTTACGGCGTGCCTGCGCCTTCTTACAGAGGCCGAATCCAGAACGCTTCGCAGAGGCACACTCATATCTTCAAGAGATGGAGGAACAGGCGCCGCTGATAGCGGATAAATATCCTGCATCTCGCCAACCGTTGCGCGGATCTGTAACTCCCAGCCCCGTCAATCCCGCCAGCTCTATCACCTCCCAAGATGAGCAACCCCAAAGAAGTGCTGCGCAGCCTCGTTTCTCTCATCAGCTCTGCTACGGAGGACGCAATCCGCGAGTATGAGGTCGCGGGCTGCGAGGTGCCGTCCATCGACTCGTCCACCGAGCCCCAGCTCCCAACGGACACGACTGGACTGAAGAAGGCGCTGCGCATTCTCGAAGGCGCGTTCCACCAGCTCAGCGTCACGCTGACCCCTCCTGCGACGACGATGTACACTGTCCGCGCGTCCATTTACTGTCAGTCTCCCATACTGATGCGTTCTCCAGCGCACATTGGCGATTAATGACATCGCCTGTATCCGGGTTGCTGCCAGCTGTGGCATCGCAGACGTGGTTTACGGTGTTCCGGAGGGCATGCACGTCAGCGAGATCGCGACGAAGACCGGGCTGCACGAGGGCAAGCTGCTCAAGATCATGCGCACGCTCTCCGCTACCCACTGCTTCCGCCAAAGTACGCCCGATCGCCCTATCTAATCTGATGTCGCCCTATCTGAGTCGCGACGCTTAGCCGCCCCTCACACGTTCGCCAACAACCCGCTTTCACTGACGCTCCGCAACTCGGATACCACGAGCGCGCTCGTCACATTCCGCGCGGGCGAGGCCAATAGATTCGCGGTGTCCAACTTTTACGATGCCCTTGTCGATCCGGAATACGGTCACTCGCTGGACAAGCGGCGTTCGGCATGGTCCTGGGGCATCAAGGACGAAATGCCCGACTCCACCCTGTTTGACTACTTCGCGAAGCACGTATGTCACCCTCATAATCTCCCGAGTGACCTGCGCTGACAGTCTCCCCGTAGCCAGCAACGTTCCAGGTGAGAAAGCAGGTGTATCCATGGGACGTGAATTGCTCACATGCGCTCGGGAGCCAGCGATTTAACCGCGCCATGACTGGGATTTCTATTGGGCTCGACAGCATAGTCAATCGTACGCATCCATTTCATAAGGGGACCTCAGGTCTGATTGAATGCCTGGCACCGTACAGAATTCCCGTGGCGCGAGCTCCCCCAGGGTACAACAGTCTGCGACGTGGGCAGCGGTATCGGGGCGGTCTCCATCGAGCTTGCGCGGAGGTACTCGAATCTGCATCTCACCCTGCAGGACCTTCCCCCGGTCATAACGCAGGCGCAGCAGGTACGCACGTCCTCGTCCCGATCTTGGATATTTCGACTAATGCCTGCTGTGACCGTGCGGTAGCGTTGGGCGGCAGAGTACCCTGCAGCCACTGCGGAGAAGCGCGTCGAATACATTCCGTTTGATTTCTTCAAGGACTCGGCTGTGCATGGACAAGATATTTATTATGTCTGTGTGCTTGCCGAGCGACTTTTATCCGCTTTTATTGATTCCCGGGCTATCTAGATTCGCCAAATCATCCACGACTGGCCAGCGGACGATGCTGTGAAAATCCTGCAGAATGTCCGCGCCGGTGCCAAGCCCAGCAGCCGCATCCTCGTTCGTACGTGCGACCTCGACCTCGCATATATTAGTTCTCAAGGTCTACGTGCTCATCCTCTTAGATGAATACATTGTCCCTTCCGGCGTCACGTCAGAATCTGGGCTTGTAGACGCAGGCGTGGAAATTGTATGTCCCTGTGCGGCTACTTGGTCGTATCCTGATCTTGTTGTTCCACTTTACAAGGCACCGAAACCGCTCCTGCCCAACTACGGATACGGAAGCATACGGACGTACCTCTCCGACATGAGCATGCTCATTCTGCTAAACGCAGGCGAGCGCACGGTGGCAGAGTTCAAGGAGATCGGGTGCGTCGCCACTCCTCTCAAACGCGCTTCGAAGCTGATGTACTTGTCCATGGATCTTGAAGCGCGCGGGCAGGGCTGCGCTTCGTCAAAGTGTGGGATTTTCTGGAGACGGGTCTGGTAGAGTTTGCGCCTGACAAGTGAGAGCTTGGGCGTCGTTGTCATTGTCGGTCATAGTGCGTGAGATGTCGTGCTGGGCTCGCCGTTGGGCCCCTGTTGAACTCTCACCCCCAGTCCGGATTCGCTCCTCGTCAATTTTCAGGGCCGATGTCGCGTGAGATGCGGTATATGCTGCACAGTGAGCAGAGACGAAAGAGATCTGGACAACAAGGGTTTATTGAGAGACAAGTAAAGATGGAGGAAAATGAGCAGAATGCCGAAGTAGGAGTCATGTGATCCTGGTGACAACGAGCGTCAAACGGTCAACGCGTCTGACGTCAACGTCAACTGAACGTTGAGTCGCTGGTCCACGTTACCTTCGCCAGCCATGTCGAATCAGCTTGAGGAATGCATGTCGGTCTGCTGTGGTTTTTTCTGTGAGTTTACGTTCTTCTTTCCTAACTAACTTCCAACGCCCACTTTCTCGCAGGCGGAATTTGCTACACGGGAGCCCAACAGGCAGGCGATACGTATAGTACGTGCTTTCAAAGACGAGGCCTGCGTTCTTATGACTTTGTCACTGGCTCTTTGATCAGGACCCGGAGGTGGCGGCGTATGTACCCGCATGCGCTGTTGTAAGGACAGCTTCGACCGCGACTCTTTCGACGAGCACCCCGAAGATGGCGAAGCGCCCCCAGTGGTCACCCAACCCTCGTCTTCTCCACATATGAACGACACTGTCCCCAAGGAGGCAAAGCCGGCCTGATCTCCCTCAACGATTGGGAACCTTCGTGCGCTTTTCATGCGGACGTCGCTCATCTTGCTAACCTATCTGGAACAGATCCTTTCTGGGAATCGCCTCTAGCTACGACCTTCTTGAATGCATCCTGTACCATATCAGACATTTTTTCTTGACTCCGAACACGCTGAGTACATGCAACTGACTGTCATCAAAATTTTGTGATCTCAAGTGCACTCTACTAGTCAACGGCCACCGCGGACCTGATCGTTCAGCCTTTAAGCTACTAACATGTCCTTCATGTAGTGGTGCATACATGCGGTCACCGCGCTGCACAGGGATGCCTGGATGGGCGCGCAGGGATCCCATGGTCGAGGACAAGCTTGATGTAGGCTGGCTCGCCTCTCGTCCGCCGACTCCCTGCTCTGCCCATATGAGTTGCCCTAGTGCGCTATCTGATACTTGTGAGCTCGCTCTTGGTCTATGCTGCGATGAGCTTCACTGAAAGTAGAACATGAGTAGAAAGCTGCACCGGCCCGCTCATCCGCGTCGAGGCAGCGCGCTTCCTGCATCCGACGACGCCCCGAAGTGCAGACGCAGTCGTGGCCGTCGCCTTCGCGCCTTCTCCTGGGCCACATCACGCGGTCTCTAGCCCACCGTGACCGTCGCCAAGCCCTTCTCCGCACCATGCCACGTCTACACTCCTTCCGAGCTTCATCCTGCGCTCATAAGCCCCGCCACGTCTTCGTAATGCCTTTTCTCCTGCTTCGGTTTGCTTGTTTTCGGCCGTGGACGCGATGCACGCTGGACCTCCCCATGGACACCCGAGCTCGCTCCTGCGTGCGAGCCTCATCGCGATGCTGATTATGCTCCTGTGGCTGGGGTGGTCACAGGACGATGCGTGTGCTGTCGCGCAGCCAGACCCGGCGCAGTACGTGAACCTGTTCATCGGAACGACGAACGATGGGCATGTATTCCCTGGTGCGTCTTTGCAGTTTTCGTGTCTGCGGAGAATCTAACGGGATGTGAGATCATAGGTGCGACGCGGCCGCACGGGATGGTGAAGGTCGGGATGGACACCGATTCACCAGGAAACGTATGTCTCTGGTTGGATTTGATTCATTTTGTGCTGACCAGGCTTTCTAGCATGCAGGTTATGACGCGGACCCCGCTTATCGCGTGATGGGATTTTCTCAGCTCCACGATGACGGGACAGGCGGTGTATGTCAATGTGTTATAGAGAGTTTGTGGCTTCTGACCATGCCGATTTCAGGGCGTGCCACTATCGAACTTCAAAATTCTCCCATCGAACTGTTCGTCTTTCACAGAGTGCCCAACCAGCTTAAATGCGCGCAAGGTACTGCGAGCGCTGCTTCCGAATGGTGCCCCGGACGACGCGGCATCGCCGGGCTACTTTGCTTCCAACCTAGTGCGCTCTCTGCATTTTTGATGTAGAGCACTAAATAAGAGGAGACGTTAGTCCACGGGCATTCGTGTAGAGATGACCGCAACCCGCCGCGCCTCCCTCCAACGACATACCTTCCCTGCACCTGCCGGTCACGCTTCAACGCCTTCTGCCTCACCATCATTTCCTGACTCCCACGACATACCCCACGGCATCGTCAATGTGGACATCTCCAACGACGGCCAGATATCTTCCCAGAATCCCTCCGTTTACATCAACCCACACACGGGCCGCGTCACAGGCAGCTCGAGCTTCCAGGCGTCGTTTGGTCCAGGTCGCTACAAGGTTTACGCCTGCGTTGACTTCCACGTTCCCGGAGCGCGCGGTGCTGTGCCCGTCGCGCCGAGCCAGTATGGTGCATGGAGCGATGCCGGTGTCATCGAGAACACGACGGTGGGCACTCAGGTGACACTAGGCAGTGCGTTCTTGGCTTCGAGCCCAATGACTTGCTCTATATGCTTACGATGAGGCAGATTCATACGCTTCGTTGGGCGCACTGCTCTCTTTCCCGCTCGACCCACGCGCGAGGACACTCCTTGTGCGCACGGGCGTGTCATTCATTTCCACAGAGCAGGCGTGCTCGAATGCCGAAGAGGAAATCCCGACATTTGATTTCGAGGGTGTCCAGCGCGCCGCGCGCGCGGAGTGGAACGAAGTGCTCAGCACCGTGGATATGGAGATGGCGGAGGGCCTGGAGGACACGAGGGTGCTGATGTATAGCTCGGTGCGTGAGTATATGCACAATACGCTGACGGAAAGCTGATCGTTTTCGTATAGCTGTATCGATCGCATATCAGCCCAGCAGATTGTGAGGACCTTCCAAGCTGCGGAGATTTATCGGCAGCTGATCTCTTGCTGTAGACTCTGGGGAGAATCCTACGTGGACTTCGCCTGAGCCGTACTACGACTCTTTCTACTGCAACTGGGACACATATCGGACGCTGTATCCGTTGTACTCACTGCATGATCCGGAACGCTTCGCTCACATTGTGAGAGGCATGATCAACATCCAACAGCACGAGGGTACGCCCACAAACCCACAGTTATGAGTTTTACTAACATGCTGCAAGGCTGGCTCCCTGAATGTCGCGGCGCGACACAGATGCAGTTTATCCAAGGCGGCAGTAGTGCGTATTTGTTCGACGCATGCATGCTTGGGTGTCCACGCTGACTTGCTGTCCACAGGTGGGGATCCAATCCTTGCAGAATTCTATGTCAAGTGCGCATTGCTTCTCCACATTGGACCCGTGCTAATCTGCATTCGGGAAAAGGTTTTCCAAGTTTTCTGAGGGCCTGAACGTGTCAGCCCTTGCCCTGTACAACGCCCTTCTCGCCGACGCCGAAGTGACGCCGTCCAACTGGGATCTTCAAGGTCGCGAGGCCAACGCGTGGAAGATATACAGTACGCCTCGTCTTCTACTCCCGTACCACCGGAGCCAATCATATAGCAGACTTCATTCCGTGGGATCTGTGGGAGCTGGGCGGGTCGAATGGCGCGCGGACGGTCTCGCGCGCCCTCGAGTACGCGTATGGCGATTTCACGATCGCGCAGGTTGCGCAGCTCCTGAACAAGAGCGACGATGCAGCGAAATACGCGCAGCGCGCGGAAAATTTCCTGACGCTCTGGGATCCCAGTGTGGATATGCCGGACGGGCCGGAGAGCGTAAAAGGCATGTTCCAGGTGTGTTCACAATCTTGCTACTGGATGCTGCGGAGTTATTCAATGCGGATGTGGGGATGTACAGCCGCGCCTATTGGACGGCACGTATCGGTATGTGGACCCCAGGCATTGCAGTCCGAACGACCCTACGCACTCGACATGTTACTTGGATCCGAACGCAGTAGACGGATTTTACGAAGGTTCGCCACTACTGGTAGGCCACTCCTGTCCTCCGACCGTAGGCGTCTCTGACAGCCATGTCAGTACTCGCAGTACGTCCCTCAAGACAACGCCCAGCTTATAAACCTGCAAGGAGGCGTACAAAACTTCATCGATCGCCTCGATTTTATCATCGACCACGTACGTGATCGTCGCTCCGTCGCACGTTCGGGATTACCTGATGTGTTAGCCCAGAACTACTTTGATGTCACGGACGAGCCGGGACAACAGATCCCGTTCATGTATCATTACGCGAATCGCCCAGGGTTGAGTACTCAACGCTCCCGCGAGACCCTTGCGCTCTTCTTCAACACTTCAGTGGACGGACTTCCCGGTAACGATGGTGCGCATTCGCCGTTCTCCATCATCTGATGCTCGATTGACCGTAGACATTTTTCAGACTCTGGTTCGTCCCATAAATTATCAGCTTTGCGTGTGTCGTACTAAAATCGAACTCTCAGGCGCGATGGGCAGCTACGTCGTATTCAACCTGGCTGGACTCTACCCACTCCCTGCCACGCGCCAATTCCTTCTCTCTTCGCCGCACTTCCCAAGCGTCACATTCTACAATCCGCTTTTCAAGAAGAAAACGACAATTCGCGTGACAAATTTCTCAGGAAATCCGCCAAACGGCACCGGTGGCAACGTATTTGTAAAGGTGACTGTAATCGCTGGCTACTTACAATACTCTCTCTGACATGCTGGCATGCGACAGAGTGTGAAAATCGATGGCAAACCGTGGAAATCGACGTGTTTCATTGAGTGGGACGTTTTCGAGAATGGGTCGACGGTCGAGCTTGAGGTTACGGACGATATAATGCTTCCATGTGGGCCGACAGAGGACTCTCTACCACCTTCGCTGTCGACGGGAGGATATTCATGACTGGTGTAATAATGCTCTGTATTTGGTTTCCTGTATTTTTAGAATGACCGTGTCATGCATTCGGCACTGCCAGCTATGACTTCGGCCACCATATAACGCTACATTGTCAAGCAATACAGAATCAGTCTTAACTGTGGAGTGTATACTTCCCGTTACAAATCGCGGTTGAAGCGACGAGCATGCCATCTTCCTTCTGTACAAAGCTTCGATAACTCTGGATCCAAGAGAGACTCGCTGAGGAGCAGTACTTTGCTTGAGACCTAGTTACCAGTTCACGCCGAGCTCCCCCACCGCATCGGAGGCATGCAATGCGACAATGCTATAGCTATCGAGGAGGTTAAACAATCATCTAATTTCCAGAGATTGAGGACAGTCTCGGCGCACCACCCTCTCGACAAATCCGCGCTCCACGACACCCTCCTGCCAATTGACCGAAATCGACATGTCCCCGCCCTTCACACTGCACACGCTGAACTCAATCGCAGACCCAGCCACCGCCGCGCTTTGCGACATCGCCAGCCGCGTGACCTTCAGGCTGAGGCTGCGTGACACCCCTTTCTCCTCAACAGAGTCGAACCTGTACAGGCCACCTCCTCACCATCTTCCCTTCTATTGCCATGGACCAGTCCGACGTCCTCACAATATCCCCTTCCATACCCATGGACTCCGAATCTGCGTTCCAGCGCGCCGTCGTACGAGCCGCCCAGCTGCACGAAACGAAGAGCTTCCGCGGCAACGGTATATATTCCCGCGTCTTCACCCTCGGAAATTACGACTCCTCCGATGCCTCGTACCACAACCTGGTAGTCAAGTACACCGACCACGTAACCTGTGAGCCGGAGAGCGTGGCATTCAAGATCCTTTACGCCCTTGCCTGCGGATACGGGGACGCAGCCCCACACGTGCCCCAGGTAGTCCTCTACTTCTATGAAAAACATTTGGGGTACAATATGGGGTACATCGTCATGGAGCGCATCGAGCTGCGCACGGTCCCGCCCCAGGAGCTCTGCGCCAAGGCCGCAGAGGCGGTCCTGTGGCTGCGCGCACAGCGCCTGCCCCCCATAGAAGTATTCGGCTCCCTCGGCGCGTCATATGCCCGCCACACAATCTTCAAATACGGCAAGGCGCCCCACAAGTTTACAGGAGTTGCCGCGGCGCAGCGGTACTTTAATACGGTGCGCCTCTTTTTTTTTTTTTTTTTTTTTTCCTCCCGTGCACATCGCATTTCCACGCTGCTGACTCATTCCGAACCCACAGGCTGTCGATGGGGTCCGGAGACGGCGGCGTGGGACAATCCAGATCGCCGACGTCTCATTCGAGGGTGAAGAAGTGGTCCTCGCCCAGACCGACATGGACGCGAGCAATTTCGGTGTCAGCCCTGACGGGCGCGCTGTCATCTTCGACGCCGCCACCATCCAGGCGCTGCCCGAGTCTCTCGCCGACTACAGCCTGCTCCGGAACACGGACTTCGCCACGGCCGTGTCCATACACGTGTTCGGCGACGAGAGGGCTGCACGTTTAGCGTCGTCGAACATAGCGTCTCTAAGCCAGGTGCGCCAGTACCTATTCATGAACCCTAATGACACACTTAGTACGTTGAGCTTGAACTGCTTCCGTTATTTCTGGGTTTGCCGTGCTGATGAAACTTCCCTAGATGTCAATGAGGATGGTAACCCTAAGCCTCCGCGCCGGCCCCGTGCCCGAATCTCCTAGTTGGTGTGCAATGTGGGGCTGGTAGAGAGCAGCAGCGCCAGGGGAATTTGGACTGTATATGCAATCCATCCCTTTTCTTTCTGACACAACCAGAGAACCTCGTTGCCGGCCATAATTCAATACGTGGAATTAACGCGACACTTGGTCCGCATATCATTGGGAGCGTTGAGGGTTCGGTGCACCCAATTTACCCGGATGGACAGGTGGACGGTGGTGAGGACTCTGAGCAAGCATCGTTGATTTGATTTAGGTTAACGTTTACCGAGTACAAACACACCATATAAAAAGGTGTTAAACTGTGTAGTGTTTACTTCCCGTTACAAATCGCGGTTGAAGCGATGAGCATGTCATCTTGCTTCTGTACAAAGCTTTGGTATGGAGATTTTGACACAGCAGGGGTGATCAATTGATTGATAGCAGCAATGTCTTCGATAACTCTGGATCCAAGAGAGACTCGCTGAGGAGCAGTACTTTGCTTGAGACCTAGTTACCAGTTTACACCGAGCTCCCCCACCGCATCGGAAGCATACAATGCGACAATGCTATAGCTATCGAGGAGGTATGAACAATCATCTAATTCCCAGAGATTGAGGACAGGCTATCGATCTCGGCGCACAACAGCGCCACCACCCTCTCGACAAATCCGCGCTCCACGACACCCTCCTGCCAATTGACCGAAATCGACAGGTCCCCGCCCTTCACACTGCACACGCTGAACTCAATCGCAGACCCAGCCACCGCCGCGCTTTGCGACATCGCCAGCCGCGTGACCCTCCAACCCGACTGCGCCTCAATCTTTCCGTCCATGACGCCCACATTGGACACCTCAAACGACGTTGTCCGGGCTTTCCCCACCTTCTCCGTAAAGTACTTGCGCAGGTCAGAGACGTAGCGCAGGAGCCCAATACTCAGGTTCTTGCTCCCCTCGGCGACCTTATTGACCAACTCCTTCTTGATGCGCCGCGCAACGGCCCACGAATCGTCTGCGTCGGCTCGGGAAAAGCGGTGCTCTTCTCCCGTGTAGAAGTCGCCCATAACGGAGTCAGAATCAGGGATAAACCGGCGGAGGTTGATCGGGACTGAGCAGGTGAGCTCGTCAGCGTTGCCGTCCACTGGCAGTGCGCCGAAGAGGGCCTTCGCAATCGCGGTCTCTATGACTGCGGTCACCGTTGTCCCATTCTTGCGGCACTTGGCCAAGAGGGCAGAGACCGTGGATGGAGGGAATACGAGGGGGATGTGGTGGGTTCGTAATGCAGGCGTATTCGTCACAGCTCCGCCTGTCCATAACCCTTTGGTCGAGGGGGGGAACATGTCTTGGTAAAGCGCACGAGCAATCGTCCACCATGAAAGCGAGAGTGAAAGCCGGGACTCGAGCGGTTCCGGTAGAGGAAGTCGAGGCACATCGATGATGGGTGGAGACGGTGATGCCGAAGAATCATTGAGAGCAGCGAGAAGATCCCGATGGAATATGACGGCACTGGTGCCGTCGGCGACACCGTGGTATAAGAATAGGGCTATGTCGATGCCAGAGTCGGCTATATCCTCCTCGGGAGGCAGAACCACGAACAGACGCCAGAGCGGGAGCCTTCCCAAGTCGTTGAAAGGCCCAGAGTGCCGCTTGCTGATGATTTTGCCGAGAACATTGTCGCGCTCGGAGAGCCTTTCCACCTGGACGAACTCGACGACTTCTTGAAGATCTATGCGCTGGAGGCGCACGAAATGAGCAGCAGCGGTGTTCTCCCCAACTAGGGAGACGCCTAGAGGCGCGTGACTCGATATGAGATTTTGCAGAGCGCCGAATAGAATTGCTGAGTCGAAGGGGGATGGCGCGGGCAAGTGGTATCTGCCGGTCATCCCGACCGACCAATAGAAGCCAATATCATGACGGGTGGTAGACCATTGTTCCAAAATACCTTGATAGCGAATTTGTTAGACTGTCTATTGAGAAAGGATCATGTGTATAACTTACCCGGCGCTCGGAGCTGCTCAAGAGTACCTTCAGCCATAAGCAGCGTTCGTATATGACACGTCGTATTATCTGTGAAGGTGAGAGAGTTCAATTGGTTTTGCAGGAAAGACCCGAATAATTGCGAAGGAAAAAGACACGGTCGCAACGGCACTTCTCGAGTCACCATGAAGAACCGCGGGAGATGATTTGCTTGCTTACAGGTTGCTTATTTACAGGTCCCAGGAGAAGATGAGTTCGTGCTGTTCAGAGTGTTCAGATCTCAGAGTCAAAGCAGGTTCCTGGTTCGACTCTGTTGTCGAATGTGCGGCGTGCGCAGTCGATTCGGACCTATTCGGGATGCCGCCGCGTACGGCCGAAGGCTGGCCGGGCATTGCCGGTAGCCACGTACTCCGAACAACTCTTACTGTACCCTACTCGGCGTATCGCTCTCACCATTAATCTTTCACAGCTTAGGATCCTGCGAACGTCTTGCCAGAAATTGAAATCTCTCAAGCCCCGAGTCGTGGATCGACGCGTCGATGAGCGGCAGCTTCCTCGTGGATGATTGCCCAATTGACGAGATGTTGAGATGTTGCCAGAATTTCATACCTGGTATTTGACGGTTCGAGGGATGCTCGCACCGGCTCAGATTCTAACATTCTAAGGCTACGCACCAGGAAGTCAATGCTCCCGACTGGATCCCCGGGCAAGAACCAACACAGATGCGTGGAAACACGCGGGAAATACCTAGCTGAGAAACTGCATACTGTCACCAGAAAGCTGTACGTTTTCTGTGTCGTTAATCAGTACCATCGCCATTGCAGCAATACAGCCGCCGCTCCTTGACGGCTTTCGGGAGCTGGAAGTGTCCTCAGCGAACGTCGTACTGAGGAAGAGGAGAAGTGGGAAGTGGTGCTGTGACCAAGGTCAACCTTCAACGCTTCATGGTCAAATAACATAGAACCAGTCGTTGAACTATGTAATTTACATGCCTACTGATCACTGGTTAAGCGACCGACGTAACGGATGCGTATATGAAGCATACCAAGATAACTTAGGGATATCATCTTTCCTTCTGTCCAAGCTCTCACACGTCGGGCGCAAACTCTACCAGACCCGTCTCCAGGAAGTCCCACACTTTGACGAAGCGTAACCCTGCCCGCGTGCTTCACGTCGATGCACATCAGCTCAATGCGCGCTAGAGAAGAGAAAGGCGACGCACCCGATCTCCTTGAACTCCTCCACTGTGCGCTCGCCTCCGTTCAGGAAGATGAGCATACTTATGTCGGAGAGGTACGTTCGCAAGCTTCCGTATCCATAATCGGGAAGGAGCGGCTTCGGGGCCTTGTAAAATGGCACCATGATATCAGAATGCGACCAATAAGCAGCCCAGAACAGGGACACACGATTTCCACGCCTGCGTCTACGACCCCGGACTCTGACGTGACGCCGGAAGGGACAATGTATTCATCTAGCAGACTATGAGCCTGTAAACCACAGTTCGTCGAGATCGGACGTACGAATGAGAATACGGCTGCTCGGCTTGGCGCCGGCGCGGACATTCTGCAGGATCTTCACAGCATCGTCCGCTGGCCAGTCGTGGATAATTTGCCGAATCTGAACAACCCCCGCAGTCAGGAAAGGTAGATAGCACTGGCTCGGCAAGCACACTGACATAATAGATATCTTGTCCATGCACAGGCGAGTCCTTGAAGAAATCAAACGGAATGTACTCGACGCGCTTCTCCGCAGTTGCTGCAGGGTACTCTGCCGCCCAATGCTACCACACGGACACAGCAGGCATCAGTAGAAATATCCAAGATCGGGAAGAGGACGTGCGTACCTGCTGCGCCTGCGTTATGACCGGGGGAAGGTCCTGCAGGGTGAGATGCAGATTCGGGTACCTCCGCGCAAGCTCTATGGAGACCGCTCCGACACCGCTGCCCACGTCGCAGACCGTTGTACCCTGAGGGAACTCGCGCCACGGGAATTCTGCGCAATGTCAGGCTTGCGATCAGACTTGGGGCAGTGTCTACTTATTCAATGAGTACGTACGATTGACTATGCCCTCGATCCCAGTGATCGTGGAAATCCCACTCATGGCGCGGTTGAATAGCTACATCGAGAGCATATATGATGGACGCGTGAGCTTTGCACGTCTCATGGATACGCCTGTTCGCTCACCTGGAACGTGCTGGGCTACAGGAGACTGTCAGTGCAGGTCACTCGAGAGGTTGAGAGCGCCTCACATGCTTCGCGAAGTAGTCAAAGACAGTGGCGTCGGGCATCTCATCCTTAATGCTCCAGGTCCACACCGAACGCCGTTTTTCCAGTGAGTGACCATATTCCGGATCGACGAGAGCGTCGTAGAAGTTCGACACAGCGCGTATATTCATCTTCCCCGAGCGCAACTTGACGAGCGCGCTGATATTGTTCGCGTCGCGGAGCGTCAGTGATAACGGGTTGTTTGTGAACGTTTGGGGGGCGGCTAACCGTCGCTATTCAGATCGGGGGGATTTGTGATAAATAGAGCGATTGGCATACTTTTGCGGAAACAGTGGGTCGCGGAGAGCGTGCGCATGATCTTGAGGAGCTTGCCCTCGTGCAGCCCGGTCTTCGTCGCGATCTCGCTGACGTGCATGCCTCCCGGAACACCGTAGATCACGTCTGCGATGCCGCAATTGACAGCAACGTGGATGCAGGCCACTTCATTGTTCGACAGTGTACGCTGGAAAGGGCATCAATATAGAAGTCGTAGACCATACGTGGACGCGCGGACCGTGTACATCGTCGTCACAGGAGGGGTCAGCGTGGTGCTGAGCTGGTGAAACGCGCCTTCGAGGATGCGCAGTGCCTTCTTGAGGCCAGTCGTGTCCGTCGGCAGCTGTGGCTCGGTGGGCGCGTCGATGGACGGCACATCGCAGCCCGCGACCTCATACGCGCGGATGGCATCCTCAGTAGCAGAGCTGATGAGGGAAACAAGGCTGCGAAGGACTTCTTTGGGGCTGCTCATCTTGCGAGGTTATATAGCCGCGAAGGAATGGGGGGCTGGGAGTTCCAGATCCGCACGACGGTTGGCGAGATACTGGATATTTATGGAGGGCCGCTATCAGCGGCGCCCGTTACTACTTACTAGTAAGACGGCGTAGGCACACTGGATATAGGTAGAACGAACCTTAGGGTCAATTTACGCTGTCCCAGATTTGCGATGCGAGAGACGCTGCAAATGCTGGTCACCAGATTTGAGGTGCATGGCATCCTAGGTGTCGCAAGGTCGCCAACCGGTGGGACAAAATTAGCTGCGACGCCATAATCAAAATGTGGCTGGGATGAGATTCTGGATTAATCCTCTATCAGCTTGACGTTCCCTTCTTTGTCCCGCGCCCAAATCGCACCGAACACGACATACATCGCATGACCAGCCCGTCGCCTGGCAGCCCGCCCCCTCATCCGGACTCCGAAGTAGTGCCTCAGGCGCTGTGCAATGTCGGCGACCTGTATGGGGATATTCGGGCCATGTCAATTGAGCGTGGCCCGAGTTGGCTAAAGTGTAGATATTCAGTTCGCGCGATGCATATCGCGTGTCAATTGACACGCGTATATTACATCGCGCCTGTGTGTGAGTTAAGTGAGCAAACATCTCAGCAATACCCATGCAAGATTGCGACCGATGCATCGCGCTGGCTGATGCATCGCGCACCGCGAGCAGATGCATCGCGCACCGCGGAGCGCGCACAATGCATCGCGGGGATTATAAAATATATGCCGCGTCCGAGATTCGAACTGAGGGCTTCAGCACTTACACGGGGTAAGACCCAACAGTATAGCCACTGCGCCATAATACCAGTAATGTAGTGGAGGTCTGTGTAGCTATGTAGACAGTTTTGTCGCACTTCATTGAGCCTCTCTTTCATTGTGAACCCATTGTTGCTCTTCAGGTCACTATGTGTGTGTTCTCAGAGAGCTCTTCATCAAAATAAAACTGTCAGAACATGCATTATACTCAGTTTACCCCTCTCGGCCCAGTACCGGGCAGATCAAGTCACAGGGTACATGACTTAGACAATTTTCGGCTGAGTCCAACAGACGTCGTTAACGCAGGTACATATACCATCGATTTAATGTTGTGTTATAAGTGTTGTAGCTAAGTGGTTATGACGGGTCGCAAGTTGGTTGTCTATATCAATGGTCTTGTGTTCGACTCCCGTCCTGTGCATAGTTTTACTGACCGACAATGCATTTCTCCCAATGACCGATGCATCGCGCATGTTCGATGCATCGCGCGACAGATGCATCCCGCACGACTGATGCATCGCACACGGACAGGTGCACTGTGCTGATTTCACTCACTTCACTCACACACAGGCGCGATGTAATATGCGCGTGTCAGTTGACACGCGTTGTGCATCGCGCCAACTGAATCCCCTCCTAAAGTAGAGCGAGCAAATAGAATGGGTTATGCCGATAGAGATAGTTCTGAAGGCACAATCGAGGGAGGTGGGTGGACAGTGAGACGCAGAATGTGGTGATTGCACTTCAATGGATAGTACGATGCGCTACCTCATACGCGCTTCATACGTTTCATATCTGTCGGCGACGGCGAGCGAGATGACATTGAGAACGTTCATGAGCAGAGAACGTGACCAGTGAACGTGTCGGCAGTGGCCCGGGTGGGAAAAAAGGCGGCGCGCCGGCTCGGACGAGCCGGACAGTAATTCCACGCCACATGCGCTCTTCACTCCGACTCATCATTGTGACTGACATCAGCCAGCCGCCTTGGCCTCCGTGTGGAAGTAAGCTCGTGTTGCAAGACTCTGGCATCACTCATAGCTAACGAGGATGTTTGAATCACTTTCAACAGGGTGACTGACTCAAAACAACGGGATGCGTGAAACTCAGGTTTACCATCATCCGGAAAATGAAGAGCCTCTGCCCTGCTCGCAACATGCAGCGCCCTCGTCGCCACGTCGCCACCCTCCACGACTCGCGATGGCCGCTCTGTGAAACCATGCCGCGTGCTGAGCACGACGATCAAGAAGCAGCCGGCGCGCTGCGCCTAGGACTACGCAAAACGCCACGTACACACCACAAGTCGCAGCAATCTTCGCTGGGCGTGATTGGAGTGCCGAACTTCTGTGGGAGATTGGAATAGGAGCCAGACAAGATTCGTGATAAAGGACAGTCGTGGATTGGATGAGCTGGTACGTTTTCCAAACTCCATACATTCGCGGTTGACTGACGTCGTCATCTCAGCGACAAGACTGCATTTCTGGAAGGCATAGCATTTGCAGCGCATCAAATTACACGGAAAGTCGTCGTTAGGCGCGGCACGCGTGACAAGCAAGAGGACGAGGAGTTCCGAAGGAGCTGTGGTACCGGGAGGTGAGTGCTTGCGCAGTGCGGTATGCGCGACTTATTCAATTTTGATCCCCAGGGACGTCCTCACCTGCTGAGATGATGTGGTATCATATGCTCATACCCCTCAAAGTACGACATCCTGGCACGACCGCCCATCTCTCGCGACTTCCCGTCGTTCGCGCGCGAGGCCGTCGCTTTCCTCCGACCCTTCTTGACTCTCCACCTGAACGAACTTCGTAACACTCACGTCTTGTATGCGGGGACAGAGGCCATCCGCTTAACTTTCGTCAATGTGTGCAGCTGTGGATGAATTGAGGGAGAATGCGCCCGTGGGAGCTTCGAGTCAAGAGCACACGAAGCTGTAGACGCGTTGGACACAGGTGCGTTGCTACATCACCGTTCCTTCAACTCGTCGTTCTCATCGCCTTCTTTCCCTACAGGACACAAGGCCCGCTCTCGAAGAGTATTGTCGTCGGTCCGCGAGGCTGTTTTGGCCTATCGCAGCCAAGTCGAGCGTCGTGACACCTGTCTGTCGGCGGTCACCTTACAGGCTTACAGAGCTCTATATGGTCCAGGCAATATGATGTGAATCGGGGATTTAATTTTGGACCAGGAAACCAAAAAACGTGGCGAGGTACGCCGCCCATCGCATGCTCCCAACTAGTAGGTGTGTCTCCACTCTGTGTAAATACGCATTGAAGCGAGGTGCGTGATTTCGTGTCACGGCCTACGCGAAGTCGGGCACAAACTCTACCAAGCCCGTCTCCAGGAAGTCCCAGACCTTGACGAAGCGCAGCCCTGCCCGGGCACTTCACGTTAACGTAGCATCAGCCTCGATGTGCGCTAGAGGAGAAAAAATGGAGGCGCACCCGATCGTCTTGAACTCTTCCACCGTGCGCTCGCCTGCGTTCAAGACAAGGAGCATGCTGATGTCGGAGAAAAACGCCCGCAAGTTCCCGTATCCGTAATTGGGCAGGAGCGGTTTGGGAGCCTTAAAAATCGAGCAAGGACGAGATCAGGAAGTGACGAAGAGGTAGCAGATAACAGAGACACACGATTTCAACGCCTGCGTCTACAACCCCTGATGCTGACGTGACGCCGGAAGGGAGAATGTAATCGTCTAACACGCGATGAGAATGTAGACGCTGATTTGTGGTCGACTTTGACATACGGATGAGAATACGGCTGCTGGGCTTGGCGCCAGCGCGGATGTTTTTCAAGATCTTCACGGCATCGTCGTCAACCCAGTTGTGGATAGCTTGCCGGATCTACAGTCCCCGCAGTCAACAAAAGCGAATAGCAGTGTCCTCGGTAAGCACAACTGACATAATAGATATCTTGTCCATGTACGGCCTCGTTCTTGAAGAAATCAAAAGGAACGTAGTCGACGCGCTTCTCCGCATTTGCTACAGGGTACTCTGCCGCCCAAAGCTACCGCACACAAAAGTCATTAGTTTTATCCAAGATTGGGGCGGGAGACGCGCGCACCTGCTGTGCCTGCGCTATGACCGGAGGAAGATCCTGCAGAGTGAGATGCAGGTTCGGGTACTTCCGCGCGAGCTCAATGGAGACCGTTCCGACGCCGCTTGCCACGTCGCAGACCGTTGTGCCCTGCGGGAGCTCCTGCCACGGGAATTCTGCAAGCGGGGCGGTGCAAGGTTTGCGATCAGACCTGGGGCGGCATCCCCTTATTCAATGAGTACGCACGATTGATTATGCCCTCAAGGCCAGTGATAGCGGAAATTCCAGTCATGGCGCGGTGGAACCGCTGCATCCCAAGCGCATGTGAGCAAGGCACGTCCTATGGAGTACACCTGCTTTCTCACCTTGAACGACTTGGGCTACGGGGAGACTGTCAGCGAAAATCTACTTCATTGCTTTGAGCGCGACTCACGTGCTTCGCAAAGAAGTCGAACAGGGTGGAGTCGGGCATTTCGTCCTTCATCCCCCAGGACCATGCCGAACGCCGTGGGTCCAGCGAGTGGCCATATTCCGGATCGACAAGAGAATCATGGAAGTTGGACACCGCGCGTTTATCCATCTCGCTTGAGCGGAATGCGATAATTGCGCTTGTGTCGTTCGAGTCGCGGAGCGTTAGTGAGAGCGGGTTGTTAGCGAAAGTTTGGGGTGAGGCTATGCGTCGCGATTCAAATCAAGCGAAATGAGATTGAGTGATCGGGCGTACTTTCGCGGAAGCAGTGGGTCGCGGCGAGCGTGCGCATGATCTTGAGCAGCTTGCCTTCGTGCAGCCCGGTCTTCGTCGCAATCTCGCTGACGTGCACGCCTTCCGGGATACCGTAAATCTTGTCTGCAATGCCAGAGTTGGCTGCGACCGCAATGCAGGCAACGTCATTGTTGGCTAGTACACGCTGTAAAAGGCGTCAGTATGGGAGACGAGGACGGGAGGTGGCCGCACGAACCGTGAACATCGTTGTGGCGGGCGGGGTCAGCGTGATGCTGAGCTGGTGGAACGCGCCTTCGAGGGTGCGCAGCGCCCTCTTGAGCCCTGTCGTGTCCGTCGGCAGCTGGGGCTCTGTGGAAGCGTCGAGGGACGGCACCTCGCAGCCAGCGACCTCATACTCGCGGATGGCGTCCTCAGTAGCAGAGCTGATGAGGGAAACAAGGCTGCGCAAGACTTCTTTGGGGCTGCTCATGTTGCGAGGTTATGAAGCGGTGAGTGATGGGAAGAGGGGGAGTACAGTTGGCGAGATATTTATGGTTATCATGGAGGGCCAATGGCACAGGGCCTGTTCCTGAAAGAATGGCATTCACGGTCACATAGGGCTACATGTGAGCAATGAGCACCTACGTAGAGTAAGGCGGTGAGGACTCGGTCTCCGCAAGGAGGTGTAGGCCCGCTGCATGTAGGGAGAACGAACCTTCGGGTGGATGTACGTTGTCCCAAATTTGCGACGCGAGACAACTTACATCATAAAGTGTATTGCCGCTAGACAGCTGATCCTGAGCTCGCGAAGGTTGAAGCTGTCTACTCTGCCTCGGGGAGACTAATTGCCGCGCATCATGCCGCCGCAGGCTGTTCGTCACCGAGTTCGAAGTTTAGAGTGTCCCAGTAGTCATCTGCAGGAGCGCCAGCAGTCGATGGAAGCAGGTAGATCAGCGGCCATGTCCACTTCTTGGACATAAATAGAATAAAAAAACTGTCAAACTCGTCGTCGCGGCGTCCACCGTCCTCCATGGAGGTATTCGGGGACATGCCTTCAGGTCATTGCAAGGATAAGTAGGCGAATCAGAATCTGCGGGCAACGTCGGGGAAGGTGAGGTCTGTGCTGGTTGGACTTGGCACACTGGGAAGTACTAACTTAGTGCTAGATGGGACTAGTAAGTATACGTAGCTTGGCCTTATGGTACGTACCAGAATGTTAGTCTCGGAAACCAGCCGTGGCGGAGCTGGAAAAAGACACTGAGTCTTCGGCGTTTTTTGAAAACTGCCGCGGGTCGTGCCCGCCGTGATACTCGCGACCACCGATCATCTTCATCCAACCAAAGTCGATTCGAAAGATCTCTTGTGGATCGATTCGTTGAGCAGAGTTGATAAACCTCCGAGCTTCAAGGTGAGGATCCTCCAAGTCGTCTTCTTACGTGGAAATGTCCCGATGATGTACATGCAGCTTTGAACCGAACTGGGCCATCACCGCAAACTCAAGGTGTGTACACAACGAGCCACCGTGTCTCTAGGACTTACACGCTCAGCATCCCTGCTTTCCTCCCTCAGTTCTGAGGCGGCACGGCCGTCATGTCGAAATTACCTCTGGAAGTGCAAATCGCCATCATAGAATGCGTCTATCGGCTGTCCCAGGCGGAGGCGATCGACTACGCAACCCTGTGCGCGTGTGCGCTCGTCTGCCGCGCGTGGACTCCCATCGCGCAGCGCCTCCTCTTCCGCCGTGTACCTTCCGCCGACCCAGATTTCGACGACGGTCGCGACAAGCGGCCCCTCCTTCTGCGTACCCTGCGCACCAGCCCCCACCTCGCCACAGCCGTCCGCTCCATCTTCCTCTCAGTGTTTCTTGCCAACATCACCTCCGATATTTCAGCCGATGTCGAGCTCCTCGTGCTCTGCCCGCACATCCAGAATGTCTGGGCACAGGACCTTCTGGACGGCTACGCCATGTTTCCGGCGCTTGAAGCGCGCCTGCGCGCTATGCAGCTGCGCCCTGTAGCCCTTCGCGTATGGGGTGAGCCCTCCTTCCTCGGCCTCTTCCTGTCGGCGTGGCCAAATATTCGTGTCCTGGATCTCGGGGGCGTGACACCGTCTGACATTCCCGATGCGCTTCCGCCAATTTCGGCATTCGGATCCCTGCAGGCGCTGTCTATCAATGACATGGCATGGTCGCTGTTACCCAAAAACGAATTCACTGCACTCCGTGATCTCGAGCTAATACGCCCTGCGTGGTACGAAGACGGGTGGATTGAACACTTGCATCGGTCGGACCTACTCCGCGGGATACACACACTGCGCATCATGGGCCCATTCCCCCCACAAGGCGTACTGGAGCGCATCACGCGCCTGGACAGCTTTGTGTTCGATCGGCTGCCTCAAGAGGACGTCGTTCTTCCGCCCAGCCTGCGCCATGTCGGGTACCACCCATGGGATGCGGAGGTGGTGGTGGTCAGCCATGCTGTCGCCGCATTACGTGCGCTGGCGGACTTGACGCTCGTCACTGCCACACGCCTCGCGCGACCGGCGCAGCTCGCGGCGTTGGAAGAGGTCTGTCGTGACCTCAGGGTGGAATTTCAGACATATCGTTCCCCTCACCACTTTCCGGTAAGTCTCATGCGTGATCACATAACATTGTTGCTGAGCATCCTGCAGAACCCTCGGTGGGATGTCGATTGGATTTGATCCCGCTCCGGTTTCGTTTACGAACCAGGTCCTACAAAAACTACTCGTGAAGTGCGCCAACACACCAACTACACACCGTCACAATATTGCTTCCTGTTTTCATTGCTTACCTTCCCTCGCCTACACCTGTCCCAAAGCTTACACAAAATCCAATGACTTCCATTTTTCTGTGCTGTGACGTATCATGTCGCGTCCTCGTACGGTTGGTAGCGCCGTGTTGCGCACAGTCCGGATTCGCTCTGACACAGGAGGGGCTGCAGAGAGCAGCAAAACACTCACCCTAGATACCATCGACATCTATGTCACTGAACTGGAAAGCCATCAACGTACTGCGCTGCACAAAGGCTTTCAGCGACTCACCTCAAACACATGCGCGTCACCATAGGTGGCAAAATTCACGCCAGGTCTCCTGCACCCGCTCTCCAACATGCCCAGTGTTTCCTCGGACAGGTACCGAGTCGCTGTCACCAAATGTAAGTCCGGCACGGCGCCTAGGGCATGCACGAGGTGCTGAATGTACGTGGCATTGACGACGAGGGGAGGCATGCCGGGGCGCTCATACGCGTGATACCCTACATGTCGCAGAGTCGTGGGCAGTGTGGACGACACTGCAGGGCATGCCTCGAAAATGAGGGTCTTTAGCCGCGGGCAGCGGTCCAGCACGGCCTGTGGGGGCAGTTCGCCATCGAGGACGAGCATCGAGAGATTCTGGAGCACGTTCGCACGTGTGCTCGTGAAGTCATCCAAACAGTTTGGATCGTCCCATTTGACGTGTAGCACCGTGAGCTCCCGCAGTGCGGACACGTCGGTGGTGCTAGAAAATACACACGTCCACGCAGGGCTCCCCCAAGGGATTCGTACGGCACGGGGGGTTTTCCGAAGCGGGGCCTGCCGACGATATAGCCCGAAGGTTACGTCGAGGCATTGCAGGTCGGGCAAGCGGTCGAGGAATGGGGCAAAGGACGCGTCGATGCCGGATAGCTCCAGGCGCGTGGGGTGTAGGCTAAGTGTGGAAAGAGTTTCCAGCAGGATGGGTATTTCGCGGTCTTCCGCTAGGAACACGAAAACGTGAAGACGGGAAATGTTGGGGCAGAACGGGAGCACGGCGTTGATTGCGGCGGCGGTGTCGTCAGGATGAGAGAAAAATTTGACACTGCGGACATATGTCCCCAGGACGGTATTTTCGCTGATGGTACGCCAGCACTTGGAACGTCGTTCCCAAGGGATTGAGCTATCAAAGTGAGCCAGCCGGCGGAAGAGGAGTCGCTGAGCGTGGGGCGCCCACGCTTTGCAGACAAGCGAGCATGCCAATAGCGTCTTGCGGTTGATAGCTGTGTGCTGCGAGGCACGATACACCCAGTCTATGATCGCTACCTGGACGTCGAACGGAAGAATCGACCCGGTAGCACCTGCGGTCGCGTTCAAGTGCTTCATCAGTTCTTTCTTGGCTTCCGTCGCCACCTCTTTACACCAGGCCCACATGCGACGATTCCCGGCGGCGTGAGATGATGCTTCCCTAGACAACCAATGGTGTGATTCTACGGATTGGTGTCGGATGCAAAGTAGTTACGCACCGAGCAGGAGATATTCGCACAGTGCGCCTACGGCTTGTCAGGACAATAATCATCCAACTAAAAACGGGATACACACAGAGAGGCCTAGCAAATTTGTCGATCACAAGACGACCGTGCGCTAAGACGGCGATCCAGCAAGGATAGGATTATTTGAGTTGGTCATGGGCTGTTCTTATACAAACGCGGGCGCCATGTCTCGGTTCGTTGCCGTCTGATCCGAACGGACCTGCCGATCCGTGGTCAGCGTGACAGTCACAGTCGTCCGAGTCGGAGTCCAGCGAGGTGAGGATTCAGAGGAACCACCACACGGGATCACTGTGAGCAGGTGTAGCCTCGAACCTGAATGCAGGTGATGCTCAAGTGCGTATCCTCAAACAATCGCGCTCTGTGTTTATTAGAACCGTACTAGAGTACTCAGATACACCGACACGATATGCCGCCCACCTGACACATCATGAAACATACACCTCCGAACCCTTCACCCACCGCGCACGCGGCTTGTACTTCAGCTTCTTATCCGCCTCGCGCAGCTTGACGCTCTCGTGAAAATTTGAGCCAGCAGGCACCCACCGCCCGCGGCCAAGGTGGATGCTGCGCGCACAGTGAGCACCGAAAGAGCAACGGGAAAAGCGCACGCACCTCCACCGCGTGATCCACCTATTCTTCTTGTCCTGCCAACAGTACTTCGTGAATATGATCTCCAGGATCCACCACAGGGGATTCTTCTTGAGCTCGTCGTCCATCGGCTGCACGACGTCCTGGGCATCGCGCGGGTCCTCCTCATCCTGCGGGTCCACTGTCACGCCTGCGCCGTTGCCCTCTCCCACCGGTGCGCCGTTTTCAATCGCCAGCCCGGTGAAGAACGGCCCGGCTGTCATGGGGATGTTGAGCCGCGCGAACGCCGCGTCCTCGAAGAGAATCCCGCACTGCGCGCGCACGACCTCGCGGACCATCCATCGCAGCGGAATGTTCGCGAGCGCGTGCGGCGTGTCGTCTGATACAGCGCCGCCGCCGACATCTGCGCGCATGTGCGTCAGGGGGAGGGCGCGGAGAAAAAGGCAGGGATGGGACGCACCGCTGTGGCATCCAGCGAACCACACCTCCTCAACGTCCGTCGTGTAGCCCTCAGCCGACGGCCTGCTCTCCCCGTCGTCCTGCTCTCCGTGGAGTGCCTTGTCCGCCACATTCACCAGCTTCTGTTTCCCGTTCTCGAGCGCTACGCCTATGTCTTGCGCGGCGTGCTTGACGTCGAATGGCACATTCTTCGCATGCGTCGCCATCGAGGCTGGCTCGCCATCGGGACTCGGCCGGTGATACAGGTTAGGGCGGAAGAGCGCGCGGTGCTGCGAGAGGCAAGGTCAGGGTCACGTGACGGAGGAGCGGTTGTTCTGTACATGCCTCGTCGAGCGAAAGCGCTTGGCGGAAGGTCCTGATGGTGGTGTTGGTGGCTACAAATGGCAGGGTGCGCGACATGATGACGCCGACGCTCGCGACGGTGTCCCTATAGAGTTGACATCACCATCAGAGCCTGTGTCCGCCGGTGGACATAGCGCACGCACCAGACGCCAAGGAACTCGATCGGCACCGAGCGCGAGAAGGTCTGCTTGAAGCCCTCCGCAAGCGTTGCGTTCGCCTTCGTCGACGATGCGTAGATCTTGTAAGCGAACGACACCTGCTCGTCATTGTCCTTGCTCAGAAGGCCGACCTGCACGTGGCATCAAGATCAGGCTGTAGAAGAAAGGAAGCGCGCAATCAAGAGAAGCGAACCTTGTGGAGCATCCCGGCAAGCGCGCGCGCCGTGTACGCCCCGCGCGAGAAACCTGCGCAACGTTCGTTCCGCGTGAGGACAGGTGTGGGGTAGAGGGGAAAGCGAACGCACCGAACAGGCAGACCTTATCCCCACAGTTGTAGTTCTGCATGAGAAAGCGGTACCCGTCCAGGACGTGTTCGGAGAGGTACCACGCGACCGCCTCGTCGAGGATCTTTGCGCTCCAGCGGAATATGGGATTAACAGCGCCTGGCTTGAAATACGTGCCTATCCCCGCCTGCGCGCACACTCAGTCACCCGGGCAGAGCAGGCGCGATGCGAGAGGCAGACGCACTTGGTAGTAGCACATCTGATCTTCGATGCGATCCTTCTTGAGCAGCGAGTAGAACTTGATCACGTTCGTGTTCTGTCGCCAAGCAAACCGAAAGGACCTCAGCAGACATCACAGCCGAGCTGAGATGGGCACGCACCTGGGTGCCGTACTCGTTCGTCGTGCCGTCGAAGCAGAGGACGAGAGTGCGGGGCTTGCGGACCATGACGACGGGGGCCTGCGATGAGGAGGACGTTGGTTGGGCCATGTTGGACGCCTCTGTCGCCTTATATTGCTCGCGTATGTGTTCCGATCGGCGAAACCGGACGCCCAAATGAGACTGGAATGCGTGCGGTGGGGTATCGAGGAGGTAGGGATGGAGGAAGAGAGCGTCACAAGCGATGAATACATATTTATAGCAGCTGCAATGGGACTCACTAGGTACAGATGCGCGAAGCACCGGACCAGCTCCTTCGGCAAGCGCCTCTGTATCGGGTCGATCACAAGGCCATTGGTCGCATGTTCAGCCACTGCGCCCGCACAGGCTCGTAATACACGACAGCGCTACGTCTTGCCGTGAACAACTGAATACGGGGGCCTACGGGGGCGTCGAATCGCCTGAGGGCGCAAGCATAGGACCCCCGTCACTTACGCCAGAGGTATGATCCGCCAAACAGGGTCAACTACCACTTTTTTGGGAGGCTCGCGACCCCCCTCCAGCTGCCCCTCACCCCTCAGACCTCCGCTTGGGGCCCGTAGCTACCACAAATCGGATCATACCTTTGAAAATAGCCAAAAGAAATCGTAAAAAATCGTGATTTATTGCAAAAAGCTCCAATTCGTGCGCAATTCATCTGGTTTATCACCCTCCGTCTGTTCTCGCCCCGTGTTGACCTTATCCTTGATAGCACGGATATTCACGGCAATGGTGAGGCTAATACTCTGGAGACGACTGAAAGTATAGTTTTAAGAGCGTAAGTTAGCGACAAGATCGGGACTGCCAATTTGTAGTGACCGTATAGCGGCCTGAGCTCATGTGAGTGGTCATGATATTTTGCGTAGGAGGTGGGGACTTGTCTGTCCGTACGGTACGGTTGGGGAACTCTTGTACCCTCCCCGGCGGGGCACACGGTAACCCCGCTGCCGCGCTTTGAGCGGCTGGCACGCGGGCGTCGGGGAGGCGAGAGGAATTTGAAGCCTCGCGGCCCAGTTCGCACTGCGCGAGGTCAGGCGCGCCCAGCATCGCTAGTGCAGCCGAAACCCGCGCCCGCGAAAATAGTCCGCCCGCACCGTGCGGAGCTCGAGCTCGCCAGTCGTGCGCGCCACAAGGGCCTTGTGCACTCACCGCCGTCACTCAGACTACCGCCCGCTCCGTTCTGCATGGAGCGGGGCCCGCCACATGCCCATGACACTGTGTCACATGTACGGTGTCACTACGTAGACTGTACTCACACTAGCCTTAGGCCACGGTGACCGGTGACCCTCAGTAAAAATAGAAAGTCACCTCCCAGTCCGATTCTGTGTGACATGACCTGATTGGCGTGATTTGAGACTATGATATGACTGGAATACGACTATAATGCGACCCCAGATGACCGGAAAGCATTTTCAATACTTAATTTCCGGTTTCCAAGTCAGAATTCTGTATCTACATGACTTTTCCCGCGTGTCTATGGTGCGGGCCACCTAGAGGCCGCCTGTTTTGAACAAGATTTTCGCGACCTGTAAGATATGTCCGATACCTTATCCCTCTTGGCAATCGACGTAGCTTGATGGGGGCTACAATCTAGCCTCGTGACCATGCTGTGTTAGCCTCGTGACCATGCTGTGTAGAGCTGACATCATCTCGCGCTTACCCGGCAGTTCAGTCGGAGCTTTGAACTGCCGGGCAAGCCGAGCTGGCTCTACACAGCCTGGGCAAACTGGGGGACCTTTTGACGGGCCCGCCAAATCCAGTGCGCGACTTAGCGAAATTTCGCGTGTCGCGCACCAGCCCAGTCTCCCCCTCTGCCCTCCCTCCCATTCTCGTCAATCCAACACCTGATACATACTTGCAGGGGTACATAGCCACTATGTACACATACACAGTACATCTGAAATCATTATTAATGCTTAAAATGCGGAGTTGGTGTATTCTGACTGCTAGAATGGGGTGTCCTATACACATAAGCCGGATTCCATGAACTATACTGTATAGATGGTGTAGTAGGGTGGGTTTGTGAGGGGGAAGGATGACGCGACGAGGACGAGCCCGCGGTCGCAGTGAGCGCGGGTGTCAGGTGAGAAGAGAGAGCTGAGAAGGCGTACGAGTACGGAACACCGCTACCACTAGCAGCTTGCGCATGCCGCTGCTGATGCAAGTCATGGGCGTGGGGTATTGGGCTAGATGTCCAGGCCAGATTTTGAGGCGGCAGGGCTGGCATTGAGTGAGCAACGGGTGGTGGGGCGAGCGGCGCGTTCGGGAATGGTGACCAGGCGGTTGAGTGCGGCGTCGAAGGTGGCCGGGCTGGCAATGAGTGAGCGAAGGGTTGGACGAGCGGTGCGTGCGGGAATGGTGACCAGGCGGCTGAGTGCGGCGTCGAAGGTGGGGCTGGCAATGAGTGAGCGAAGGGTTGGGCGAGCGGCGCGTGCGGAAATGGTGACCAGGCGGCTGAGTGAGGTGTTGAAGGTGGCCCGCCGGCAGCCGCGCGCACGGAATGTGAACCTATCGGTGCATGCGGCAATGACAACGAGGCGGGAGCTGCGTGCATGGACTGCGATTGCGGCCTGGCGTGCGCGGACATTGCGCTCGGTAGGATGCTGCGGATGTTGTGCGTGCGATATGAGTGAGCTTCAAAAAACGGGGCTGCGAACGCGGGGGATGGGATGGCGCTCGCGGCGTGGTAGATAGGAGTGTGTGGGAGGGCTGGCGGTGCCATCGACGGGACAAAAGCTGGGCGAGGATGCAATGGCGGCGTCGGGACAGCAGAGGCGCCAGCGACAGCAACGGGCGCCGCCTCGTGCTTCTTTCGTCTCTTGCGCCCATGCTGTCCTCCTGCTACGTCGGCATCTTCTTCCAGCTCACTAGTGCTTTGGACCGTCTCCACGAGCGAACGCTTTGCACTGGAAGTGGAGGCCTGTCCGGAGGCGGCATTAGCGGGTGTGCTTGGTGCGGGCGGCGGCGGCGGCGGGATGTCTATGGCAAGCATAACATCTGTCAGTTCTCGCCCGTATCTTGACCAATAAATCCACTGTCGCTCCAGGTAGCCCTCAATTGCTGCCGCGGACAGCGGCAATTTGAAGAGGGCCAGCTTCTCTATCGCCTCGTCTGGCAGGATGGTCGTCGGCTCCAGGTAGAACACGGCTGTATCATGCCGGTCGCGGTTGAAGACGTCTTCGCGCCAAGTGTACAGGGTGTCCTCGATGGCCGGGCAGGTCTCTTCGGCGAACTGGGTCCGCGGGACAGATGGTTGTGCCCTCGTCTTCGCACCTGGGCGCGTACGATCAAGCAGGGCCGGCGTACAAATGTCACAACACGCGACAGTCGGGTCTGTCAGGCAAATGGTGAGCATTTGATTGCAGTTTCTCGCTACCAGTTGACTTACCAGAGTCTGGATTCTCGAATACTGCCTTTATCACGCGGCGGCGGCACCGAGTCGTCTGAACAAAAAGGTGGACTCCTTCAGTAGGGTCCGACACATTGAAAGAAGGTTCGTCGCATATTGTCACGTCATCTTGCTTGGCTCGACCTCCGCGAAACCGGCCGTGGTCGCGCGCGTACGTCTTCGAGTCTTTGACCTTCTTCTTTGCAGGTTTTCGGCCCTTCCCGCGCTTGCCCGTTGTACCCTGCGACCCCTCGACGGCGACATCGTCCTCCGTCAACAGGATTGTATAAGTGGCGGGCTCCGCGAGGAGCACTGCGAGCCCTGTGCGGCCGGGCCCTCTCGCGGTGCGTCCGGCGCGTTGGACGAAGCTCGAGAGCTTCCCTGGAAGCTTCCATTGCACAACGATATCGATGTCGGGGACATTACAGCCCTTGTAATTGGTAAGTATATACCATTCCTCACTCAGCAACAAAACTCACCATTCCCGCGGCATCTGTGCACACCAATATCCTCACCTCGCCATCGCGAAAGCCCTTCATCGCTGCCGCACGGTAGTCGTGGTCGAGCACCGCATTGTACGGCCGGATGCAGTCATGAAGTTGTTCAGGTAGGAGGGTGCGAAGGTGATCAATTATGTCTCCGCCTATGTTGATATTGTCTGCATAGATCCATGTCTTCGGGATCCGTCGACGCTCCTCCACACCGTCCGGGACGATAAAATCGAGGTCCGTGTAGGCGGTCATGGTGTTCTGGATGGCACGCGTGACAAGCGACACGTTGGGACGGTCGTTGCCCAGATTTCGGTACAGGAATGATGTCCGGGAGAGCTGGAGCTTCTCCACGATGTCTCGGGTGACGCGTCTTGTCAGCGAGGCGGAGATGGCGATGAAGGGTGTGGACCGCGGGAGAAATACGCGAATCGAGCCGATCTGTGCGTACTTCTTGCGAAAGTCGGCTCCCCAATGGGATATGCAATGAGCCTCATCGACAATGACAGAGTATATGCGTTGGGCAAACCCGGGGTTCCGCAGCACATTGTCGATGAAGCGTCGCGACAGGAGCATCTCGGGCGAGATGAGTACGATACGATAGTTGCCCGAAATGATGCTCTGTGTAGTAAGTACTGTTAATTGGAGGAGCTTTGACGAGCGAAACAGACAGACCTTCATGAGTTCTGGGGTGCAACCATCCCCTGAGCTGTTGACTGCCACGGATGTAAGGCCGTATTCATCGTGAAACGTGGACACCTGCTTCCGCTGAGCTTATAACTTTTTATCAAGGCATATAAGACATACCATTTCCTCCTGAAGGCCTATCAACGGCGACACCATGAGTGTTACCTTATCCTTATTTTTACCCAAGACATACGGTCCCGCAGCAACGGCAGTTTTTCCTTGACCCGTTGCAGCCTGGCACAGAGCATCTCGACGCTCCTCTTGTGCTTGGACAAGGTCCAGCTGGAACTGACGGGGTTCCTTGCCTCCAAACTGCTCTTTCATGAGCTTCCGAAGCTCCTCAAGCTGCTCGGCGGTCATTTTTTGAGGCGGCAGCGGCGGCTGCCGCTGAGTGCGTTGGTGTACTTGAGGAGCGCGGCGGCGTCGATGCGCGGTACCCTTCGGAGGATTCGAGACCTTAGGAGGCATGTTGAGATGCAGGCAGAAGTTGCAGTGCGAGGGGAAGTTATGAGATATGCCTGTTGACGCGGCTGCCGCGCGATTTGGATCGACAAGGGAACTGCACATTCCCCACAACCACCCATTTACTACAGTGAGTACACAGTGTTTCATCTACTCACGAAGGCGTCATACTCGGCATAGAATTGAGGCTCAACAAGGCCTGCAATGCCGACTGCCCCTGAGCTACTGCTTTCAATCGCAAACCTACCACCGTCGTCGCCACCAGGAGACGACCCATCATCATCCCCCCTCACCGAACTACCTGCGTCTCCAGTCGGATCGTCGCCCACCCTCCAGCATGTTGCGCGGAGGCGAGCGAGACCGGCCATCGCAGTGCCGATCCTCGGGCCCGGACCAGCTCCTACCAGTCCGGCCATCCTTCGCCTGCATGCAGATCCCGGACACCTACCGAGCGACGACAGCGTTGAGTGGTCATCTCCGGTCCGCACAGCGTCAGCGAGGAAAGCCAGAGGACACAGGAAGCGAATCATAACATTCAAGCAGAACCAGGAGATGAGGAGGGAGATAGAGGCTGTCGCAGCAACACAGCAGGCTACGACATCGGCAGAGGCGCAGAGGAAAGCCATCGCCGATGCATTGCAGAAACTTGCTGACGCCGGCGTCCTCTTTGGCGACTTCTTGCTACATGTGTCGGATCCCGCAAACACGAGTCGAGGCTGGCGCTGGACGAACTTCTTCGAGAAGTCTGCAGCGCTGCAAACGGCGTTGAAGTATCTTGCGTCATCCGCCAACTCGAAGACCGGACGAAAGGTTGTTCGAGGGGCGGCCACCAAGCTTGTTGTCGACGTTATCGTGCGCGAATCGGATCGCATCACCCGTGACGGCATACTGCGACCGCCCGCCGAAGTCAATGAAACGTTCGTTCAAGACTTCGAGTATGGCAAGATGAGTAACTTACTGCATACACACTGCCCAACGATCATGATGCTCTTGACGCAAATTGTGAAGACCCCACGGCAGCAGAAAAATTGCGCTGAGGCTAAACTCAAGCAAAAGGACTTCGTGAGCTGTCTCCAAGGCTAACCGAGATGACGCGGACTCACCGGAGACTACAGTTAGCAGCTTCAGCAGCTGTAACTCTCCTGGGTGAGCGGAGCCAGAGGAATTCCTACTCGCGGCACATCATGGGCCTGTACTTATATTCCGCGGGCGCAACGCGGCAGCTCATAAGTGTGCTGAACCATCTGGGCCAGTCTGTCAGCTACTCCACCTTGGCAGGTCGAGGTGGAAAGGGAGATATCGAGAAGGCTGTTGACGTGGCGAACGAGGCAGATGCATCTGCGAACCGCGCGGACCCCGAGCCCACGCAAAAACCCCGAAAGAAGCAGCTGGGCACCCTCGAACGACTATCAACTTCAATGAGAGCACTAGCGCGTGCGGTTGCAGCTGTCGAGCCGATGCTGATGGTGTATGACAACATTAACATGATGTGGAAGACTGCGGAACAGATCATAGGGCGAACAGGTGAGCGACTCGCACGCGCTCGCATGGTTACATGCTCACCTCTATCAGACACTCAGGAGAACGGGACTTGCATGACGTTCATTCCTCTGTACAAGCCCGATAAAGCGGCATTGGAGACTGCGGCCCTCGACGAGGCAGTTGACGCTGCGGCTCCGCTGTCCATTGAAGACCTGGACTTGACGAAGGATGAACAAGACACATTCAGGATCCATTTGATCCACACGGTCCTACGTTGCGCTGTGAAATATGGTGGCGCAGATTTTCAACGCTTCAAGAAGGAGGTGCTTAGCAGCTTACCAGCGACTTCGTCGAAGATCGAGGTGCATAAGACACGCTTCTATCCGCTGCCGGCAATGAATATAGACGAGTCATCCACCAAAGGCAATGCAGAGGTTGTTGATGCGATGTTCAAGGAATTGGGATTGGACATGTCGAAGCCCGAGTTTGCGACAATGGTGAAGATGTTGGCGGGAGACCAGTTGTCGATCGCGCGCCTGCGCTCGGTGCTTGCCATGCGCGCTGGCAACGTGGGAGGCGCTCCTGCCCTCCGATGGGCTCTCTTTATGCCTGGTCTCTTCCACTACAAGATGGCGGCTACACATGGGATCATACTCACTCACCTGGGCCTCCTCAATCACGACCTCAGCAATCCGGCCTCGCTCGCAGCGCACAACACTCTGCTGAAGCGGAAGCCCGTCGTAGCAACATCGCTGCCTCCCTTTCGCACCTGCCGCGACCTCATCTTTGTCTCACTGTATAGCCGCATCCTTCACTGCTTACTCCTCGTCTCTGGTGCCGGGAGCCTGAAGGATTACGTGCAAGACCTCACCTGGGACGCTTTCCAACACGACGCCGCTCGTGTTGTCGACCGCTACACGGACACCCGTGCCGTCGCAAAGCTTAGACTGGCACGCAAACGACATGGCAACAAGCACGGTGACATGGTATATGAGAATGCGGTGCTCTTCCTGCGCGACGCACTGCTACTCCGCGAGTTTACAGATGCCGTGAAAAGCGGCGACTCCGGCCGCATCCTACTTGCCCTCAAGGTGTGGGCTTTCAGCTACCGAGGACAGGGCCGCACGAAATATGCGCAAGAAGTCCTGTTCCTCATCCACAATGTCACGCACGTCTGGCCGAAGTCACTGACGTGCGTTTGTTCCTTCGTGTTCAGATCCCAGCTGACCTACCTGTACCCCAGCGCCGTTGTATTCAACAACTGGCTCGTGAACCCCACAGGCAAGCCAGAAGCGTGGGTTGAGGTTGATCTCCTGCAGGAGCACCTCAACTTCTGGATCAAGGTGAGCTCAACATCATATCTCGTGCGTTGTCAAGATAGCTAACTCTAGCAGGATTACTATCAGGCTCACGGAAGCAACGCATCCTGGGAATGGCTAGCTACCATTAGCCCGTGCGTTGACATCCTCCGTCGCATGGCCACCGAGATCAACACAACGCTGGGCTCAAAGCAAGGCAACCGACATGCAGAGGTCGACCTCACGGAAGATATCGATGAACTCATGGGCAGCCTCGCGCACCACAACGTTTACCAGCAAGAACTCGGCCGCGTCTTTGATGAAGAGGACCTCCCCGCCTCGGACGTCGTTTCCAGCGGCCGCACATCGCTCACATACGGGACCTCGACGCCGCTCTCCGACTTCAACGACACTTTTGCCAAGCTACAGCGCCGGCGTCGGATCCGCCCATTGGTGGGAGCCCCTGCCGATCCCGCAGCAGCTCCGGGCGTCGTACAGGCGCCCGATCGTACGTATCTCACTACCTCTCGCATGCTTGATACTCACACGCAACGCTCGCATCAGCAGCAAACACAGCCGCAGGTGAACGCCTTGCAACCAATGCGGGCTCATATCAGGAAGACGATGAAGGTGTAGCGGGCTGGGCTGACACGGCGGGCCCAGACGACGCGCTTTCGGATGGCAACGATGCCGATGACCCGCAGACCAACGAGGAGTTAATCCTCGAGGGACCCGAAGACGTAGCCCTTGATATAGATGGTTGGGAGGACATCGAGGGAGTGCAGGAAGAGGTCCTGGAGGACCTGGAGAGCTTCGACAGCGACGTCGGCGAAGACTACGTGTCTTCTGACGACGATGACGACATTCTCTAAGTATTTTCTCAGTAATAATGTCTTATATATATATATCTTATGTGCACATTGACAAGTACTGCTATACTGCTATCAAGGTACGGGAGGGAGAGGTAGGGGAAGTGGGGGAGCAACGACGCGCGGCCCTTTGGCTGTGCGCGCGGAATCCGAGATTTCGCTAAGTCGCGCACTGATTTTGGCGGGCCCGCCAAAAGGGCCACCAGTGCGCCCAGCCGTTATTGCACGGAGCCTGCGGAGTTGCAATTTAACGGCTGGTTCCGAGCCTAGCTACAATCGTACAAGAGCGTTTGGCGAAATTATTAATATTGACACATCTGACCCCCAAGATTTGGCCAACTTACGTAATATATATAATATATATATGTATATATATATGAATCACCTGCCAACCTATCCTATGCGTCGAACGAGCGAGCGAGGGTCTCCGGGACACGTCTATGGGATTTATAGTGCTTTGAGCTGAATTGTTTCACCTTGGCTTGTGCCTCCTTAGCCCCAAGACCTTCGCCGTACGCAGCCATCCAGCGCTGCATGCGGTGCTCCCACAGCCTTATCGTTGTCACGGCAATTGACGACATGGCTTTCGGCAAGTTGTCCTTGAGAGTCTGAAAGGTGTAATCACAGTTATCGCGAAGGTATTTCTTCGATGCACCCCAGAAGAACTCGATGGGGTTCAGTTCACAATGGAATTTTGGAAGGAAGAGGCACAGGTGACCTGCAGCTTCGATCACTTCCTGGACAAGTGAGCGTTGCTCCTGGAAGTCAGGCTGGTCCCCGAGGATGCGCTTTGCGCAGCAGCGGGGCTTTTCAGGCGGGCAGGAATCCTTGCAGTGCATGCGAAGCTCATTTGACCATAGTCCTCGCTCAATGAGAACGTGTTTCATCCCTTTCGGCTGGTTGGGAAACTCCGGATGTCCTCGAGGAAAGTTCATTGCTTGCGTGACACGACACCCATCTTTTATGAACCAGCCGTCTCGGAGGCGGGCTTGTTTTCCGGCAGGATTCAGGTTCATGCGGGAGGTAAGGAGGGCATTTTCAGCATACGCCGAGTGGCCCTGCGAATTATCGACAAGGAACAGAGCCTGATACCCAGGGCCATGAGCCTCCTCGAAGGCAGGGATAATTTTCAGCTTCAGCTGCAAATAAATCAGAGATGGCTCAAAGTGATATCAATTGATAATTAAGACGTGCCTGTTTGACGAATGATTCGCCCGTCCAATACCCGTCGTAATTCTTCCCATACTCAAGACTCTGGCTGGCTTGTTGCAGCCAGCCGACTGTGGAACAGATAACATCGCTTTGATGCATACCGCGCCCCTGCCCCTTCTTCTTCAGTGCATGTTCACCATCCAAGACCCAGCTCTTCGCTTTCGAGTCATTTGCTTGTGCTGTCATCTCATCGTGGCAGCACAGGACCAGCCGACGCTCGACAAAGTTCCCAGGGTCTTTTTCCTTCTCCTTTTCCACGTCACCGACCACATATTCCACCAATCGACGCCGATAAGTGGACATTGCGGGGAGGAAGATGTTCTGCCTGTATGCCACAACATCTGGACGCTCGTGTCCATCAAAGTACAGGGATTTCTTGTGCTCTGTGTAACGGAAGCCTTCGCTCCGGAGCCAGCGACGTGCAGAACGGATGGAGATTCCTTTCCCACTTGGCTTCAGGTGGATTCGGGGGAACAGCTCAAGCTCCAGGTACTTCTTGAGCCCTGCTGGTATCTCCTTGTTGACGACCTCGTGCAGATACTGCTTCGCAGCCTCCGGGATCAGTTCGTTCCTCGCAAATTGGGCCAACTTCTCCGGATTCATCGACCACTTTTTTGAACGCTGATACGCCTGGTTCCCCGTCGAGAGGGGATTCCGCCACGAATTTTCGGATTTTCGCTTCGACCAAAGTCACGTGACTTTGGTCTCCGGACCGTCGTTTCCGCCCTGGAGCCACCGCCACTTCGGCACGAACCGAAGTCACACGATTTCGGTTCCGCATTTCGAGCGTCTCCCGCTCGGTACCGAGTCACTTCGAGGCGCCCGCACGTGTTTCGGCCCAGGCCTGAGGCCCCACAGACCGTGACCACGCCGCAATCATCGCCTAGCGAATCAGCGCACGGTTCGAAGATCTGAAACACACCGGGTGCGCCACTCCCGAGATAGCCGGCGGTTAAACGCCCTTCCCTCCCACGTACATTTCGGCTTCCTGATTGGCTCCCTCTGACGTCCCGACCCTTCCGATCCGTAGCGATCCGAGCCAGGAGCCAGGACTACGCACCGAACTACTTACGAAGTTCGTAGCCCCCTCGCTGCGACTTCGGCGTTCGGAACACGTCTTTGGCGCGCTTCGAGCCGCTGAGGCGTACCTACGATTCATACCACCGCTGTCGAGCTCGTAGTGAGCCCTTCATTACTTCATGTATCCGCTCCGCACCCCTCCCACTTGCCACTCGTGATACTTTTCTACTCCGTCTGTGTTTCGTTCCGTCTATACCTACCTATGTTCGCACAGTACGATACTGGTTCGAACTCGCTTGTAGTATATATACGGCCCTGTAGCGCACTCGGAAT
This sequence comes from Auriscalpium microsporum, assembly GCA_019914985.1. NCBI lineage: Eukaryota > Fungi > Basidiomycota > Agaricomycetes > Russulales > Auriscalpiaceae > Auriscalpium > Auriscalpium microsporum. The sequence goes on along the minus strand of JAHLMG010000010.1, from coordinate 1,529,516 downwards.
ACAAGTTACTTTCCCCCCCTCATAGTCAGAATCTCGAAAGAGTACTCTGCATCGCCGCCAGCATCGTCAGCTCTTACTGACGTTGCACCCCTCGTTCTACCAACTTCGTCCGTAACCTCACCTTCGACTACGCCGCACGCCGCACGCCGCACGACTCTCGACTTCGACTACGCCGCACGACCTTCCGAACTTCGCCGCACGCCGCACGCCGCACGATTTCCGACTTCGACTACGCCGCACGACCTCCCGAACTTCACTCGAACTACGTTCCGAACCTCGAATAGCAGCTTCGAGGCCTCGTCAAGATCAGACCCACAGCAAACGCGTTCCCGATCACACAGTCAATTCGGGTCCAACCCGATCGTCGTGATACGTCCTTCCCCCCATCGTTTCCACAGCGTTCCTCGTTTCCCCACGAACGACTCCGGGTCTCGCTCATTCGCGAATTCGTTGTCTCATCACCTCGGTGACTCGTACGCGTCCTCCCGCTCGTATATTGTTCGGACGCCGTCGTCGCGTCATCCCGAGTATTCGTATCCTCGTCCCGACTACTGTTCGTGTAACGACGAAGACACTTCGCGAGTCTTTGGGACTGTGACGCTCGCTCGCGCACCCGACACGGTACCACTGATCGCGCTCTAGGGACAGGAGATACATACATTTCCGCCTTACTACCGCGTGGTGCCCATCACTTTTGGAGCCCACCGCGAGGGCGTCTTGTCACAATTCCTCCAAAGCGTTCCGAAGCCACTTCGCCGTTCGTCTCTCGCTATCGACTTCGTTCCGCCACCCTCGCCGAAGAAATTCGGCGGACTCACGTCGTTTACCCATCCGGTAACGAACATCACTCCGAACCAACTTCCGAAGACGAGTTAGCGAACGAAGAGGACTTCGAAGCTTCAGGATCCCAGCACGACGCTGAGCCTGACGTCGAATTCGATCCCCAAGTACCAGGCGGATTTCGTACGCCTCCACGCAGCATCTCGCCTCTCCCCCCGCTTTCTTCGCTTACTCCGCTTCGACCTACTCGACCTCCAACTCCCCGAACTCCCCCGTCACCTTCGCCTTCAACTTCGAACCCGACTTCGGCACTTCGTCACCTTTCGCAACTTACTTCGCTACTTCGTCGCATCCCTCCACCAGTCGCCCCCGTCCCCGTTCAGCCAGCAGCAATGGCCGCCGTCGTTCCCATGCCATCCAGACTCGCTCGGACAGCACCGGTCTTCGACCCAGAAAAACCTCGCGACATTCGTAGGTTTTGGGCCGACCTCGAATCTTACTTCGGGCCCGCCGGTGTCGTAACCGAACGTTCGAAGAAAGATTGGGCGAAGGTATACGTACCCACAGACGTTGCGGATATGTTCGACGCCATGGACGAGTTCACGGGCGCCGGAACATACAATGACTTCAAGATCGCTGTTGGCAAGTTGTACCCCGGCGCCGACGCTAATCGCGCGTACACAGCAGGCGATCTCGAAGACCTCGTAACCAAGACTCGGAAGAAGTCTACGATCACGCTCGAGGAGTTCGCGTCTTATCATCGCGAGTTCCTGACCATTTCGGGCTTCCTAATCGTCAAACGTCGCCTCTCGACTATGCAGCAGGACAAGGAGTTCTCGAGAGGTATCCCCGACGTGCTCTGGCGGAAGATAAACCCGAGATTGCAGATCAAGAAGCCCGACGTCGAAGCAGGAGACGACTACCCCGTTGCGGACGTCCACCTCGCCGGACAATACGTCCTCCAGGCAGGTGCAGATTCGTTTCGCACCAATGCTCACGTAGCCGTCCCCGTCGCACCGACCGCAGCCCCAGCGGTCGCGAACACTTCGTCGTCACCAGCACCCGCGATCAAGGCCGAGGACCTCCTCGCGACGCTCGTCCGAACATTGATGCAAGGAGGTTCGCTGGCGAACTTGTCCGGTCCCATCACCGCAGCAGCGAACGCAGTCGTTGCAGCAGCAGCACCACCCGTAGCCGCAGCACCCGCAGCGAATACACCCTCGACGGACGCACGCGCAGCAGCAATGCAGCGCCTTGCTGGACGTTGTCTGTACTGCGGGTCTTCCGAACATCGTATCTCGTCGTGCCCGTCCGTCGAAGAAGACGTTCGCGCCGGCGTGATTGTTCGGAACGGCGAAGGCAAGGTCACGCTCGCGAACGGCAGCTTCGTACCTCGCGCCATCACGGGCGACTTCTTGCGCGAACGCGTACGGGAATGGTACCGACGCAACCCTTCGGTCACTCCCGTCGCGCAGCAACTCATGATCGAGAAGGTGCCTTCTTCGCACTACACGTTTTCGCTCACGAAGGAGGATCGCATCGCCGGTCTCGAAGCCGAACTAGCCTCACTTCGGAAGGCAGCGGCCTACGCACAAGTATTCGACGGCGTTGAGATTTCGCGGCCGACCAAGTCCCTTCCGAAGCGCGCGCAAGTACCGGCTGCGAAGGCCGCAGCTCCTGTCTCCGAACCAGAGAAAGAGCCCGAGCTACCTCCCGTTCACCCCTTTCGCCACGTTCGCGACGCGACCAACGCCCCAGTCAAGCCGAAGATTGTTCCGTCCGATCCGCCGAAGGTTGCTGTTCGCGAACCGCAGTTTCGCAACACACCTCCGGTTCATCGCTCCGAACTGGCTGACAGCGTCTTCGAACGTGCCATGAAGGAGCTCAAACTCTCGGTGACGCCGGAGGAACTGCTCTCGCTCGCCCCCGAAGTTCGGAACAAGTTCCGCGAAGCGGTCACGCCACGTCGGTCCACGAACGTCCAAGACGAAGCCCCGAAGCACAGGGTAACGTTCGAGGAAGTATTTGACGAGGCGCTCACTTCGCCAGCTACCGCAATTCGCGAGGCGGAGGCGCAAACCTTCGTCAACTACGCCCCCGACCCGCGACAGTCGACGAAGGAGTCGGTCTGGCCTACGAACAACAAAGGGGTCATGGAGGACCCTGTCGAGGTATACATCAACGACCGCACTCCTGACCGTACCTTCGATCCGGACGCTCTCACCGTCGCGAACGACTCGCACGCGCTCCGGTCGATTGACGGCATCGTCGCAAGTCGCGTCGCCATCGAATGCCTCCTAGATCCCGGTTCGCAGGTAATAGCAATGTCCGAGGAAATTTGTCATTTCCTCGAACTGCATTACACGCCGAGCATCAAGATCCAGATGCAATCCGCGAACCGGCAACTCTCCGAATCGCTCGGCCTCGCTCGTAACGTCCCGTTTAAATTCGGGAACATGACGTTGTACTTGCAGGTTCACATCGTTCGCGAAGTTGCCTACGACATCCTCCTCGGTCGCCCATTCGACGTCCTCACCGAGTCCATCGTTCGCAACTTCCAGAACGAAGATCAGACCGTCACGATCACGAACCCGAACAATGGCGACACCCTCGTCCTCCCAACGTATCCTCGAGGACACCATCGGTTTCGGCAGGAGCAAATTAATCAGTCCCGACTTTGAGGACGAAGTCGACGAAGGTGACTCCATCGCCATGATTATCGAAGGCGAAGGAGAAAATGTCCGAATCATAGCCTATACCCCAATCGACTCCTCGGACGAGTCGGCGGTTCGCCACGCATACGTCACCGCTTCCGAAGAACGCTCACATCTTCCCGAACACTGCGCACCATCTTTCTTGCAGAACATATGCCCCACGAAGCCTCGAAAGCCACTAGCGGCTGACCGCTCACATCTTGATTCCAACCACGCGTCCCCGAACCAGTTTGCCACTTCGCCTTCGTCCTCATCATCATCTCGCACTTACGTTCTCAGTTCGCAACCCCTCAGTCCCAGTTCGCAATCACCGCCCGGCTCCACAGGACCATTAACGCCATCCCCCTCACTTTCCAAACCATCTCCTGACTCTTATCTTGACTCCCGGCGCACTACGACTCCTTTCTTGACGACACCATCGACTTCGCACGCCGATTCCGATATACGCGGCACTTTCGTCGGCAAAAAGAAGTACAAACCTGTAGGACAAAAGGTTAAGCCTGTCCTCGGTACACTTCCCGAAGGCTTCCGAATCGAACGTAACATCAAGGGCGATCCACTCGCGTCAATGCCGCCGCTCAACCCTCATCCTCCGAAGTTCGTACCTTCCGGACGATATACCCAAGAGCGACATGACGCCATGGACGCCCTCCCGAACTACGACTTCTTGACGCCTACCGAACGAGACCTCTTGCACAACACGATCTCCGAACAGAACGAGGCGTTCGCCTGGGCCGAGAACGAACGAGGAAGCTTCAAAGAGGAGTTTTTCCCTCCGGTTCAAATCCCAGTCATCTCGCACGTTCCCTGGGTAGATCGCAACATTCCCATCCCCCCCGGTATCCGCGACGAAGTCTGCCGAATGATCAAGAAGAAGATCGACGCAGGCGTCTACGAACCGTCCAATTCCTCCTATCGCTCGAAGTGGTTTTGCGTCGCGAAGAAGGACGGTAAGCTTCGCATCGTCCACTCGCTTGAACCGCTCAACGCCGTCACGGTCGCACATTCCGGAGTACCGCCCATCCAAGAGCATCTCGCCGAACAGTTCGGCGGACGTGCTTGCGGCGGCATCCTCGACCTCTACGTCGGCTACGACGAGCGAGTCATCGACGAACGATCCCGCGACTTCACCACCTTCCAAACCCCCTACGGCGCGCATCGCCTCGTCACCCTCCCAATGGGTTGGACGAATTCGGTCCCGATCTTCCACGACGACGTCACGCATATCCTTCGCGAAGAAATCCCGACGTATACCATCCCCTTCATCGACGACGTTCCCATCAAAGGTCCGAAGACAGATTATCGACGCCCAGACGGTTCGTACGAAATGATCCCGGCGAACCCGGACATCCGTCGCTTCGTCTGGGAGCACCTCGAGACCGTGAATCGTATCCTCCAGCGCATGCGCTACTCCGAGGGCACGTTCTCCGGTACGAAGTCCATCCTCATTTCCCGCGAATTCACCGTCCTTCGTCACCTCTGCACGCCCGAAGGAAGACGCGCAGATCCTACGACCATTTCCGCGATTACGAACTGGGGTCCTTGTGCTGATCTTTCGGATGTTCGCGCGTTCCTCGGAACCGTTGGCGTTTGTCGGATTTTCATCAAGGACTTCGCGAAGCACGCATGGCCGCTCACGAAGCTCACGCGGAAAGGAGTTGACTTCGAGTTTGGTACCGCGCAGCTAATCGCACAGGAGTACCTCAAAAACGCACTCGTCAACTCCGGCGCACTTCGGGCCATCGACTACGAATCCCCCGCCGCCGTCGTCCTCGCCGTCGACACTTCGTACATCGCCGTCGGCTACATCCTCGCTCAGGAAGACGAAGAGAACAAGAAGAAGCGGTACTACAGTCGGTTCGGATCCATCTCGCTCAACGATCGCGAACGCCGCTTCTCGCAACCGAAGCTCGAAATCTACGGCCTTATCGAGCGTTGAAGTCGCTCAAGGTCTACCTCATCGGACTTCGGAATCTCATCGTCGAAGTCGACGCTCTTTCCATCGGTGGCATGCTGAAGAATCCCGATTTAGTTCCAACTGCGAGCACGAATCGTTGGATTATTTCGATTCTAGCGTTCAAATTCGTGCTTCGGCACGTCCCCGGAATTTTTCACGGCCCCGACGGTCTCTCCCGACGCCTTCGCCAGCCCGGCGATCCTCCCGACCAAGACGACGACAGCTTCGACGACTGGATCGACGAACTTTACGGTTTCCTCAATATCACGCTTACGGCTAGCATGAACGAGCTGCCCATTTCGGCTCCCTCCCTCCCTTCGCCGTCTCTCCGCGCAGTGTTCGCGCTGACCGAGGACGGTCAGACTCAAAGTATGGAGGAGGAGGAGCAGGTGCTCGAGTATAGCGACATTCCTCGAACGGATTCCGCACGCAAAGCCGACCAACGACTCATCCGCGTTCGCGATTGGCTCGAAGACCCAGTACGTCCCGAAGCGCTGTCCGATTCCGAGTTCACCACGTTCGTTCGCTACGCCACCAAGTTCTACATCGGAAGAGGTCGACTTTGGCGTCGCGGTCTCGACGGAGTGCACAAGCTCATTCCGAATGAGAAGCGCCGCGTTGACATCCTCGTCGACTGTCACGACAAAGTAGGCCATCGAGGAGTGTTCGCAACACGATCCCTCATCGGCCAACGCTTCTGGTGGCCGTCCTACGAAGCCGATGTGATGTGGTATGTTCGGACGTGTCTAATCTGCCAACAGAGACAACGACGCCAGATCCTCATGCCCCCGACTGTCGACATGCCCGCATCATTGTTCGCGAAGATCTACGTCGACACGATGCATATGCCGCCCTCGAACGGGTACCGCTACATCGTTCAAGGCCGGTGCTCCATCACTTCGTATCCCGAATTCAGGCTACTCAAGAAGGAGGACGCCCTCGCTCTTGCGAAGTTCTTCTACGAAGAGGTCATCACTCGTTGGGGTTCGCTCAGCGAAATCGTCACGGACAACGGCAAGCCCTTCATCAAAGCGCTCGAGTTCCTCGAATCGAAGTATCACATTCGTCACATCCGGATTAGCGGCTACAACTCACGAGCGAACGGAATCGTCGAACGCTCACATTTCGATGTTCGGCAGGCATTGTTCAAGGCAGCAGACGGAGACCAGTCCCAATGGGCACGAACAGCTCACTCCGTATTCTGGTCCGAACGGCTCACTGTTCGCAAGCGCATGGGCTGTTCGCCTTACTTCGCGGTCACGGGTTGTCACCCGCTCATTCCCCTGGACATCGCTGAAGCCACGTACCTGCAGCCCCCACCAGATGCCGTACTTTCGACTACAGATCTTATCGTTCGCCGCGCCATCGCCCTCCAGAAACGATATAGCGACATCACGACACTTCGGTCCCAGGTCTACGAAACACGTCTAGAGAACGCTCGACGCTTCGAAGCCGAACATGCGCACACGATCCGCGACTTCGACTTCAAACGAGGCGAACTAGTCCTTATGCGCAACACTGCGATCGAGAAGTCCCTCAATCGAAAGATGCGTCCACGTTACCTCGGTCCTCTCTTCGTCATCTCGCGCAATCGAGGAGGAGCATACATCCTCGCCGAACTTGATGCGTCCGTCCTCGATCGTCCTATTGCCGCATTTCGAGTCATTCCCTACTTCGCTCGTCGCGAACCGGTCGACATTGACATTCGCGAGATTGACATTGACACGAAGCGCCTTCGCGAACTCGAACAAAGCGAGTCGCAGGCGAACGAAGACGAAGCCGATCCCCCCGAAGCTGAGCCACCCGAAGTTGACGCTCCTGACGATGAAGACGAAGCCGAACAAGAGTAGCGATCGAAGCAGAGCACGAACCACCATCCAGAACAAGTACCACTTCCATTCCTCCCCATCTGTTATTGATCATCCCCATACGATACTAGACCCCGCGAACCATCGAGCATTGAACCGCAATCCAGAACCAACACCAATTCCCTATCCTCCCCATCACTTTCATATTTTTTCACTTTTTCTTGTACGTACTAAGTCGCTCGCGTTTACCGCTGTAGCGCAGGGCTACTCAAGATCGAAGTCCTAAGTCTATGAAGGAGTACTGAGACTTAAACAAAAGAATTCAATTTCTTTTCATCTATTTCGATTTAGCCGTTTGCGCTTCTGAGTTCCGAAGTCGCTTCAGCTTTCGTACGTCCATTTCGTTTCGATCTCACGCATTTAGGACGCAAGAAAAGAATCAATTCAAAACCAAGAACAAGTCGAAACATTCTATTTTACATTTTTCTACTTCGCACCCTTCCCCCCCGACTTCGCCGACTCCCCTCGCCCTTCGCCTACTCGGCGCCACCATTTTCCTCTTCATCCCACGGCGTCACGTCCTCACCCGCCTTGTACCGCGCGAAGAGCCTCGGCTTGAGGATCTCTACTTGACGCCACTTCAGCTCGCGGATGAGCTGGCACGCGGCGAACACCTGTGCGCACAGGCCCTGCTCGAGCTGACGGAAAGCTCGGATAGCGAGGACCTGGCCGGGGGTGAGTTCGCGGTCGGTCGCGATGTCGTCGTCGACCGAGTTGGCGATCGCGTCGAGGTCGGCGAGAGTCGGAGGAATGGGGAGGGAGAGTTCCGTGAAGCGGTCGCCTCGCGGAATGCCGAATCGTGGATTGAAGTCCGCGAAATCAGCGAATGTCGCTTCGCCCGCCGTCGAGGACGCCTCCGAGTACGTCGCCTTGCCCTTGCCCTTGTCTCGTGTCTGGCTCGGGCCCGCGACGGGTTCGCTCGACTGCCGAGCCGAAGGACCTACGAACTGGTTAGCACCCTTCCGAACAGACACGAACTCACGACGTACCTGCGATGTCCCTTCCCATCCTATCCCACTCCTCCGCACCACTGCCTCCGAGCGCTACATCTTGCCCCGCGTCAGACGAGGGACTTGGCAGGAAGAGCGGGGTGCGCTCACCTGGTATCGTCGCTTGCGTCTGCGACGGGCCGGCCATCTCGACGTCCGAAGTCACGTCGACTTCGGACGGAGGCTTCGCGGTCTTTTCTGTAGGTTCAGGTCAGCGACGCGGAGGACTTCGAAGGACAACGGACACTTACTTTGCGCCTGGACGCGAACCTCCTTCCTCGGCGAAGGCTTCGCCTTCTTTGGCGCCGGCTTCGCGACTTCGTCGCCGTGGTCCGGCGAGCCCTCTGGCGCCCTCTTGCTCTTCTTGCCCTTCTTTTCTACGGACGCCAGTCGTCAGCATAGTACCGAACACGAACAAAAGAAGACCACTTACTCGATTCGAGGACGGGCGCGTTCGTCCACGAACATCCCTGTGCAGCTTGCATGCACCGTTCGCACGAGACCTTGATCTTGGTCTTCATCTTGACGATTTGGCCGCTGCAGTCGCGGCCGTGCAGCGAAATGAATCTGCGACAATAGTCGCAGACCTACGAACCAAAACAGGTCAGTTCGTACGTCTCCGAACACAAAAGAAGATACGTACCGGCCCGTACCCCTCCACGTCGTACTCCCCTCCCTCGATGACGTTCGCCAACGCCACCGCCTCCCGATACGGAAAACCCCAGTTCGGGTCGTCCGCGTAGTCTTCGTCGAAGGTGGAGAGAACCTCGTAGCCGGCCCTTTTCTTCGGCGGCTTCGGCTGCGCGGACGCGATCGGACCGTCGTCGCCCTCGAGCTGGTCTTGTCCCTCGTCTTCCGCTCCGTCGTCCTCAGGGCCTTCGGACTCCGCCTCCGACTGCGGAACCGCCAGAGTCGCGATCGGCGCAGCGGCGACGATCGGCGGCTCCGGGGTGGTCGAAGCAGCGGCGGCTGGTGGCGGCGCAACGAGTGTGTCCGCAGCAGCGTCGTTCGGCCCCGGCATGTCGAGCTCGAACTCGAGCATGCCCGCGTCGAGGAACGCGGCGACGGGGTCGACAGGCTACACGAATTCGGTTAGCAACGATCCGAACACGAACAAGAACAAGACTTACGGCGGGAGGTGAGCGCAAGAGGCCGTGGGACGCGGCAATCCACTCCGCAGTACCGTGCTCGTCCGAGAGCTCCTGCATGCGAGGCAGGAGTGGCCGCAAGAACGTAGCGTAGTCGGGGTGGTCCCGACCCTTCACCTGTCCAGTCACGAAGTCAGCGCCGAACTACTAGGACGGAGGTCGCGAACACTTACCAGCCAGTGGAGTATGGGCTTCGCCCACACGAACTTGTCGGCGTCGGAGGCGTTCGGGTCGAACTTGACCAAGTGCCGATCGAGGCCGGCGCGGAGGTTTGCAATGTCGATCGATTGCCGAGGCCGTGCGTCGCTGGTTGAAGTGGTTGGTGCAGACATCGTAGGTGAAAGAGGAGCGCCCGAAGTGAGAGACGAGTGGAACGAGAGAAGATGGAGACGAGCCGAACACCTTCGCCTCCTTTTATCTTTTTCCACTTCGCATTGTTCGGAAGCTAAGCGCCCCCAAGACGAACATAGGCCTCTCCGTCGACTTCGCGAAAAATCGTCCGACTCGAAACCCCATTCCCACGCCATCGACACGCGCCTCAACCTGTTCGGAAACCAAGTACGCACATTCGACTTCATTTCCAATAGCGCCTAGGCCATGACATCAGTTCGACGTCATCGCGACGTCATCACCTCCATTCGACTTCGCCTCTACCTTCCACATCCCCCTCGCTCCCACGCATGCGGCTAAATCATTGTCCCTCGGCGCCCGACGCAAATCCTCATCACATCATCCGTCCGACTAGCCCGCCACTTCGCTTCTCGTCTATCTCTTCGAATCTAGACTTCGCGCTGCGCGCCTCACTTCGTTCCACACTTCCGCCACATTTCGGAACCTTCCGAACTTTCCCATCATTGCCACATCCGCCTCCGAATCGCCTTTCCTCCTTTCGCGCTGCCCGTGGACGGTCAGTATCAAAGTATGGAGGAGGTGATACGCCTGGTTCCCCGTCGAGAGGGGATTCCGCCACGAATTTTCGGATTTTCGCTTCGACCAAAGTCACGTGACTTTGGTCTCCGGACCGTCGTTTCCGCCCTGGAGCCACCGCCACTTCGGCACGAACCGAAGTCACACGATTTCGGTTCCGCATTTCGAGCGTCTCCCGCTCGGTACCGAGTCACTTCGAGGCGCCCGCACGTGTTTCGGCCCAGGCCTGAGGCCCCACAGACCGTGACCACGCCGCAATCATCGCCTAGCGAATCAGCGCACGGTTCGAAGATCTGAAACACACCGGGTGCGCCACTCCCGAGATAGCCGGCGGTTAAACGCCCTTCCCTCCCACGTACATTTCGGCTTCCTGATTGGCTCCCTCTGACGTCCCGACCCTTCCGATCCGTAGCGATCCGAGCCAGGAGCCAGGACTACGCACCGAACTACTTACGAAGTTCGTAGCCCCCTCGCTGCGACTTCGGCGTTCGGAACACGTCTTTGGCGCGCTTCGAGCCGCTGAGGCGTACCTACGATTCATACCACCGCTGTCGAGCTCGTAGTGAGCCCTTCATTACTTCATGTATCCGCTCCGCACCCCTCCCACTTGCCACTCGTGATACTTTTCTACTCCGTCTGTGTTTCGTTCCGTCTATACCTACCTATGTTCGCACAGTACGATACTGGTTCGAACTCGCTTGTAGTATATATACGGCCCTGTAGCGCACTCGGAATACAAGTTACTTTCCCCCCCTCATAGTCAGAATCTCGAAAGAGTACTCTGCATCGCCGCCAGCATCGTCAGCTCTTACTGACGTTGCACCCCTCGTTCTACCAACTTCGTCCGTAACCTCACCTTCGACTACGCCGCACGCCGCACGCCGCACGACTCTCGACTTCGACTACGCCGCACGACCTTCCGAACTTCGCCGCACGCCGCACGCCGCACGATTTCCGACTTCGACTACGCCGCACGACCTCCCGAACTTCACTCGAACTACGTTCCGAACCTCGAATAGCAGCTTCGAGGCCTCGTCAAGATCAGACCCACAGCAAACGCGTTCCCGATCACACAGTCAATTCGGGTCCAACCCGATCGTCGTGATACGTCCTTCCCCCCATCGTTTCCACAGCGTTCCTCGTTTCCCCACGAACGACTCCGGGTCTCGCTCATTCGCGAATTCGTTGTCTCGTCACCTCGGTGACTCGTACGCGTCCTCCCGCTCGTATATTGTTCGGACGCCGTCGTCGCGTCATCCCGAGTATTCGTATCCTCGTCCCGACTACTGTTCGTGTAACGACGAAGACACTTCGCGAGTCTTTGGGACTGTGACGCTCGCTCGCGCACCCGACACGGTACCACTGATCGCGCTCTAGGGACAGGAGATACATACATTTCCGCCTTACTACCGCGTGGTGCCCATCAACGCACATATGAGCGCAGCTCAGCACAGATGTTCGGGTCCTCAAGGAGGGAGGCAGTTTTGGAATGGAGCCCAGCCAGTGAGCTCGGCAGCTCGCGTGTCGCAATCCACCTTCGTACCCACTGACGCACATTCCGCCCGCCCCACGCTGCTGCAAAGCCATGAACCTCCGCTGAGTTCTCAGATGCCACAACGAAGCTCCGGTGCTTGTTAACCCTGAGGTGGAGACAGGCCTGCATAGCGCGTGTCCGGCGAGCCTGAAGACCTTCGCGCCCGTTCTGAAAAACAGTGCGCTTTGACTGGAGCTTGTGTTCAATGTCGGTGAGTGCACTTCTCAGTATATTCTCTTTAATTTCCTTCTGGATTTGACGTGTTTGGCGTACAGGAACATCAAGTTTTCGTCGTTTTCGTGGTGGAGGTGGACGGATGGAAAAGTTGGTGTCAAGCTGTGATGAGGGTGGCATTGGTGAGCTCTGTCTCTGTTGCCCTTCGTCTTCATCTTCATAATTTTCGTCGTCATCTGTATCAGACAGTCCCACGTCGTCTGCATCCGAGAGATATCCGTTGAATATGTCGTCCAAGTCCGGGCTGCCCGGATCTGCCGCCGCGACAGGACTGCCAGTGTGCGTGGTGCTCGCTGCTGTCGAAGTTGATGAAGCACTCCTGTTGGCCCGTGTCTGTCCTGAGGTCAGGAATGCGCGCATCAGATCGGCGCCTTTGCTGACGTTCAAAATCCGCTGGTCAGACCATGGAATCTCCTCACGCAATTGCCTTACTCACCTTTTCCGCAGTTTGGCATCCACAACCTCCTTGTCTCTCGCCGCCTTGCTGTACCTTCGCGCTGACCGTCCCGAACGCCCGTTGTATCCAAGGCCGCGATTTTTTTCTGCCGCCTCCCACTCTCCAGCACTGATCCCGCGCCGACTGAGCTGTGCGTATGGTGTGGGTTGCGTGAGCTTCGCGAGCTCGATCTCTGCCTCTCTCTGGAGAGAAGCCAGCAGCTCCGGTCCTTCAAGCTCGAGAAAATCTTCGTCAGCATCCGAGTCCGTGTCTTCGTCGCCTGACCACTCCGAATCTGTGTCTGTCTCCCACTCTGACACGATATTGTTGACACCACCATCCCATGAGCAGATGTCCGAGTCTGAGTCACAGTCATTCGATGTCGCGTGCCCGGCTGCCTCGCCGATATGCTCGTGCTCGTCGTTGTCGTTGTCGCTGGAATTCTCAGAGGTCACGGACATATGGTCGTGCTCGAGTTCAAAAGACTGAGCCTGTTGAGCCGCGGCCCGTACCCGTGCACGTCCCTCTCGAGCACGAGAGGCTGCTTTCTGCAGGTGTTTGGGTGCCCGCATTGTGCGGCAGCTGCAGTGGAAGTGGAAGTGAAAGATATAGTGATGTATTCATGTTGCTCTGTCCCCGTCGCGCTGTGGCGGAGGACGGGGAACTTCATTTCGGCAATAGCACTATCCTGACCCATCTGGAGCATATATATACAAAAAAAAAAATTCGGTCCGATGATTTGGCCACTGTCCAAAACAGGCGGCCTCTAGGTGGCCCGCACCATAGGGACTTGCCAGGACTGCAGCGCGACTTCCGTTTTTACTGAGGGTGACCAGTGCTGATAGCTTGTGCCAAGATGGTCGAGGGTGAAGATGAATTTTTAGATGGCTGAGGACGGGGATTCCCGCTACCTATAGGTAGTGGGTCTTGTAGTGCACTAATTGCCCATTTTACTGCAATCGGGGGTGGATCTTGTAACACAATAGAGCCCGCTTACACAACCTGATCGGCGGGCCTGACAATGACTCGTGCGCTCATGTATTCGCTTCACTTAGTCTATGTACCACAAACAATTGTCCTTTTATTGGTGCCCTACAGCTGTAAGTGTGCCCATATAAGTCTTAGTGGTACAGGATCGCCTTCGTGAAGGCGTTAGCTACGGATGCCTTTATGGCACGTGACCTGCGCAATCGGGGGATTACGGCCAGTCAGGCGTCTCGCTTTCAAGCACCTGTTCATTGGTCAGGCATTCGCTGTGTGCCTTGTCCTGAATGGTTGGAAGAGCGCGAAGAGACTGCGGAGAACGCGGCTGAGGTGAGCACGAGAGCTTGACGGAGGAGAGAGGAGAGTGTCGAATAAATGCGACGTGCGTGGCGACACAGCGCCTGCCGCGTTGATGTCACAAATGTGACATACTTGCTCTCTCGAGACTCGAGAGTCGTTCGGCGCTCCGACTTTGTCTTCGAAGTCCACTCATACAGTACCTACATGAGCGCGGCGGGCCGCTCACTTCATCCTGTAACTGGGACATCCAAGTAGGACAATAACAGGAATTTTATCGTACTGTATGTTGTGCTCTGACTCTCACGGAAAGCGAAGGCCTAGTAGCGGGCCCTGCCGCGAAGCGGCCCTACGCAATTATACAATTGGTGACGTATCGGACAGGTTTGTATAGTCTCACAACAGTGTATGACAGAGGAAGTCCAACTGTGTGCCACCGTCCTCACCGCCCGACTTCGCAGGTCTCGACAGCCGTTAGGGCATGCCGAGTCAGAGTTCGTTATCAAGCAGAATGCCTCAATGACAAGAACCAGCCTGGCCACATATAAGAAGGCGGCTTGCCGTTTGCGAGCAGCATGAAGGTGTTTTAGCTGCGTGACGTTGGCCGAGTGTGCGAAGGATGCTTTGGGGATCGCCGCTCGCCTCCGGTCAGCCCGGGGACGGCTGCCGGGATGGCTGCGAGGGAGCACAGAAAAGTCCAGCCTAGTTGGCCAATTGTGACCACGTGTCTTATTTCGTACAAATTATATCGGTAAAAAGGTAACTAATGAGGTCAAAACTCTCTTCCGACGACCCGGGCCAACTACCTCCGTGATCAGACATCCGGTCCACCCAGCCCCCGAACTACCACTATTAGGATCATACTTTTGACCCAAATTCTAGCCCCCAGCTACCACAGACCCCTCAGAGCTTCCGGCGCAAAGCGCCGTCTAGCTACCGTGGGAAGATCATACCCCTGGCGTAAGTTACGGGGGTCCTGCAAGCATTCAGCTGTGTGTCAAGCGAGCGCGGATGTAGACAGATGTATGGGGGAAGTCAAATAGCCGTCCCAGCTAATCTAAATGAGAGCTCCTTTGATCGTGAATTTGTCACCGGCAGGAACACAAAGGTCTGCGGGGCCTGAGTCGGTCGTATGACGAATTGAGAGCTTGACAGATCCATCATAGGAGGCAGGAAGACAAACAAGATCGACTGAGACATAGTGAGCGCAAAGTCGCAGGGGACGGGGATAGAAGCCAAATGGAGCGACACCTCGCAGAGCACAATGAGGCAGGTCGGGGTTCGTGTGTGTCCTGAGCGCAAGTGGCCATCCTCGGGGACACGGTCTGGGCCATGTGAGCCGCTGGTTGACCTAGAAACCGACACAACATGCATAGCCTTGTATAGCTGGCATAAAGATGGGATCATAATTGAGGAAAGCGCCAGAGTGCAGACCTACATGCATCGTGACGAAAGCACTGTCTCCATCGCCAACCTTGCGCGGAAGACAGTCGTTCCACAACGTACGAGAGTTTGTAGTCAGATGCACGCAGCCCGGTCATAAGGACGTGGCTGATAAGGAAACTGGGTCGTCGCAGCATCCTGTTGAGGTCTACATTGAGTCCTCCAAAGCCAAAGATGAAAAAGCCAATGAAGGCGCACCGCATATACCCAGCGCTATCATTGAGGCTACACCGACCCTCCTACCCTCGGTGCCCATCTGCCCAGATCTGTCCGTCCTCCCCGCTACGCCCACCAATTCAGAAAAGTAGTGTGCGCAGAAAATTGACCTCCAGCGCTTCCGTGTGGCTAGCGGTTGTCGTACCATCCATGAGAGGTCATATACGGTCCGTCACCGATGCTACATCGCATAGCGCCTTCCAAGGTGATCGCGATGGAATCTTCATTGAAGTCGCAAGAGTAGAACAAAGGGTATCGAGGCTGAGACATAAAAGCCATCGGAGAAATTTCCCGGACATTGGCCGGGCCGGTCTATCCGCGCATCGATCATGTCGTTCAGTTCCAGTGCGAGCTCCGACTCCGTCTTTCAACTTCCACCTTCTCCTGTTTACCCTCCGTCCGGTTCGGCAGCATCAGCTTCATCCAGGAATGAAGGACACGCTGGTGTACAACCCTTCGGGCGAATATACCAGACGGTTCAATCTTGCGCCAATCCTAGCTCGAAGAAAAGTATCCCCCGTTCAACGATAATGCAAGATTAGTCCGACACCGCATCATGAGTGGGAGAGTCGGACGCAGCCTGTCTCGTCTGGGATATCTGAGTGACCATTTGGTGAGTGTCTTTGACCGCATCGATGTGCTCGACGCGCGCGCTGACGATACAGGCAGGCCAACCAATCCCTCCGGCCAGGAATTTACCGTCGCGACGTCAGTGTACAAAGCTTGCAGCGCCGCTACTTAATATCATTGCTTAATCGAAGATGATCATCGCACAGCCAGCCAGCGCCTCATCTGAAACACGAGGCAGGGGCTTTACTAGGACGGCTTCAGCGGCTTTCTCTCCCAATTCTACGCATGGATCTCTTCAAACGTGCAGTCTTCGGAGCAGATTCGGCCTTCCGAGATACGCAGGTACGGTGAGGTCGGTGCATCATTCAACGTGCTCAAATCTGACTTTGTGAGTCGCCAAGTAGAAGCTAGTCGTCATTGGTGGGACAGTGGAGACCGCACGTAGGGCTTCGGTGTCTTCTTGGAACGGCTTTCTCGATTGTGCGTGTTCATTTCTATGCGTCAATATATCGATGACCCGACTGAGATCTGACAACGCAAGCTTTCTTTTTGACGGCCCACTTCAGTCAGGAAGACTACCCGTACGACTGGTAAGCACGACGCGCGGTCAACCTGTACACCAGCCTCTGACAGCAATTCTGCACCTAGGCTGATACATTGGCTTGCTAAGGTGAATTAGCTTGTGTTGACAGAGGCGGGAAATCTTACGTCGACACAGCAACCAGCCTGGGCTCGCAGCGCGCCTTTCGACGATTGCCGGCGATCCAATGCCAGTGAGGACAAGAATGACGAAGAGAATGGAGACCGGAATGAAACTAGACGGAGAAGAATCACGACCCACCCACCAGGTGCGTATGGTCAAATTAATCTTGACTTGATCGTGTCGGTTGACCACTACTCTTAAGGCCAAACACATACGACATACTACCGCGGTCACTGGCTAAGGGTACTGCATACTCCAGTCCATCTTCTCCACAGCATCCAACACTGCTTTGCAGATAACGAGAACGACTACCAGTCCCAACGGTTCAGAGTTGACAATCGGTGTCGTTGCAAGAAATGGAAATATTCTCAAGGAGCTTGTAATAGATGCGAAAAAGGCGTACGAAATGGACGTGTCCGAAAGGTGAGGACTTCGTTTCGGTCGAAGTAGCCCTCGTTGCTCGCACAGTCCTGACATCCCCGTCCAGAGTCGACACATTTCTTGGGTTAAAGACAAACTCCAAGGGGACCTCGTCCTCTTGGAGATTCCGCGACATCCAACTCCACTCCACGCTGTCTGCATGGGTTGAGAACATGCGCCGCCTCTCCGGCATGATCGACGCATTCCAAGACATATCTCTTGCGGCGCCTGTCAACCAACAGCCCGGCCTCACCCAGAAAGTGGCAGAGATGCGCGCGGACCTCCACATGCAGCGGGAGCGTTATGACGCATTCTTACAGCTGACGCGCGAGTACGCAGATCGATACCTGGAGGACATCAAGGACGAGGTGCACAGCCAACGCGCGCTGCTGGATATGCTCGAGCGCCGTCTGGATGCGGCGAAGCAGCTGCGCACGGACGTCGTGGAGATGCAACGGTCGTTCGCGAAGGGCACGCGGGAGGGGTTCCAGGAGGTCAAGGCGGCGAGTGCGTTTATCCATCTCCAACGCATTGTGATGTTGTTGACATACTAAGCAGTTCGCAAGACCATGTTTCCCGACGACGCGGAGCTGCTCGATGAAATAGACGTCTTGCTGAAGGATATTCAGGCGTGCTTCCGGAAGCTAGACGACTTCTGGGTGGACGAGGTGTGTCGCGTTTCAAAGGCGCTCAAAGCGTGCAAGCTAGACGAAGATGATTCCCAACGATGGCGCGAATTCCAGTCGGATCTTGAGAGAACGCTTGGGTCATGGGACGCGAAGGTGCTCTCTGCAGATTCTACCAAGTACCAGCCAAACTAACTCCCATACCTTACAGACATCCATCGAACTACCCCAGAGACCGCATGTAAGTCTCACACTTTCTGCTTTGCCGGTCGTAACTCAGTCTTTGGACAGACAACAGTACTCGGCCGCCTGATTGCTGGCCTGGCACCGGCCTTGTCATCCGCGTCGAACAGCTTGCTCGATCCGCGCATGTTCGCCTCCTCACGCTTCCTGCGAGGCAGACAAGACGTCAAGATCTACAAACTCGATGCAAACCTCCAGACCACGCAGCAGCGCTGCCTCGCATTTCTTGGGGGCTGCATCTCGTACAGCAAGCGGGTCGTCAATCTGTGTACGTCGGTCGCTTCGCACGCGCCATTCGAGCGGTTGAGGAAGGCGGGCGACTTGTGGGGGCTGATTGAAAGCGCGCTGGCGCAAGAGGGGGCGCACAGCACGCTAGGTGATGCAGTGTTTGCGCCGGGAGGTCCAGGTACGACCTAGCCGCATTCAGCGTGTCATAATATGTTGCTGATTCCCTCATCGTCAGCGTCCTCGCTGGCGCTTGGCATACAACAGCTTGCCAAGTCAGTACTGAAGGCCGAGATGTGTATCGAATCAGCGCTATGCTGCATTGCAGAGCATTTGCTGAACGTCGACGAGCGGCCCATACGCTCTCTCAAGCAGTTACTGGAGGAGGTCCGCGTATGGGTGAATGTCAAGCGAAAGTTGGAAGACGCGGCTCGGGAAGTTACGCTGAACCTCCCTATCCACCGCGCATGATTGGCGAGGATCTGACCGACGGATGTTTGGGTTGCCTCAGCCAATGGTAATGAGCTAGTCCACCGTGATATTGTTTCCTGTAATCTTTTCATGATCATGTAAGTGTATCTGTAGCACCCAGAGCCTCTGCAGTCACACTTGGGCGTTGGGTGTTGTTGGAGAAGGGGTGTCTGCCTTGGAGACAGCGTTTCTCCACTCCACGGGGACGAAAAGGATGCCCAACGAATGCGATGACTGGAGACTATGTCTGGCGCTGCTCCAAATAAATCTCCGTACCAGGGATAAACGCGCCTGAGGAGAGTTTCGTTATTCACTTAGGACCTGCGTCGTCGACACGCAAACATACCGAGACCATCCTCCTCCTGGCCGGACATGTAGAAATCGACATTACAGTCGAATCCAGGTGCGCACGCCAGCTCGAATGCATGATACGACATTGACGGGCAAGCGAAAGCGGGGAGTGCCGACTCTTGGGCGTCGCTCTGGGCAGACGACCACGTTGGCCCGACGGAGCCAAGAAGTGCGGTGCGTGGAGGACGGTTCTGGTACGTTATTTTGCGTGTGTCGACACGTTTCGGCATCTCGAGGACCCAGATATCGACCTTTGACCCGGGCGCCGAGGGCAAGTTGGCGACAAGCGAGCAGTCCTCCATGCCATAGTCGATCGCGCGAAATTGTACGACGGTAGAAACCTATCACGCAAGCAAGCGTCAGGACTCGCACGATGCATAAAAACATGCCACACACCTCTGGTGTCACCCAGATGCGCAGCCCCATGGCTGGAACGCGGCCGTCTGCGTTCAGGAGCATTTCACGGTCTGTGCGCACCACCTCATGCGGTTTCGCTGAAGAAATGTGGGCGAGCGCCCGCGCGCCAGTGAGGATTGGCTCGTAGCGAGCCACTGACTTCGTTCCGTTAGGATATACCTTGTCAAAGTTGACGTATGGGCTTCGAAGGCCGATCTCATGTGTTCCGCGCTGGGATAGATCGGGTTGGGCGACAACGAAGGCAAAACAGAAAATCGCGAGCAGGTCGACAAATGTGCATGCGAGCAAAATTGCAATGCAGGCTTTTGATGCAAGACCTCCACGTATATCGAAGGACGATTGTGTTTCTGACGCCGGGGAGCGCTTCAGTCGGTGGGTCAAACTCTAATTGAAACCTCTCACCTCCTGCTACAACCTTCACCTCCCCATCTTCGTCCTGTGCGACGGGAACGTAGTGTGACATTTTCAGATGGTGGTGGTGGTACGACCGCAGGGAGCGCAAGAAAGCGTCAGCTAGACCGGCTTGATGTGACTATGTCGAGCGACTGGAGGGATTCATCTGTTTGGGATTCATCTTTATGCTACACGTGCCTACGATCATGGCGGTGTCCAACACGGGCTTGTGAGATGCGAGATGCAGTAGGCAGGATGAGAGTTGCGCACTCACGATCTGCCAGACACTGGCGGATCACAGTACTAGTGATGAAGGATACTTAGTCTGAGAGTATTCTCCGACGAGTCATGCATGCCGCCTTTCCAACTCGTGTTGATGAACCGCTGCCGTCTCTTTCTCTGACCTCCATCGACTGACGCATGTCTCGAAAAAGTGATGAGTCGATGAGTCAACGCAAAAAGCCTTCAACTTGTTCAAGTTCCCAAGCATCAGCAAAAGTACAGAAAAGTTGCGGCGGCTGGTAGCGGCCACCAGCCACGTGGCGGGGTTGCAAGCGCTGGCGGACGGTTACAAGTGCGTTGCCAGCCTGGCGAACGGGTTGCAGCCTGGGTGCAAGGCTGGCAGTGGGCTTACAGCCGGGTCCCAAGTCTGGCAAAACGCTTACAGCCTGGCCGCAAGTCTGGCGCACGGCTGTCAATCGGACGCAGGGCTGATAGGTGACTTTTCAGCCGCTCACAAGTCTGATGGGCAGCATGTAATATATTACAGTACTATACTACAAAGCAGCAAACCCATGGACAGCAAGGATGGCCTCGTCCTCGCTGTCGCCCTCCTCACAATCGGTGTCATTTTTGCCCTCGCCCTCGTCATCGCTGCCCTCGCCCGCCCTCGCCATCACCGTCCTCGCCCGATGAGCTGTTGTCCTATTCATCGAAAAGGCGGCTATGGCGTCATCTTCGTCGTCGTTGTCCGTGCTGGGATCTTCATCGTCGTCGTCGGTGCCGGTATCCAGGTTGTCGGTGTCGAGGTCCTCGCCTGGCGAAGATGGATCATGCTGGTGCGTCACCGCGTGTGTGTCGGCACGAAGAATCAGGTGCCGTGTTGAGGCAGAGCCAATTCCGCCGCCTCGCAATCGCATGAAGTGATCGCCATCGGCATGCCTGTGTACAGGTTAGCTTGTGGCTGAAGAACAACGACTGTACTTAGATGTTAGTGTGATATCCGTGCGATATGGTTCCAAACAGACTAAGAAACCCCGTCAGACACAGTCTTATCAATTTATTTCTACGCATCCTCAACATGGTACACATGAAGTTAGGATATGTAAAGAAGATAAATCAAAAGTGCCAAATTTCTTAGGGGGATCTCTTCCAAGACGTGATCAGGGTAACATTGAGGAGTACTGTTTAACTATGCTAGCTCTATTCAAACCTTGGCGTGTCCCACAAGACTTGAAAGATAGTGGAGATACATGGCAGAGCACATTTGAGAGTCATGAATTTTCTGACAACGAAAGGCGCGTCATGGATTTCATGCAGATCAAATATGAATGCAATGATGCTCGAGATGATTATGCTGCTAAGCGCAAAGCAGGTAATGCAGAGGGAGATATGACAGGTAAAATATTCAATCAGATGTTTGAGCATTTAGATCAGACTATTGAAGATGATGGTGATACTAATGGAATAGATCTTACAGAATTAGCACAGGCCTTGGAAAGTCAGTGGCAGGTGATCGGGAAAAAGACTTTGAATCGATTGACCCAGATGACTCAGATTGAAAAGGTAATGCATGAGACTGGTTGGCTGGAACGCAAGGGCAGTATTCCAATGGATATTGATACTGAGCCTCTGTTTGATGGGTCTGTAAAGTCAGCTGCACACTGGAAAACAGTACTAACTTTAGAGAAGCAAAAGGTAATAGATGAACGTGCTGAACAGGCATCTGCAGCAAGTGCCACAAACTCAGCACAAGGGCAAAAGGAGGACTTGGAAAACACTGTGAGATTGGTGGACCTTGCATATCTAACAGAGGCTCATACAGCAGGAACAGAAGAGCAGCGAGAAATTGTAACTAAGACTGCCCAACTTTTTACTTTGAATACTGAACAGAAGCGCGCATTTCGTATTGTATCAAACCATGTCCTTGACCCTGCTGCTGAACAGCTTAAAATGTATTTGGGTGGTATGGGAGGCACAGGCAAGTCCCAAGTCATAAAGGCACTTATGCATTTTTTCAAGGAAATGAAGCAAGAATATAAGTTTCTAGTTCTTGCACCAACAGGTGCTGCAGCTGCTTTAGTTTCAGGATCAACCTATCATTCAGTGCTAGGTATTAATGGTTTTGGAACACAACAAAGTTGGATGGCTTTGAATGAAGTCCATGAGCGTATTAAGCATGTTCAATATGTGTTCTTGGATGAGATCTCGATGGTAGATTGTGAAAGCTTGTACAATATAAGTGCTCAGATGTGTCTTGCAATGCAGATTCATGATACTGCATATGGAGGTAAAAACATGGTCTTTGCAGGTGATTTTGCTCAGCTACCCCCACCTTCTACAAGTCCTGCATTATACTCAGGGACTCCAGATGCTGTTTTACATACAACCAATAGTCACAAGGTGCAGAAAAGTATTATGGGCAAAGCTACCTGGCATCAGTCAACACATGTTGTTATACTTCGTCAAAATATGCGTCAGAAGACTCAGACTCCTGAAGATGCCAAGTTTCGCACAGCTCTTGAAAATATGAGATACCGTTCATGCACTGACACAGATATTGCATTGCTACGTACACGGATTGCTGGGCGTGGTGAAGATCAACCTCATATTTGGGATCCTGAGTTTAGATACGTATCAGTCATCACTGGTCTGAATTCACATCGTGATCGTCGAAACGAAATGAATAGTCGGCAGTTTGCAGAGGATCATCACCGGCATCTCACACATTTCTATTCAATTGATAAATGGCGAACAAATACAGACTCAGAGAAAAAGCCAGGTCGCAAGCGGAAGAATACAGACATTGTTGATCCTTTGCGCACATCAAATGCCATTGCTCTTGGCCCACAACAAATACTGTGGAATCTTCCTCATGCTGTAACAGATCACCATCCTGGAATACTGTCTTTATGTAAAGGCATGCACATAATGATCAAGAAGAATGAAGCTACTGAGCTTGGTGTAACAAATGGTGCAGAAGGTACTGTTATAGGGTGGCATGCAAAAGACATTGCACATGACAAGCAAGCACTGGAGACTGTCTTTGTACATCTCAGTAATCCTGCCCAAGATATTCAGTTACCTGGCTTGAGTCAAAATGTAGTACCTGTGTCACAACAGAAACAAGATCTGGTCTGTGAGATGCCTGATGACACACCTTGGCGTATAAGTCGAGAGCAAGTCCCAGTAATTCCCAATTTTGCAATGACAGACTTTGCTTCCCAAGGTAGAACTCGCAAATACAATGTAGTAGATTTGCACAACTGTCGCACTCATCAGTCATACTACACTGCACTGTCACGAGGATCATCTTTACAAGGAACACTGATTGTACAAGGCTTCTTCCCACACAAGATTCAGGGAGGGTTATCTGGATGGGATCGGCAAAACTTTCGTGAATTGGAGATTCTAGACCATATTACCACTCTGAGATATATGGGTAAACTTCCTGAAGGTATAAATGCTAAAACTCGTACTGCTCTAGTAAGACAGTATCAGGATTATAGGAGCAACTCTGGCAAACCACTCATACCTAAGCACATGCATAATGCCATATCCTGGTCTGCAAAAGAGCCCATGGATAAAGTGACAGTACTACCAGACTTGGAATGGACTTTGCTGAAAAAGCCTCCTGCACATGCAAAGACAAAACTCCCTTTTACTGACAGAGCAAACACACACTCTATTACTACCACACCAAAAGTAAGTACATTTAATAAGTATGCTCAAGAGGTAGTTGAAACTGAAGTTGTGAAAGATATACTAACTGTTGCACCAGAAAATTCTTCAAAACGTAGGAAGACTGCAACTGCCTCTGCAGCCACAGTAGTTGAAGTAAAAATCAAAGGATTGAGATGGGATAAAAAGACTCTTAGCTGTGCTTATGATAGTACTTTTACAATTCTTAGAAATGTTTTTGCAGCAGAAAGCAGTACCTGGAATACACACATACTGGGAAAGAATCAACATTTAGATCTTATGAATGATTTGTGGTCACATCCTGTGAGAGGTAGGACAGCAGAGGCAGAACGTGACCTTGTGCGCATGAGCATACGTAACATGGACCCTCGTGAATTTCCCAACAATGCTGTAGATGGCACAGATATTAGAAGCATGTGTATAGAATTATTCAAAAATGACAAAGGCTCTGTGGTCGATGAAACAAGTTGTGTAAGGTGTCATCGTATTGACAAACGGCATGTTCTACCTGCTGCCTTATGGGATCCCTGTTACTCTGGTGCCACTAATACCAATTAATTTATGAATACACATCATAGACAATCAGAGAACTTGTGTTCTATATGTAGAGATCATTTGACAATAGTCACTAAGTTTGTTGGTGAGCTACCTCCTGTATTGATGTTGTCAATCTCAAAGCATAATGTTGTACTTAGTAAAAGCATACATATTGCTGAAGACCATGCAACACGTGTCTACCGTTTGGCAGGTATTATATATCATGGTGGGTTCCATTTTACTGCACGTGTATTTGACCTTCAAGATCAAACTTGGTATCATGATGGTATGACAACAAAAACCAGGTTCAACCATGAGGGACCAAGGGAAAGCATCAATATATATGAAGCAGAAGGACGCACAGCAGCACTTGCATTATACATATAAAGCAAAATAATTGATCTATCATATCTCTAATACTATCCCAATGGCAGGAAGATTGTCAATTAATCAGTGTCTAGACACCTTTGAATTTCCCCTGATTATCCCCCTGAATATCTTTTGAATATCCCCTGAATATCCCCTGAATATCCCCCTGAACATCTTTTGAATCTCCCTGAATATCCCCCTGAATATCTATTGAATTCCCCCTGAATATCACCCTGAATATCTTTTGAATTTCTCCTGAATATCACCCTGAATATCTTTTGAATTTCCCCTGAATATCACCCTGAATATCTTTTGAATTTCACCTGAATATCTTTTGAATTTCACCTTGGAATTACATATGAATTTCACCTGGAATTACATATGAATTTCACCTGGAATTGCATATGAATTTCACCTGGAATTGCATATGAATTTCACCCTGGAATTACATATGAATTTCACACAAGATAGATGCAATAAAGCCAGGAGATATTCTGAAATGTGCTGAAGGAATCGTCCTGCCATGCTCTGCAATGGCCTTTTAAAGACTAGTACTTAGATGTTAGTGTGATATCCGTGCGACGATCGTGCTCTTTGACGGCGGCACGGGCAGCGTACACCTTCTTGTTGGACGTCGCCCGAGCAGACACTTCTGCAAGGCGTGGTGACGGTGCCGGCCTCACAGGTGTCGATGTGCTCAAGCTTGCCGCGCTCATGCTGACCCGCGGCACATGCCCTCTCGGGCGCTGCCGTCGCCGAGACGCCTCGCCTGGCCTCGCTGATAATACGCGTGGGGCGCTTCTCGAGCTTGAGCGGCGCGAGCTGCGCGGTGTAGCACATATTGTGATGCGCGGGACAGGAGGGACAGCAGGCGCTCGTCCTCGCGCGCTTCTTCAGCGTTCCGGACATGGAGCCTGAGTTTGTGGAGTGGTTTGGCGGGATGGGGAGTGTGAAGCGTTGGCGCGGGGGGTAGCGCATGGGCGAAGGTGCAGAGCACAAGCAGTGTCGTGGAGGAACGCGGGCGGAGTATTGATCACAAAGGTGCGAGCGGCGGCGAGGAAGAGGATGATGGGAGCGGGGTGGTGTGGTTGCGGCGGCGCAAGGCATGGGAGACGCGAGCAGGCGGAGGAGGTGCGCCCACCCACGCAGCCCACGAACCCGGGGAGCTCGAACCGAAATTGTGCGGTGCGGGCGCAAGCACACATAACAGTTGAAGAGCCACTCGGAGGACAGCGAGAGCAGCGAGCTTGTATATTCTTCATCTTCACGTGCACGAGCGTGGACCACGCTCTGCCTGCGCATCTCGTCGACACTGGCAATCTGAAGGCACTGGTGACGTGAACGGGGTGCTCAGTGGGCTGAAGACCGCAGTTGCGTCCTCGGTGCTCTTCTCGGCTCGCAGCTGGCTCGGTACGGGGATGACCCCCGATTCCTCGGAGAGCTTTGACTTGTGCACCCTCTTGCGCGGGGGCTCGGAGAGCTCGCTCGCAGCGACGCGCTTTCACTTGCTCGTCATTGAAGACTGCGTGCTCATGCCATGCGACGACACGGAACTGACGCGTCCATTGATCTGCGGCCGTGGCTCGCCGTCGTCACGCTGCCTTTGCTCCCGACCCTCGACGACACGCCCGCCGGAGGTGCGACGTGCTCCAGCCGCCTGCTCTCGTCGCCTGCCCACACCGCACTCCCGACCAGAGAGAGAGAGCTCTCGAAAGGCGAGTGTTGGCCTTTCGACTGGTGCGTCGACACGGAGAGGTGTGCCTGCGCCTCCGCGACCGTGCATGATGCGCCTTCATCGAAGCTCGAGTGCGATCCGCCTCGCCCGACGGCGTCGGCTGGTGGGTAATCCGCACACGCCTGGGGCGTTGGCCAGGATCGGGGGTGGCATGCGGGGGCGTGAACTTCTCTGCGAAGACGTCCTTGCGCTTGGACGTGCGCATGACGAGCTTCTCGGAGAGGGAGGGTGAGGATGGGCGCGGGGGAGAAGTCCATCGAGTTGATGGCATCAAAAAACGGGCGAGGCAGTCTTGAGACCTATAGAAACGATGAGTTAGCTTGAAGGCATCCAACTCGTGCCCACCACCTGCCGCACCAGTGGGACAGTGTCCCCGCGGTCCAAAACCAGCTAAGAGAGCACTCTGCGGTCAAAAACCAGCCATGTGTTCGACGCATAGGGCCGTAAGGGGGCAGGTGGTGAGACAGTACATGAAATACACACCTGGGAACCTCAATGTTGAATGATGCCACCTGCGCCGATGTGTTGTGGATGTCGCGAGGATCCCCATCGTGCGCTGGCAGCGCTGCTGACGCACTGATGTGGCAGCGAGAGCAGTTAGGCAGGGCTTCATACAGACAAATATTGACGACGCACCTGGTGCTGAGCGGGCGCGGAGACGTATCATGTCGTTGGGCCAGTGTGTTGTGTGAGAGAAAAGCAGAGTCATGACGCGACAAGTCGAGACGGTCACGTGGTAGCTATGATGTGGCGCGTGAAACGCCAGTCCGTCGCGCCATTCTCTCTTGCCCTCTCACCACCACCATGCCATCATGATCCTCCCCTCCCCCGACCGTTTCCAATTGCCTGAGTATAGTGCCGACACTTGACACAGACTTTATCAACTCCCGATACGACGTGCTCACATTGTACAGAGCTAGAAGAGCCAAAGCTGAAGGCCACTGGTACGTATATTTATCACCTTTTGCCTCTATGTTGTCCTCACCTTCTTCTCAATATCTGTCTTTTGCTATCTCGAAGGCATCAACTCGCACGAGGGCCAAAGCGATCGCGAAGAAGGGTAAGAGTCGGGTAAGTTTCCCCCCGCATATATGCTGCATTCCCCAACTGACCAAGCCATCTTGCCCATAACACCACGTTTTCCTTGTTTACAAGGTCAATGAAAGCAGAGCAAAAAAGATAATAAGATGCAAGTGAGTGCCTTTATCGACCTTGCCAATGCACTCACAACGCACGGCCCATAGGATCTCCAAGAGTGCGCCTCCTGCCGGGTCTTCGCAAGAAGGCCAAAGAGACGAAGGACATGCACTTTTCCAAGGCGGATCTTGTGCGCTGGGTGAGTGATACCATGTACATATATGCACATATATTTTTGTAAACGTGCATTTCAGATCAACGCCCGTCAGCCCGTCGCGGTCGTCGCTATGGCCCGAGTTGTTGAACCTGCTTCCGCTGTCGCCCCTCAATTGAAGAGAATGTGCGCCCATTGAAGATATCTGGCCGCCAGACGAGGCGCGCACATGTGAGCGACTCGAAGGGGCCGCGCGCGTCTGACGTTCTCCAGCCGCAATGGCGCTGTGCGGGCCAAAATTGTACGTCCTTCTTCATATTGTATTCTCGCACCAGTTGCTGAGCGCCCGCTTCGCGCTATGAACCCGCCGTCGGGACACCGCGCGCCTTACTCACCATCAACGTCAAGTCGCAGAACGGAGCGATGGCACTCACACTCCCGCACGACTTCTGCGGCCAGCTCACGGCACACACGGACAATGGCGCGTGTCGCTGTCGAAGGAGCTCGCTGCGCGCGCCGCCGTGCGCTCGACCACGGACGGCACGCACACATACTTTGTCGGGCAGCGCTGGTGAGCAATAGCTGGGTGACTGGCGATGGAAAGGGCTCTGGGCACAGCTTTGACGATGCGACGGTGCAGACCAGGATTGGGTCCGTATTGGTGCGGTATGACGACGAGGACACAGGCCCGGACTTCTGGAGCTCGCTGTTGAGGCCTCTGGAGGCTGCGTTGTGCTCGGGTCTGTCAGGTTCGCTTTTGTGGTCCGTGGTTCTGTGCTCATGCGATTTCTGTCGCCGTGTTCTCGTTCTGCTCTGGTGCGCTCGTGTTTCTCGTGTGTTCTCACCCTCGTCGGCTCTCTCATTTTTTCATATCAGTGCTACGTAGAATCATGTAATTATCTAGTAATAAAGTTAGTGCTTCGATGTCCTTGCAAGCCCCGCAATCTCTTGAAACCACTGCATGCCTTTGAAGACTCTGCAGGGTATTACCGTGCCTGGTGCCGCTTATAACCCGTTGCCAGCGCTGGCAGGCAAACGAGCAACGCAAGGCTGGTGGTGGCTGGCAGCCGCTTACAAGCCACTCTTAGGAATCTTATGGAGGGTTACAGCCATAAGGGCTTTAAGTTAAGTAATTGCAAGCGGGTCTGCCGGCTGATATTCGAGACCCGAATCTTGCGGCGCTGGGCCGCCTTGTGAAGGTTATAACTGCCTACAACCGGCCATAATTTCCTTGCACATTTGCTGATGAGCGCGGGACATATCATCAAATCATGTGACTACGAGGACTTGCAATTGCACCGCCTGCGGCGCACCAAGAAATACTGTGGAAAAAACTAGTACTGTGAAAAGACTGTACGTATTTGATGAAAAAAAACCTTGGAAATACTGTGAAGTATTGCATCAAGAAATACTTCAACTTGCGGCTGTGGGCATTAGTCGGTGTTTCTTACGCAGTAAGTACTTTAAATAACTCTCATAGTATTTCTGATAATATAAGTATAATCCGTTTACCATATTTTTCACGGTATTTCCGGTAAAATACTCGGCTGGGTAGGCAGTGTGCAATTGAAAATTCCCTCACACATCACAGTACTCTTCGACTCGCTCATATAGTTGGGAGCGAATGATGTCAGCGGCGCGCTCGGCAATTGCGTAGATTGGAGCCTGCGGATGCGACGCCGGAATGAAAGGCTGAATGACTCGGATCAGCTACTTGCGCGCGAGGTGCAATCGGCGGTTAAAGTGGAACTCACAAATACCGACGCGTCAACAACACGCAGGCCGTCTACTCCTTTGACCCTAAGCTTCGAGTCGAGGACCGCCATCTCGTCGCTCAACGTGCCCATTTTCGCAGTCCCCGTCGGGTGCCAGAACGAGCTGACGCCTTTGCGTGCGTACTGCGCGAGCTCAGCATCGGTCGTCGCATTCTCCAGCAGTCCAAATGGTCGGGCAGCGAGATCTTTCCATGGGCCTGTTGCAATAAGGGCAGCAGATGTCCTGATGGCCCCGACCATAGCGGCAACGTCCAGTTCATTGGTGAAGAAACCTGGATCAATCACCGGGGTGTCGAATGGGTTCGCCGATCGCAGCGTCACGCTTCCTCCTGAACAGGACACACGTGAGTAATGAGGACTTCTTCAGTAGACGGTTATGAATACATACGAGATGCTGGAGATATAACACCATTGATGATGCTGACGTAGGATCCGTTTGCAGGTGTGGGGTCCCCGGAAAAGGAGATAAATGCGTTCTGCCCGCTAATCAGCTGGATGGCGCCGCCCAAGGTTGGATATCACGCTCACGGCTGGGATGATTTCCACATGTGCAGAGGTAGGTCCTGCAGACGGGTCGCGTTTACCGTCGAAAATAGAAGGCAAGCGAAGCCAGGCGAAGACATTCCCGCCAGTGTCGACAAATGGACCTGTCTTCGATGTTTCCCATTGTTCAAGAAGCTCTCCAGCCAAGGTAGCGTTCCTGGAGATGTCGTCCAGAGTATCGTTGGAATCGACAGACCAAGCGTTGGCCAGCAAGGGATGGTCCTGCAGGTTCTGGCCAACTCCGGGGGAATGAAGCACCGTTGGGATACCCAAAGACGCGAGGTCGTGCTTGTTGCCTATTCCGCTTAGTAGCAGGAGTTGCGGAGTATTTACAGCGCCGGCACACAGAATGACTTCATGGCGAGCACGCACGGTCACGCGTGGACCTGAGAAGGGACATGAGGACAATTTGATATCGACATCGCGCGCCAGTACTCACCAGACACGCCGTTCGCAAGTTCAACACCACGCACAGTTGGAATACTGCCGCTCGACCCAGTTTTCAGCACACGAGTCGCCTGCGTGTCAACGAGGACATCGAGATTCGGCCTGCCAAGGATGGGGTGCAGATACCCCGTGGCCGAACTACTCCGCACGCCATTTCCCGTCGTTGACTGTACCCAAGCTGATAAAAGGCGCAGTGAGCGGACCTGACCCGGATTAGACATCGTAAGAATACACACCCATCCCGATAGTATCGCCGGAATTCACATCCAGATTGAATGGAAAGCGCTCTGAGTCTACCTTCGTCGTGGACATCACGCGCTGATCAAGAGGCGAGGGGAATCCAGGCAGAGTGGGACGCAACGGTCCACGATCACCATGAATGGATGGGTTGAACTGGCCGCTGGTGTTATGATGGTCGACAGGTGTGGTAAAGTTTTCGATCTAGAGTTCGGCGGACCAGTTGTCAGAAAGATGAGGGCATTCATAGGCACGGCGATCACCTTGAGCATATACGGGAAGATTGAGCCCCATGACCAGCCAGAATCCCCCGTAACGTCTGCGAAGCGGTCGAAATCGTCCCTGGAGCCGCGCGTATAAAACATGAAATCTGTACGCGGTGTCAGCCTTGTTCTCGGAAGTCACTAGATATTTCTGCTTACTGATGGAGCTGGATCCTCCGAGAACACGGCCGCGCTGATAGGCGATTGCGCGTCCATTGAGCGCCTTTTGCGGGGACGTGGTGTAATTCCAAATGAGAGAGGTGTTAGACAGCACGGAGCTCGCGGTAAACGGTATCTGGAGCGCTGGTATACCGGCATCACTAAGTTACGAGGAGGTGTGTTCAGCGAAGACTAGATGATCATGCACATGCAACACCTACTTTCCTCCAGCCTCTACCAGAAGCACGGACACGTTCGAGTCGGCACTGACCCTGTTTGCTATGACGTTTCCAGCAGTCCCCGCTAGATGCTCGAGAAGTCAGCGAAACTTGAAGAACGCAGAATACATGACTTGCCTCCAACTATGACGAAGTCATACTCGTGCTTGACCAAGCTCGCTGGGTTACTGTAAAGCGCGGCCAGGGCTCCTTGGAAGCCAAGAAATACAGAATAGCGGACCAGCATTGAGATGGACTAGCAATGGATTAGTGGGCGATTCTGGGCGCGCGCCCTGTTGGATCAAAAACTTTAAATAAAAGAACGATGGCGACCAGTCGGCGGCCCTTGGCGACTAGACAGTAGTAATGCAGGGTCACGTCGCGCGCCGAGTCGGCACAAGCTTATACGAAGAGAGTAGGAGGCGCTGGGACAGAAAACTAACGCCGACTGTAGGCAACAGGCGCGCGGGCATGCCGTGCTCCGGATATACAGAGCGCCCCTCTTACGTTCCTGGTGTCTGCAGAGCAGAACTTGGATGAATTTTGGAGTGATTTCTATCTGTAGTCACTATGAGGAAGATCTAGCTGGAGCTCAATGTGCGTACCTTGACGGGGTCAACGTTCAACATCTGAGGATCACTGGAGTGCTTACGATAGCCAAAGTACCTCCAACACAGTTTTGGAGCTCTTGAGATGAGTCGTGATCACCGCAAAAATTCACCCTGGGTGTTACGCACAGGTTCAGAACAAACTCTGAGTCCACGATGGCCGCCGCCACCGCACGCCGCCAGGTGCACAGGCCAGCGCCGGCCGGCAGTGTACAAACAAAGCCGTATAAACACACGCCCACATGGTCCTACAACTTGAACTGCTGGCACTGGCGACTCGCCTTTCTCTACGTCCGATAACTACAAGGTATCTATATTATACGGTAAGTTGAACGTACTAGAGGACTTGGTGGAATTAATCTAATAATATTGCGGTCCAGATTCACTGAAAACCGGGGCTGGAGTAAAGCTGGCCGAACTCCCTGATCATACGTTGGACTTCCTCGGGGTCAGACGGTGGCGCATTTGCCAGCAACTCGTCGTTGATGTGGAAGTGAGTCATTCCGAGCTCATAGTACGGGAGATGTTCGGAAGGCGCGACTGAGGCGCCCGACTCGCCGGCCGAGCTGCTGGCGTATCGACCTGACTTTTGCTCTCCGAGTCCTAGCAATCCGCCCGCCGCGGGGTCGGCGTCATGCATCTGCGCGACATATGTGAGCGGCGGAAGAAGCCCATCCGGAATGTCGGCTGCTGAGCTGCCCATGTCGTAGCTCATGACGCGCGGCTGCTCGATCGTCCCCGAAGGGAGGTTGGATGGCGGGCACCATGTGCCTTCGGTTCTCGTGCGCTGGAAGGGATCGCGAAACTCGTCGAACATGTAGGCAGGAAGCGCCTCTGGCAGGTATGCGGTCTCGGTTGGAGACTCCTGAATGCACACTGGTGAGAGGTGTCCGTCATCAAAGCTCTTATATCGCTCACAGATTTCAGGCCTGTCTCGTACGTCTCTGGAGTAGTGGCTAGCGATGACACACTCGGATCCCCCGCATCCGTTGGAGTCCATTGCAGTGCGCCGTTCTCCCGCCAGTGGTTGTCCTGTGCGGGCCACGAGATGGTCGGGGGGAAGACGTCAGCGGCGTATGTGGGTATTGTCAACTTGCTTGGCCGACGGACAATATCGTCTTGGGTGCCGTGGATTGCCCAGTTGCTAACCACGTCCTTCTGGCCCGCTGTAGCCGGAGGTGGGCACGACGAGGTCCTGCGGGCGAGCCCCGTCGGCACAGCTTGGGGCACCTCTTTCGACCTCCTCCCAGTACGCCCCCTCGTCGGCGCACCAGACTCCACGTTGGACACCCTCATATTCCGTCTCCACTCCTCCAGCGGGTCCGTCAAATTGACCAAGGGTGTATAGCGGTAGTCCGGGTACATCGCTTTGTGCCTGGCCTTCTCCTCGTCCGCAAGCTGTACCCAGGGCTCCCGCGCCGCGTCGTCCATGCCCTGCCATATACTTCCGGCGATGCGCGATATGTTGCGATGGTCGTGCTCGACGGACGCCGGCACCTTCTTCTGCGTAACGAAGTCGCAGCGGAACAGGATGAAGGCGTTGCGCGGACGCGGGATGTGCCCCGCCGGCTGGCGCTTCGCGTGCGACTTCTTTGTGCGTCCGGGACCCGAGCGCGACTGCGGACTGCATGTGGGCACCGGGAGAGTCATTGCAAACGGGAAGCCCAGGACGGGGTCGGAGGGGAGTGGGGCGTCTGACTGCGACGGCGGTGGCGTGATACGGAACGTCGAGAACGAGGACCTCGATGCCGCCGGAACAGGGAACCCGGGGTGAGAGCTGACCGTCTCGCCGATCTCGGAATCGGGTGTCGGGTTGGTTGAGTATGGCTGCATCGGAGGTGAAGATCGACTGGGACAAGGGGAAGGTGGTGAACTCCGACTCGAGGTCACGGCCTTTGAAAGGTAGGGTGGATAAGTGGCGAGCGGCGAGTGGCGAGTGGCGAGAGAAGTCTGGAATGTGTGATAAATGCCTGCAATCCAGCACAAAGGCCCTGCAGTCTTTGTAGTCACATCAAGGCGTCGTCAACGTGCATACGCGGGCAAGAATACCTTCACAAGTGGACGCCCACCGGGACCGCTGGAAGCAATGCAGAGCAGCGCGAGGCATGTGCATTAGCTTTGCGGCTAACGGGATTATGGACATGGGCACCAAAGTTGGTAACACGCTGCCGGCACGCGTCGCTTTTAGCGCGTCGTGCGAGGGTATGTGGCGCGCGTGTCGCGCACCTATTTTATTGCGCCCCCTTCCCTTCACTGTGCCGCCCTTCTCCTGGTCGCCTTTCGTGCCTGGTCTTGTAATTTGTTGCTGCGGCGTTTTGTGGTCCTCTTGCGGTGCGCTCCTTGATTCAAGCATCTGCTAGCCATCTACTAATGCCGTGGCAGGTCGCTGTATTGGTGGACCCACCGACATACCTCTTTGTCACTTCCAATCGACGTCGTGATCGGATGATCTGTGATTGAGCTGCTTCGTGGGCGCCATTGGATAGCTCGCTTCCTTACTCACCTGCTACTAATTAATGTCTCATTTGCTGCCGTTGTTCCAACGTGGGCGCACGCCTCTACACAGCCGGCCGTCCCTCGCACTGCCCCAGCCCAGGTCGCAACGGTGAGAAGTCACGCGCCGGCTTGGTGCGTCCAGCTGCCAATCTGCAACCAACGTGACGAAGGAGCTTGACGGACGATGGCGTTGTACGGAGCCGGAAGGCATGATTGAAGGTGCGTGCCCAATGTGTGCCTCAGATCCCCCTCCGATCCTCGTGTTACTACTTGCCCTAATTGGTCCCGACCCTCGGCCAGCCACTTGGATCATAGCGACGTAACGAACACGAAGTGACAAGCATCCTCGGGGCTCGGTCAATAGTCTCATGCCCTCTCCAGACCTCATGCCTCGGAGGTGCTCCAAAATGTACGGCGAGACTCAACTGTGTGACTTTCAGATTGTAGCGGCGTGTACCAGTCGGCGGAGTTCGCGGGCATCCGGGCGCACAAGGGCGGGGAGCGCGCGGGGTGTCGTTTCCCTCCCGACAGCCGACGCGGTTTCCATTTATCAAATGAGCTATCGTTGCTCCACAGCGCCTTCAATGCTGTGGGCTCTTCTGTGTCCAGGATCGCTCACGGGGATCTGACTCGGATTTCGGGGCCCCGAAGCTGACTGCCTGAAGGCGGGGACTCACTGGCAGAACAACCAGCTGGCAGGGCCCGGCTGTTGCAGCAAGTTGGAGCCTCTCCTTCTAGCCTGCGTAGGAGCATCGACACAGTGTTGATAGCAAGAAGTAGATGTCATCTTTTTCTACCCATCGGCGTTTTAGGACACATTGCCCAAGTGTCCCCTAGTGTCCCCCACCTGCGTTAGGTCAAGCGCCATCTCCTCACGTCCATCAATCTGCTGAACCATAGCTAGTGCGATCACTCCGGTGTCCGCACGAAGGCTTGCGAGGCCCAGAGAAGTCGAGCGCCTTTTCAACGCTTCGATCACGATGTGGGGTTCGTCAAGATCGCGTACCTTTCCGAGTGTCGCCATCCAGCTGTCTCTGTAATCGATAAATTCAGTAGACCAAGTGTGGGGTGCCGCAGCACAGAATTTGAGTTGGACACTGACAGCCCAGTCTGACGATGGAACTATAATGCACATGAAGATTACACAACTCGTACAAAGTGGGAGCAATAGCAAAGCGTGATCAGGGAATATATAGACATAGCGATGAAAGAATGAAGCATTAAACTAAGTTCGAAATAAATAAAAAGTGATATATCGTGCGGGCTTGTTCTATTATGACTAGATAGGGTCTCTCATTCTTGTCCAAAGCCTTCAGTTTCCCTGCAAAGCGACGTCGTGAGCAACACTCGCAGCACACTTAGGTTATAACAATACGCACTCAATCGCATACCGCAGTTTCTTCTCCAGACTTTCGTAATCCTGGTAAGGCGGCAGATCCAGGCGGTTGAAGCACGTGTGGCTGCGTGGCAGACCGTTCGGGTCGCCACTCTTCTCGATCGTGAAGCGGCGCGGCCCGTCGGAGCCTTGCAGGTCCTTGAAGCCGTTCACGGGCACGCGCGAGGTGCCGGTCGTGAACTGCAGCAAGCGGGCCTTGCGCTCCGATGGCCACGAGCGCAAGCATTGCCAGAACCATTCAATGACTTGATCCGTCTTCTCGTAGCCGCGGTAGTCAGTGAACTTCGTCCAGTCGTCCCTAAGTAGGTAGCGTTATTAGTGATAGATCCGGAATGGGAAGCGAAGTTACTTACATATCGATCTCGGACATGCCGCCGATGAGCAGCTCGAGCTCATGCTCGTCGAACACGCGGACAAGGTCCAATGGGACGACTTCCGAGAAACCGCCTAACAGTGCTTTGAACTGCTCCTGCACGCGCTTGAAGATGCGGTACTCGACGATGAGATCAACGTATTCGGCTTTGTTTTCCTCGGTGACCGGAATACCCTCTCCGCCCTCCTTAAGATCCACAATGATCATCTCACCGAAGCGTTCCTCGGTTGTTGAGAAAGACTCGTCCAGTACGTCCGTGATGTCGTTCTCCCTGCGGTTCATACAGGTGAGAAGAGTTATAGTGGAATAGACGAAAGGAGTACTGACAGCATCCATGTAAGGCCTTTGAACAGCTCGTAATCGACGGCCTCCAGATCCTTCAGCGTGACCTTCTTGGCTAGGAGCATCTTGTAGAAGCTCGGAACAAAGAACGCATCGACGAAGCGCTGGTGGTAGATGGCGAGACCGAGACACCTTCCGATAAACTTGAAGTAGTCGAGATGCTCGGGATTGATGCCTGAGGCGGGGTTAATCTGGAGGGTATAGTTGTCGTGGGCAGAGTATTCAAACAAGCCATAGGACGGATTGAACATTTCGTGGGATAGGAGGAAGAACCATTCCCTGTGACTGGCGTCAAAATGGTTCACGCAATTGGGGACCTAGTAGGCACGCACCTGGCCACGCCACCGTAATCCAGACCATCCTCGCCGTCGAACTTCACCATCAGCCGCTTCCTCATATCCTCTGGCCGCAGTCGCATGACCGCCGCGAAGCTGTCCTCAAACACCCAGCCGCGGCGCACGCGCACCTCGCACTTGCTGTCCGCGGCGACGCGCATCGCGGGCTGGCTGCGGAAGTACACCACCTTGCGACGGTAGTCGCGCTTGTACTGCGGCGCGTCGCTATCGACGGTGGATGGCATGCGCGGGTCGTCCCATGTTGTCGTGCGCGTGTTGTGATCGACGAAGTACACGCGCTGCGTGGAGGTCATGCGCATCTCCCAGCCAGACGGCAGCGGGCCGAGGGCGGTGCGAGTCGCGGCGGCTGGTTGGGGCAGCGTGTCGCGGCGGGGATCGTTCCATGTCGTCGTGCGCGTGTGGTGGTCGACGAAGTACGGGCGACCGTCGGGAGTGCGGCGCTCCTCCCAGCCCATCGGCAAGGGCACGTCGGCGTACGTGCCGTCCGGATTCGTCGTATTCGGCGGCATGGGCGGTTCCTGGGTTGGGGGCGCCTGTCGGGCGCGCGGTTCGGTGTTCCCGCTGAGTGGGCGGGCGCCAGAGTGGGCGGGCGGAGGGCGGTGCCAGGTCGTGGTGCGAGAGTTGTGGTCCACGTAGTATGGCCTGCCGCGCTCATCGTGGCGCTGCTCCCAGCCTGGAGGCAGATCGTCGTGGTTCTGTGTGGCGGGGGCAGGAGTTGCAGGTGGGGCGGTCGGCGTCTGCGTCGGGGCCGCCGGCGGTCCCGGTGAGCGCGCGGGAGACAAATTTGCCTCGGAGCGCGCGTTGAGGTTAGAAACCGACTGCGACGTTTGGGGCTGAGGCGTGGTCGGTGCTAAAGTCGCAGGATGCTGAGGGGGTTGCGATACGCGAGAGCGTGCGGGCTGCGAGCTGGAGCCGACGTCAACCTCAGAGGCCGATGAACGGACAGCGGCGGAGTCTAAGCGAGCCAGTTCGGCAGCGTTGGCAAACTCCTCGCCATCGGTTGAGAGCGAGAACATGAGCTTTCCGTTCACGGGCTGGCCATCCTGTCCTGGCGTAAGGTCAATGTTCTGGATGACTGGACGTGCGATCGGAATCAGTCCCCAACGAGTTCGGACATGTGTGAGACGCACCATGCCCGCCAGCCGCAATGTTCAAGATATCTCCAACGCGAAATGACACAGCTCCCAGGAAACCCTGATCGGCACGCTTGAACTTGCGCTGGTCGAAAAGTTGGATGGTGATCTTGGAGGTCTCACGGACTTGGCTGCGGGGTGTCAGGACACATTGCGTTTCCAGCGTTCCCAGACGTACATATCGAAAGTCTCGTTCCAATATGGCGTCAAGGTCTTCTTCATAATCGCTGTTTGCGTGAGCTTTGCATCGTCGTCAAGGGTGATAACGGCGAATGGGCTGGGCAACGAGAAGAGATCGCGCTTGACGAGGCCGCTCGCAGCGAGGACTTCGACATGGTGTAAGTCACGAAAGACCGGCAGTATTGACACTCACTCGCAATCTTTATAGTCCTTGACGAGATAATTCAGACGGGCGGCAGAGTAGAATGACTGCGCACCCACCTAGTCTCCGCCATTGCGACCCTTAGTGTAATTTGTATGCGGTCAGAACCTATCCAAAGCCCCAGAGCAATGCGGGTTGCCCTGTTGTCTTCTGCCCGTGGACGATGAACGTAGAACGGTCGTAGATGGGAGGATGGTCAGCCGCCAACCCGCAACCACTCCGACAAATCATTTGCATGCGGTGCGAGACCCCGGTAGCCAGCTGGCCCACTTCATCCGCAACACTGCCACTAGTACAGCATGTAAGCTATTTGCCTGTGGGGATAAACCAACACTGCTTAGCCGCATGTGAACTACGCCTACAAAGCAAGCAATTATTGAATGCGGTTCCCTTATGTACAGCAACGATTGCCTAGGAGACTGTCCAGGGCTGGTCCGGGGTCTTTCTCGCGCCATCAAATACAGCGGGCCGGAACGGTGCCACTCGGCTCAGAAACATATTTCTCCTTGTATTTCTCAGTTCCGTCGGCCGCGACATACGCGCGTTAGCTCTCCATTGCTACGTCGAAACGGAGACTGCTAAATAGCCATTCAATTCTCGCGCCGCCACTTTTTTGGCGCTGCAATGGCCGACTTTCAGCGCGCTTCGCGCAACCTACAGACCAATCCTGCTCAGGTGAGCAAGTGCAGGTTTCTACTCATGTCGTATTGCCATACCGACTGTCGCCAGGCTATCCGCGACGCAAAAGATGGATCGATCTGGGAAATCAAGGTAATCGCCAACAGCATTCAAGCCATGCCCCAGCTGCAGACGCCCGAAGTTATCAAGATGCTCTGTTCCCACCTTGACGCGTCGAAGACGCCGGATCCCCGCGTTCCAGCGGCTGCGCGCAGTCCTGCGGCGTTTGCGGCTGAGCGGGCATTTTCGTCTCTCTTGGGCTTGGGCAATTTTAGTCGGCTCCTCACGCCTTACGCCACGTCGTTGCTGGCGCCCATCAAGAAGTCATGGCCCGGGATCTTCAAATGGATGGTTTTCTTTCACGAGATCTACAGCAATCCGAACGCACAGGGGCCGAAGAATGCACTTGAGATTATTGCATATGCTTTGTATGCAATCACGCACGAAGATGCCTTCCAAGACAGGGTCACAAATACCCCCGGCGCCATCGCACTCGCTGCATCTTTGTGGATGAAGGAGGACGCACGTAACGAAACATCCATCCTGCCTATCCCCGTAGCGTCCGCGATGCTGCACCACATTCTCTTCTGCGCCACCGACGCCAATCTCGACGAATTCGTGAAGAGCGCCGGGGGTAAAACGAGCACCATCGCCGACCTCTGTCTGTCGCGCCTGCGCTCTACGATTGCCAAGTCACGGGTCTCTGGGCCGCAGGTCCGGAGCTACGTCGACGTGATGGTCGCATTATCGCGCGGACGCAAGCACGCCTTGCGCCGCGCCATTCTTCACAAGGGTGGAATCGGCGTCGTCACCAAGGCGCTGCTCAAGCTCTCCGTTTTGAGCTTGTCCGACGAGGACGTGCGCGACGCGATCATCGCGTGCTTCGGCTTCATCAGCAACCTTATCGAGTCTGGCGACGGGATTAACTGGGTACGCCAAGCCGTGCAGGAGGGCCTGCTATTGGCGTTCGTGAACATCAGTCCCTCATTCAAGTCGCTCGACACGGAGGCTAGGAGTTTCACTCTCGCGCTCGTTTCTAACGTGCTGCCGCGGTATCTCGTATATCGTTCGGTCATCATGGCTGTCAGCGCGGCCATGGAGAAGGTCGATACACCGGAGAATCGAGTCAAGATCGAGCGGTCGCCCGTGAAGGACTCGATGTACTCTACG
Source organism: Auriscalpium microsporum (assembly GCA_019914985.1). NCBI lineage: Eukaryota > Fungi > Basidiomycota > Agaricomycetes > Russulales > Auriscalpiaceae > Auriscalpium > Auriscalpium microsporum. The sequence goes on along the minus strand of JAHLMG010000010.1, from coordinate 1,489,141 downwards.
AAGCTCCTAGCTGACGAGCGGAAGAAAATACAGTTCCAATCGGACGTCATAAAGAAAGAACTCGCCTACTGTGATCATGTGCGTACCCCCTGCTTTCGATGATTGATAATGACCAAGACTCGCCCGACAGTGTCAGAAATCCGCCCCGAAGGATACTCTCAAGAAGTGCGGTGGATGTCAAGTGACGCTTTACTGCAGTAAGGAATGCCAAACGCAAGGTTGGAAGAAGATCCATAGAAGCGAGTGCAAGCTCAAGGACGAAGAGCGTATAGGTAAGACGTGTCTCGATTGTTGACGTATACTGTAGCTCTGCTGAAGCGATTTAAGTCATACAGCAGGATGCTTTCAGCAAAGACGACCGCGTCTTCCTGCACAACCTTGCGATCCACGTGGCCCGTAAGAACCTCCCGACTCTCCGCCGCTTGGCTAAAATCTCCTACGCGGATATCCCTCTATCGAAGCTCGGTGTGCGCATCGACTTCACCAAGGTCCCCCCGACGTACGAGGTTTTTCTGCTTAGCGCACGCGACCTCTCGAAGGAAGCGAAGCCGAACTCGACGCCAACACTGGTAGCGCGGAGCGAGGGCATCCTCGAGAAGGCGATCAATAGCGAGGGCCGCAACTCTCTCATTGAGAGCATCGTGAGCGTGGGTGAAGGTATGACGATTGTCGTGTCCCTTACTGCGCGCTGCCTGTGGGCAGACAAGGGTGATGACATTCCACTGCCTGGCGCTTGGCTCGTCGAAGAGTCCGAATTGTAAGCGTTTATGATACCATGCATACTGAAGCTAAGAGGTGGGTCTTGCAAACGTCGAGTCTTGCCTCCACGCGTTGACTGTCAGAGCAGATCGGAACTACATTGTATTTACATCAAATTCACACAGCCTATGTATCATCATGGAAGTCATGTTGAGCTCCCAATCGAGCCACTCGGACGAATACCTTTCGTTCTCCCGTTCTCAGACGGAACTGCCAACGTCATACGACCATTCTCCGAAAGTCTCCCTTATGAAGCTCTGACCTGGTCCCACAGTCTCCGCCCCCACAGCCGACGACACAGAGAAATGCCGCTCGGGGGCGCGCTTCCGAGGCCCCGAGTTCCCTGGCAGGTTCTGGATCTGCTGGCTATACGACTGCAGGGCCGTGCCCATGCTGGCGTAGATCGTGGTCGCCTCGTTCACGAAGACTTGCAGAACGTCCGGCGTTTCCTCGGTCACGTTCTGATTTGCGCCGGACTGGAGCCACCCGATGAGCTTCGTGCTCTGGTCGGACACGTCTTCCCACACTTGGGTAAAGAGGCCAATGTGGGCCGCCACGCTGGCGACGTCATTGATCGCGGTTTGGTTCAGCGTGTACTGCACCGAGTCGATCGTTGAGATATCGTTCTTGAGGTCTTGTAGGTCATTCTGTAAATCTCCGAGATTGCCTTGTTTGACTGATGGAAGACTATGTCAGGAACGTCAACAAAAGACTGTACGGAATAAAAGACAAACCAGAGAGCGCAATAGCTAAGCCGGCGGCCGTCGTGGCGAGTACACCTTCTGCAATGGCAGCGCCAATCTGGAGCATTCGCACATGAGATAGGTGAGCCGTGATCAGTTACGAATACTTACGACTATAGCTGGGGCGAACAGAGGGAAGAAGGCGATCGCCAGAGCGGAACCAAGTAGCGTAGCGCCCATGGCAGCGCTCACATCTTGAAGCTGTGTCACACGTAAGATGCTGGCAGTACAGCGCAAGACTGGGGATACTCGCCGCCTCATTTATGTCTGCAATCTGCTTCTGGAGGTTAGCAATCTGGACCTTGAGGTCCAGAATCTGGCTGTTGTCCTGATGGAGCCTGTCTTGTGCGAAATTATTGAACGTGCCCGTGAAATTGATGATGTCAGCTGAAAGCTCCTCGAAGGATTCCACAAGGAAGTTGGACATGTCGCGAATGTCGGAGAAGCTCTTTTGGGCGGGTAAGGAAGTGGCGTGCGGACGTAACACGACGGATATCTCACGTCTATAAAGGACTGGACGGCCGAGATTTTCGACGCCGTCAAAATGGAGGAGTCAGCGACGATCCTGAGGAGCTCTTCGAATCCTGAGTGGGCAAGCGGTTGTGAGGGGAACCGGCACTTGCTCAGCACGCATCACTAACCAGTCGAATATTGCGCGACTCCATAAGCTTGAATGCTGGCTGTATTCATGATCGCGAGAAAATGCTAATCCCACTTTATCAATACTGCACATAGCTACAGACGCGTATAAGTACTCACAATTTGGTAGCTTTGCCAAGTCGGGGCGAAGGTCGCGGTCTGCAGCCTCATATTGTCGATCACCATCAGTTTGTTGTAGATGTCATTGAAGCTCTGTGCAATTGCCACCGCCTTAGCCGCTGCCGCGTTGACATCGCTTTGAAGTTTGTCCTGGTTTGTGGTTGTATTCGACAGCTGAGTTATAGAGAGGTATGCTTGGAGACGCTGCTGCGGAGCAAGACTCTGGAGGGGGGCAAATGGCAAAGTGCTGGTTTGAGGAGGCGGACTCAGACTCTGGAGGGGTGCAGAGGAAAACGTGCTGGTTTGGGGAGGCGGACTCAGACTCTGGACGGGGGCAGATGGTAAAGTGCTGGTTTGGAGAAGCGTACTCAGCGCTGTTGTACGGAGCGTCAGACGGAGCGACGATGAATGGAGAGGTGCATACCAGTGACGAGAGATAGGGCGCAGCTGTTGACGATGAGTAAGCCTCGGTGGCAATCAATGACGAAGGGAACACTCACAAGACAATCACCGTAAAGGCAAGGCGCATCTTCGAGATATTCGTGCCGAAAGTTGACGAGGTGCTGCTAAAACCCCCCTCGGCTTAAGTAGGACGATGATCTGTCGCATACTCCGGGCGACCAAGAGCAAATGACGGGCTGGCTGATTAAGTCCAAGCTCTGGGATGCCGTTAGAGTTCCAGGAGCACGCAGAGCAATCAACTTCAGACATCCTTCGTCTGTCAAAGTGAAACCACTGGCAGCGGTCAGCTTCGCAAAGAATAAGAGTCAACAGCTTGTGATGGACTGCATAGAGCGGAACCAAACAAGAGTACTGCATCACAAGAACTTTGACTGTCACCGGCGAGCTGAGCTATATTGCCTGTGAAGCGCGTCGAATGTCGGAGCAGTACGAAACACCGTTGAGTCCCGAGTCCGATAAGACGTCGGCATCGTGCCAGCCCCCAGCCCCCAATGAGTTAGTCACTATGGGCTGGGCATGCGTCTGTCATAGGTATGCGTGAGCTCAGAACGGATGAAATGAGACCAAGTGGCGACTTTTACCTATCTCACTTGATCTCACTGGCAGGAAGGGGTGCCAGTCGTGCAGTCGCGGCCCACGCTCACTGGCAGACGCTGGGGGCGGCACGGCGGCAAGCCGTCCGGCACCTGCCGAGTTGATGCTCGGGCCGGACGGTTCAAACCTTTCTCCGAGTCACACTCACACCGCGACGTCGTTGTCGTCGTTTGTTGTCGGTGACAAAACTTTGTGAGATCTGACCTTGATATCTGACCTATGTGTCCGTGCGCACATCAAGTACTATCGTGACCGGAGACTCAGGAAAACTGCAGTCACGTACATGCGAGAGGTGCAAGACAGGTGAGTTTTCGATTGCCTGCGAGTGCGTCAACTAGATGACATGCCATTGAATGCTCGTCAAGGCGATTATTGGAAGACTATTGGAAGCACGCGCGAGAATCCGAGCTCATCTGATTCTCAGGTACCCTGCTACTGTCGCATGACCCTGTCGCACAAAAGTCTTGATATGTGGGAGCGATGGGACTTACTGCGCCCGTTTCAAACTTGCGAGATAGCCCTCTTGCCGGTGTCAGGAGGCATGGGACTGATGAGCACCCGAGTAGCCGAGTAAACCTGCCAGCTTGGTGCACCGATCGCCAGCTCGCCGGTGTTTCTCTGTGATTCCTTTTCTGATTCTGCGTGCCATGACTTCGTGCTGACATAGAGCGCAGTTGAGGCATGGCAGGTGAGCATTCTTTTCCTACTGCTCGGTGCTCTGCTAAATGGTGACGATCTCGTAGGCTCACATCAGGCGTCAATGAAGGTTCCAGCGCTCCTCTTGCATCTCCTACACGCGGGTGTACCTCCTATGCAACTCGCAGACTTTGACTGTTGTTTTAGAATGACGGCGGCGCTGGTAGCCGACGCTTGTTCTCGGTTCAAAATGACAGCTTCGTAAATCGTGAAACTGGTAGAAGAGAACCGTAAGTATGCGCCGCGACCTCGCTTTGCGCATGCCGCTTTGCTGATGAGAACGTCGCATAGTCTTCGCTCTGGACTCTACTCTTCTTGAAGGGAGCTTCACCGCATTACATACGAAACTTGTTTCATGCAGCGAGCAGAATGGCGTGCGGGCGGCGGGAAGGAGGGGCTACCGCTGACAGGGCTTGGCTCCCTTACAGTGGCTGAGATATTGACGGAATATTGCGACTCCAAGCGGGTGGGCCTGGTAGGCGTCTGGAGGATTATAAAAGCTGCTCAGGATGACTGAGTTTCGCTATCGGACTTCGGTCTCGATACCTAGGCAGGCGCACTCTAGAAACCAAAGCACCTTGAAAGCTATGGTTTTCCTCCCCAAGCTCGGTCTACTTATCACGTACGTGTGCTTCCCTGCTGACCATCGAATACTCGCCAACTGACACGTTCCCGCAGTGCCGGAGCTGCGCTTTTCATGCGAGGTGAATGCGGGCGATCTTTTACTTTCTGTCCATGGCATGCTGAGAAAGATTCTATGTAGCTCATGCTCAAGCTTTCCCGGTACCGTCAATCACGCCCGCCCAGCAGGTGGCGGCGCAAGTGGCGGTCGTCCAGCTCGCGCAGTCCGACGCGGGAAAGAACAATCTTACGAACGACGTCGCGAACGCCGCCGCCGTCGCCGTAGGAATTGCGCAGAATTTCACCAATATCGGGACGCAGCTGCAGACCATCGACAATATGAACCTGCAGCCGCAGAAGTTCTTCCCCCAGTGGCAGGTTTACCGTAATGTGAGAGTTCTTGCCGTCCTTGCCGCTCTCGCAGCTCACCGTGCGTCAGACCTACCTCACCCTGCTGCAGACCGCTAAAAACCAGGCGAGTGCAATCGCGGGATATGCTGATGGTACGCCTGGAATCCTTTTCATTCCGAGGTTATATCTGGACTGATACAGATACTGAATGCCAGAGTTCAACGGCGGGATTCTGCAAATTATCACCAACAATGACATCGACAATGATACAAAGATCGAGGTTCTGGACTCATTCATCGCTGTATGCCGCCAGTCCCTCAGTTTTCATCATGAGACTGATTTTGATCATCCGTGACTAGCAATCGACCACGTTCCAGAACGGCTCGAATGTCTTAGCGATTCAATTTGCCACGCTGGCATCCAACTTGACCGAGTTTACCGGTAACTTTTCCAACTTCGCTCACAATAGGACGGTAGCGGACAATGCAACTATCAATAATCTTCTTCAGGTTCGTCTTCTCCGACACGGCGCCATGATTTGTAGCTGACTTGTATGTAGGAAATTGGCAATCTGCAGGCGGACGTAGCCAAGATTGAGATTTCGGTAAGCTGAAATGGCCCTTGTATCTTGTAACGCACCTCACCGTGCTGCAGATGGTCGCGCTCGGTGCCGCAATGGGCTCAACGCTTCTCGGGTCAGCGGCGTTGCTAGTCGTCCTCCCTGAGTTCGCTCCTGGCATTGTCGTGAGTGTCTTTGTGCTTATAGCCAGAAAGCTATCATTGCTCACTCCCTTGCTGTACAGATTGCAGCTGCCATTGCTGAAGGCATCTTGGCGGTAACAGAGATTGGATTGGTCACCGCCATCGGCAGTAAGTAGACCTCCTCTCTCGGGATGTGTTTTCTTTGTTACTGACGAGGACGATGCTATCATAGTCGATAACAACAAGATTGGGTCCCTGCAGAATCAGGTCCAGGGGCTTCGTAACGACATCTCCCTCATCAATGGCGTCCAGGGCCAGCTAAACAACACGGCGACGAACCAGATCCCCGTGATGACAGCCCACCTTAGCATGTTTACGCAGGTGTGGCAGGACGTCGCGGACGACTGTACAAAGCTCATCGGGTGGCTGAAACAGGGCGCGAACAGCACGGTAAGGGTATATTCCGTGTGTGCATCGGAGGAACTGCTGACTCCTGGGCAACAGAACCAGCCCATCGTGCTTGCTGTCTGGCTTAACCAGAGTACTACTATCTATGATAGCATGAGTGATGCTCTCACTCAGTATGCTACCCATGTTGCCATCATTTGATCGAAATCAGCGGGCCTTTTCTCTTTCAAGTTACTAACAAATTATGCGCTCTTTGGATTCGGTTGATTCGCCAATACTTTGTCGCAGGATGTACAAATAAAGTATTGATTCTGTCGATTCTGTCGCGATCGATTGTCGAGTGGAAAAGCAGACCGTGGACTGTGCCACGGATACTGTGGCAAGAAACGTTCGCGCAAATTGCGGGCGATTGTGAAACGTTGTCGCCATCGGAGACTTGTAGGACAGACAGCGCTCATATTTACATCCAGAATTCCACCTTTGGGGTGCTCAATGCATTGCAAACTCGCATCATTTTGCGTCAAGGATAGCGTACTGATGCCATTCAATATGTCTCGAGCTCCGGCGAGCAATCGACAACGCAGTTTGGCGTACTCAAAGCAGCCAGTGTGACCACTATATCTCACAATGTCTGGCGGATGCAGTGGGTACATGACGATATTGATAAGAGACCTAGTGCCAGCGTCGACTGGGACTCGGAGTCCCGTCCAGTCGAACACTCAACGCCCGGGCCGAGCCCGGAAGTTCGCCACCGCGTCCGTCACCGCGTCACCGCGTCACCGCGTTACCGTCACGTCACGCAGTAGGTGCTTACATGCGTGCGACTATCGCCACCACCCTCAGGCCACTGGCAGATCATACCTAGCGTACTGTGGCCAAGTACTCCGATGACTGGAGACTTCGGAAAGCTCTAGGATATGCTGGAGGTGAGTTACCATCAGTGTACGAACGAGTCGGCCGCCACGCACGGCCTTTTGATGCCGCGTGCTCCGTTAGAACAGAATGACTCTTCTGTGCGAGACTATGATTCTGTCACTCTTTCTGATGATGGGACTTACTACGCCCGTTTCAAGTTTGCGAGCTCGCCTTCTCGCCGGAATACACCGATCGCCAGTTTGCCGGCCGTGCTATGTTGTTTATCTTCTGATTCTGTTCTCCGAAACTTGGTGCTGTCATCGACAGCGAGAGCAGGTGAGCATCGTTCTCTTCCTACTACGGTCTTTGTTTCATTGATTTCATAACGGCGTCGCAGCTCAAATGAAGCACCGGCCCTATGCAAGAATCCAGCTCGCATCTCCTCAGCACGATTTTTGTCCCTGTGCAATTGAAGAGTCAGTTTTCAACAATGCGCAGCCGTGCTCTGCATGCTTGCCTTGTTGGAAACCTCCGCGTCTACCGCTTCCCTTCCATCCCATCTGCGAACCAGTCCAGACCATGACATGAAACTTGCAGAAGAGAATCGTACGTGCGCATTGTGGCCTCGCGTTGTGCATGCCGCTCTGCCGATGAGAACGTCACATATCCCTCGTTGTGAACAGTGCTCTTCTTGCATATGTGCGTGGCAGGAAGCTTCACGGCATATGCCTTGAATAACGAAACTTGTTTCATGCAGCAAGCAGAATAGCATCCCGTGTTCTGGCGGCGGGAGGACGGGACTATTTCCCTACGATGATGGCCCTCTCATGTCAGGAATACTGGCAGAACATTGCGACTCGCAAGCGTGCGAGAGGCCTCTCGCGAGCGATAAAAGCTGCCTAGGATGGCAGAGTTTCGCTATCGGGCTTCTGTGTCGATACATAGGCGAGTACATCCCAGACCTCAAAGTCACGGTTTTCCTCTCCAAGCTCGGTCTTCTGTCCGCGTACGTGCTTGCAGTGCGAGTCTGCTTCGGGTTGACCTCTGACTAACACGTTCCCCGCAGTGCCGGAGCTGCGCTGCGCCTGGAGGTAAATGCAGGAGACGTACCACTTTCTGACCGTGTCATGCTGAGGCGAATATCCTGCATAGCCCATGCTCAAGCGTTCCCGGTTCCGTCAATCACGCCCGCCCAGCAAGTGGCGGTCGTCCAGCTTGCGCAGTCGGACGCGGGAAAGAACAATCTTACGAGCGACGTTGCGAAGGCTGCCGCCGTCGCCGCAGGCATCGCGCAGAATTTCACCACAATCGGGGCGCAGCTGCTCATCATCGACAACGACAATCTTCAGCCGCAGAAGTTCTTCCCTCAGTGGCAGGTCTATCGTGATGTGAGTTTTTTCGTCCTTGCCGCCCTCGCGCGCGGAACGACGCTTATGTGATTGTGATAGACCTACCTATCTCTGCTGCAGTTGGCCAAAAACCAGGCCAGTGCAATAGCGGGGTATGCTGACGGTGAGTCCATGAACGCCTTGGCTTGCGAATTATGCTTGTACTGACACGGATCGCCAGAGTTCAATGCGGGAATTTTATCCATTGTCACCAACGACGGTATCGACAGCGACCAAAAGATTGCCATTCTGGACTCATTTATTGCCGTATGTCGCAACGTTTTCCATATGACAGCATGAGACTGATCTAGACCATCCGTGACCAGCAATCGACCACATTCCAAAACAACTCGGATATCTTGGCGGTTCAGTTTGCGACGCTGGCTTCGAACCTCACCGAGTTCACCGGCAACTTTGCCAACTTCGCTCGCAACAGGACGGTAGGAGACAACTCTACTATAAACGATCTACTTCAGGTTCGTCTCGTCCTACACGATGTCGCGACCTTTAGCTGATTTTAGTATCTGAAGCAAATTGGGGATCTGGAGGCAGAAGTCTCCAAGATTGAGATTTCGGTGAGCTGTGGACGCCTGCGTATAACTCGATGCATCGCAGCTCACCGCGATACAGATGGTCGCCCTTGGTATCGCCATGGGTTCAACGCTTCTCGGATCAGGCGCTTTGCTCGCTTTCCTCCCGGAATTCGCTCCTGCCATCATAGTGAGTATATAGGTGCGCAGGTACAACCAAAAGCCATCTCACCCACACGGCTCAGATTGGAGCTGCCATCGCCGAAGGCATCTTAGCGGTAACGGAGATCGGCCTGGCCACCGCCATCGCCAGTATGTAGCCTTCCTCCCTCGAGTCTCGCCGTTTGTACTGACTAGTATGCTACTCTAGTCGACAACAACAAGATTGGGTCACTGGAGAACCGTGTTGACCAACTTCGTGCCGACATCTCCCTCATCAACGGCGTCCAGAGCCGGCTCAACGACACGGCGACGAACGATATTCCGGTTATGGCAGCCCACCTCGGCATGTTCACGCAGGTGTGGCAGGATGTCGCGGACGACTGCACAAAGCTCATCGGGTGGCTGGAAGGGGGCGCGAACAACACGGTAAGGAGTATACTCCTTGTGCATTGGGCTAACTGCTGACTCCTGAGCAACAGAACCAGCCCATCGTGCTTACTGTCTTCCTCGCTCAGGCCACCACTATCTATGATAGCATGAGTGATGCTCTCACTCAGTATGCTACCCAAGTTCCGATTTGAGTTTGAACGAAGGTATCACTTCTTTTCCTCTCAAATAGTCGATCACTGTAAGGGTTTATCTGATTTAGTTGTTGTGTCAATACGAGTATGTTGTACCGATACCGATTGCACACGATGCTGTAATCATCGTTGTGATCTATCTGAGTCGAGGTGATCTAAGAAACGAGCTAGCGCCAGAACTGCCACCAAGCAGCCTCCGGTTCCGCGTCGCCTTCTGAAACATCCCAGAGCGAGCAATGCATGAGTGTCTCCACAAGTGAATTCAGTTCCCCCACAGTGACTATTGACTCGATCAACGTCATCTGCCCCTTGCTGTTGATCGCCTTGTCCATCACCGTCTGCACGCGCGCCTCTCGAGCCTCTGAGATCAACTCGTGCATATCTTCGGTGCGCTCGTGGTCGCGTAGGCGGAACGCGCCGTACGTAGGCGGGAAGACGGTGTAGTCGATGCGCACGCCAAGCTCCGCAAGGGATACGCCCGGAAAGTCACGCGCAATGGTCTTGCGGAGGCGCGACACGTTCGAGCGTGCATCCAGTATGGCTAGATTGTTGTGGAAGGAGTGGTCGTCGCGGTAGAAGCTGTCTATATCCGGGGTAGCTGTGGCGCGGAGTTAGACACAGCTCGGTGACGTTGGTGTGCAAATTCGTACTTTTCTTATCTTCCTGCCTCAGCTTACACTCTATCTTATGGCCCTTGGTCTTCCAGTCCGCAACTTGACACTTTTCCGAACAGTAGTAAACTTGTCGGCAACCGGAGCATCGTCTCAGGGATGTCCTTGTCGACGGTTCCTTGCACTAGAGCATCCGGGTTCAGCTATTAGCCAGAGAGAGACCTGGAAGTGCGAGCGTACATAATTGCAACACCCCAATTCCTTCCGCATAACGTCGCCCAAGTTCCTTGCGTCGACACGCTCTTTCGCGAGCTCTTGCATGGTGTCCCACGCCTCCTGGTAGCGGGCGGGCGAGCGAGCGAGCTTTGCGCGGACGTCGGTGGCATCGAGCTTGTCCAGTGCAGGTCCAACGGCGGAGACGACGTGTCTGAAGACGAGGTATCGCGGGATGATGTTTGCGATGAACGAGAAGGCCATGTCTTGCACATGGTCGTCGAATTGCTCGAATAGCGGGCTGGCATTTACGTAGGCCTGCAGGAAGCCCTCCTCAACGATCTGCTTGATCCACGGGATGCCTTGCCCGGCCTCAACGAGGTTGTGTAGGAATAGGAAGCATGCCCTGACAGCTGCGACGAGAAGTGGGCTGGGGTCCATGGTCGACAGCTTGAGAAACGCCTTCGTGACCAAGGCCATGCCACCCTCCTGAAGAATCGCATGGCGCAGTGGATGCGCAGTGCCCCGCGTAAGATTGTTCAGAACGTCAACATGGACCTTGATGCGATCGACTGAGGGCTGCTTTTCCTTGAGCGAGATGCGTAAGCGAGACATGCCGTTCTGAATGACGGCTTTCGGGGATCCGATAGCCTCGACAACTTCGTCAAAGGGTGTAAGTGTTTTGAATTCCATCAGGAGCTGCTGTAGAGCGAACGAGCCCGCGCGCATGTGGGTCTTCGATGGTGGAGGTCCGGAAGGCTCCTCCTTCCACAGTTTCGCGACAAACTTGAACATACCGGGCGTGTCCGCCATCAGCAGGCGAATGTTGTCAATGTAGGTGAGTTTGAAGATACAATTACTTATGACGGCAATGTGCATGCTATGACTGTTCGGATCGTTCTTGAAGGTTTCGGTATAGACAGTATAGAAGACCGTCAGCCACGGGTATATCATCGGCCAAGCTTTCGCGATTGGGGTGAGCAGAGCGGGGTTGTTCAACTTGGACGGCTGGGCAATCACGCAGATTGCTGCTAGGCCCTGGAGAGAAACAAAGGCGCAGTCCACAGCAAGCTTGTCGGGATTGTGTCGACGTCGGGCCCTGGAGACGACGAGGTTGGAAGGAATTTTCGACGGGTCGAAAAATGAGCAAAACAGGTCCGCGACTTCGACCGTTTGCAGACTGCGAAGCGCCGGGATCGTGAGCGTCATCGCGGTCAAGTGATTCCGGCCCCCATTGCGCGCATCTCTGATGGCCTATAAGACGAGTCACGAATGGGGACAAGAATGCCGAGTTGATGGGTATAGAACGGACCGGTCGCGCATCGCGCTCGAGCTCGCGCATAATGCGTAGGATCTTGAAAGACTTATCACTATCGGGAACCCCTTCGGAGAAGTCAGTATCTCAGAACAAGCGTTTACACTGCTATGCGAACTCACCATCTCCGTCAACGAAAGCGTAGTCCATTGTGGTTTGCAAGATGGCCACGCAAAGCGACGTTGGAATAGCGGATCTACGGAGGTCTGAACGTCGCACTCCTGGCCGCTTCTATCGATACCGCGCGTTTCAGCCTGGAGGTGGGGTGACTGCACTGAGACAGCAAGGAGAGGGAGCTGTTGAAGAAAGGTGCGGATGACCGAACTCGTCCGGGGAAAAAATCAAATAAGGCTGCATCCGGCGCCACAGATGGATATGGATACCTCTCTGGACCTTAAAAACTGTCAGAATTCACATCCTACGTCAGAAATGCATGGCCGAAGTGCTTCCGCTCAGAAAAATGTATCAAAGGCGCGTAAATGGGACAACTAAAATAGCGGACAAAATATTCGGATACGGGGAATCGAACCCCGAGCTGCCGCGGCCACTTCAATCCTACAATGTGTGGATTTATGAGAGGCGGCAATGTTAGCCGTTACACCATATCCGACATGCACAGCCAGCAAAGCTGGGAGACTATAATCGGGACCTATAAGTCAAAGCAAGATAGATAAACAGTCACGGAACACTATACGTAGCATACTCAAGCTCTTAGAGCGCCAATGAGATGGTCTGTAAGCGGCGCGGACGATCCTGAAAGACGTCAGGCAGATCCACGAAGAAGTCTGGCAAAATCGACGCACCTCCATGAGCAAAACACCGTCGTCGCAGAGGTCAACTTGATGAACGTATCTCTCCATGACGATCTCGCGCGCCTTCCTTTCCACCAGTCGAGGTAGCGACGTCTTGACCAGGCCATAACCCGTCTCGGCCTCCTCCTCGAAGATAACGCTGTGTGTACCCGCCTCACCACCCTCGGAGGTGCCCAAGGCCCTCCGCACGCGGTGAGCATCGTAGTCAGAGATGATGAGCTCCTTCTCCTCCTCATCGTATTCGACGGTCCGCATCCCGTGCATGACGAAGGAACGCCATCGAGACTCGGATACGCGAGCATAATGCACGCCCGAGGATGCCCAGGAGTCCCATGGCACGGTGCCGTGCCCGCCGGCCGTCCAAGGGCCGTCGCGCATGAAGATGTCTGCGGCGAAGACAAACACGGAGTGAATGTCACCGGAGTGAATGCCCAAACCGAAGAGTCTCTGGGACCGATCGGGAAAGAAAATCCCTTGTTCAGATGAGGATGAACCCGGTGGCGAGCTATGGTTCTCGTAAAAGAAAGTTTGCCCGTTTGAGGCAAGTTTAGGGAGAGCATAGGAGCCCACGAGGGCTCCCGTCAGCTCGAGATCTGCACCCGCCCTGCTGAGGTCGTATAATTGAAGCGAAAGTTGAGCAGGAACCTCCGGGGCATCAGGTTGTTCGCAGGAGATGGTCAAGATGTGACTTGAGTCCACGAAACTGAATCTCGGGAATTCAAAGCTAGGTACATTGGTGGATGGGAGCATCTATGATGGAAGTGGCTGTCAGTCGTGAAGCACGATACGAAGTAGACAATGGCCCACCGAGTTGACAAGCTGAACACCTGTTTTCCAATTCCAAATGGACAAATGGCCGTGATCGTGCGCGAAATTGTTAAGGCTCGTGCCGGCGAAGTCGCCACAGAGCTTCGTGAACCCGGATAACAAGCCAGGAAAGTTCATTCTCCCGGACCACGAACACTCAGCGTGAATGTCCCCCGTTGACAGCGAGCAAACGCTGGCGTAAGTGGATTTCCTATTGTGGACATCAGCATGCGGAGCGTGCGCGATGAGCACAAGACTGAACACATACTGATCTAGTTCGAGAGTAGTGACGATCATCAAGTCCTGCGACGCGTCCAGGACCAGGTGATTGATGGAACAATTTACGTGCACCTTCCAATCGCAGGTTTTAATGCCGCGCAGCACGGAGGGAAGCTGCTTCACTAAAAGTGTTCGAGGGTCGTCTCTGTCGTGCCAGACAACGACGTTGTTGGACACGGCGACACTTTGAATTGGTACAAAGTGCTCGGACTGAATAACCTCGGTCCATCGGAGCTCGCGCCAGGCAGCGTTATATGCCTGTATGCGTTGGAGACGATCTGCAGCAGTGACCGTACGGCTCGCACGTCCCTCACGCAGCCCGCACGCCGCAATCTCGAGCCGGCACTGCAGCTCTACAGACGCGCCAATAGAAGTCCTCAGTTGATGACACGCCTTGAAAGCTTAAGGAGAACATTGGGCGTCTGCAATCGATGGGCACGCACGCGGCACCAGCCTAACAGCCAACAAGTCTGGGACATCCAGGTAGTCAAGGGCTTTCAAAATGAGCTCTTTCGGTAGGCTGAGCCATGGCATGTCCTTGCAGAGTGATTCCGTGTAGTAAGGAGCAATAGCGTCTGGTACGATGGTGAAAGACGGCGTGCCACTGGCAGTGGGAGGCAAGACCGTGACCGTCGCACTTACCGTGACTTGACCGTGACACAGTACAATTTTATAAGACAGATCGACTATCATCGTGTCAAAGTCAGCTACGTATACGGGGACTAAGCGTAACCAGAAGGTGAGCAATCTCAGAGCATACATTTTTTGCCTTGACCGTGATTCTAACGGCCCTGAGCGGCCCTGCCAGTCGAGTCCCAGAAAGTAAACGTAAACCGAGTACTTACTCAGGGCTCGACGTCACGTTGTATCAGTTATGAGTTATTCTTCGGCTTACCACGGCGCGGTTGACTCATGTACGCCCCTACTGATAATGTGGACTTGGTGTAGGATTGCAGTCCAATTATCAATGACAACAGAGCGTCTCTAGTCCTGCGAATGCTACGAGAGTGCGATGTCGGATGCGCCTCGCCCGCCGAAGCGCGTACTCAACCTCCCAGCCAGTCTCGCGATCGCAGATTCTTGACAGACTTACTGTCAGACCGCCTTTGTTTCTGCGCACTGTTTTCTTTTTCTCCCATTGGATCACAGCTACTAACGTTGACCGCCGAACGGTCGGGCCATCATATGTGCGTGAGAACATACGTTTGGTAAGCGACGTCGGGGTTGGTCGCGAACGACGACGCCCAACTGTTCTTCTTCACCCCCATCGTCGCCGCCTTCCTCCCCTCCCCTTCATTTCCCCTTCCTCCCGCTTCTCCAGCGGACACACTCTTTTTTCTCGGCCATAATGACGAAGTTCACTCAGTTCCGTGTAGGCAAGGCTGGAAATATCTTCCAGCACAAGCCCGCAAAGCGCGCCTCAGCCTGTACGCCCACGACCCACCCTCTTTTCTTGCAGCTCACTCACTCGCCCCGCTCGCCCCATAGCCTGCAACACTGGCGGCTTCTACAAGTCGCCCGCCTCTGGAGACTCCATCGAATATACCTCCCCCCTCAATATTTCCTGGGACACTTCTTGCATGACCGCTACTGCAGTCGACATCTATCTGATGGCACCCAGCGCCGAGACCCCGCGCATCCATGCCTGGCAGAACGTGTACTTTGCGGCCGGATCCTACCAGACTCAACTCGAGCCCAAATGGTGGAACTCGACCTCGAGCATCGATATGCAGCTCACCATCGTGCCCACTGGCCTCCCGATGTACGCAGCCACCATGCCCGCGGGGCCCATCTTCACTGCGACCTACACCGCACCCTCCGGCTCTACCCCCGATGCAGCGGATACCTCCAAGCCTGACGGTGCCGTCACCGTCGTTCACAACATTCCGTCCACCCACCACGGCCTCTCCGGCGGCAAAGTCGCTGCCGCGGTGCTCATGCCTCTACTTTTCGTCATTGCGCTCATAATCGGCTCCTACCTCAAGATCAAGCGCGAGCGCAACAAGGAGAAGCGCAAGCGCTGGAGCGAGGCCATCGACAAGCGCATGTCCACCATCTCGACCGACTGGAAGTCCATCACGCCAGCCGGCGCGTCCGCGGCCATCCGCAACAGCATGGCTGTCGGCGAGGCCGGCAACCGCGCATCTGCCTTTGCTTTCGGCGGGATTCGCCCCTCAAGTGTTGTCGTAGACGGCGGCCAGGCGGGCATCGGCGCACGCACGGTGTTCCCCGGCGTCAGCGGTGGCGAAGATGCCCCTGTGATGGCCCAGTTGCGCCCCGGTGCCCGCGTCGGGTTCGGCGACCGCGTCTCCCGCGTCTCGTTCGCCCCGGATGTCCGCGACTCGCGTCGCACGGTGACCAGCCGCGCGTTCCACACTGGATATGTCCCGCCCCTGCCCACCCGCTCCGACACGTCTGCCTCCGACGACGGCACGCTCTCGCCCACACAGACCAGCGGCCCGCTCACGCTCAGCGCCGAGGATATCCAGGCCCGTCTGTCCGGCAAGGATGATATCCCCCGCCCGAGCGTCGACGAAGTGATGCCCGCCCTCCGCAGTACGTATCCCGCTATAGTCCGAAGACAAAGCAGGAACTGATGCATCATTTACCATAGTGATGCGCACCGGCGATGCACCCGGCAGCCCTGAGCTCCTTTTCTCGTCCACCCCCGGTGAGACGACGCCGCCCTTGGCGCTCACGTACCCGACGCCCCCCACGCCAACGCACGCGCCGCTCGTCCCCGCCTCGTCCATGTCGTCCTTCATGCCCATGTCCGTTAACGCCATGTCGCCCGACGCCATGCTCCGCGCGTACGCGAAGCGCGGGACCGGCCCTGCCCCGCCGCCCGCCGCGTACGGCGGCGCGACGACCCCGGGTATGCGCACGGTGTACTCGCCGACGAGCCACGGCGTGTTCGCGCAAGAGCAAGATCAGTACAACAACCGCGCGACGGATGGCAGCCGCTACAGTGTCTTCTCGGATGAAGATGCGTACGGAGGCACCCATTGAACGGTCGATGAAGTCGAATCTCAAGCCTCATATTTTTGACGTGTGCCGGTGGGTGGCCTGCGGGCCTTATGATCTGTATCTCTGTACGAAGGTGTTTCGCGTGTCTGCTTGCGCTTCTTGCCTGTCCCTCCTGTGCCCCTTTGCTCCCCAAATACAGCCCTCTTGGGCCGTTCCCTTTTGTGCGCGTGCGCTACCGCGCTGCTATCTTATTCCGTATGAACTATTCCGCCACGCATTCTTGTCTGCGGCTTTTGCGGCCGACATTGCACACACTTAAAGCTTCATTTATGTGTCGGGCGCTGATGTTCCGTGGATGCCCAGCTTATTGATACAGGTTGCTAGCTATCCTGCCCTGCCCGCTTTTTTTCTTGAACCCCACTTCCCATCTTATCCTCGCTGGCCCCGGTTCAGCGCCTTCCCTTTCATCGTGCGATATCCTCGTGTCTTCCTGCTTCATATTCCCCTTGCTCCGGACTTTTATGTCCACATTGATCATCAACCATATTCCCTACCGCCTACACGCGCTTTGTGGTCTTGCTTGTGTGTATTGTGCGTCTGCTGGCCGCGTTCTGGTGCTGGTACTTACTCCCTACGACGGGTTCGTTGATTCATCTGATTATGATTGATTTATATACCCCTTTTTTCCCTCGTCCAATAAATGTGGGTTGTATATGAGGTGATGCGCTAGTCTCCGTTGCCGACCCCGCGCGGAAGACAGTCGTTCCTCTGCTAATGATGCGCATGAAAATGGTCGTATAAGTTGCAATTTCATGTTTCACTCAAGATAACCAACGCCCATCGATATTTTTCATCTCTGCGACACATCCGACACGCACTTTCAACTGAACTCTCGACTCCACAGAGCAAACAGACCTGTTTGGCACCACGACCACTTCTGGCGCGCGCTTCTTCGCCAGCTTCCTGTTTGTCTGTAGCCCGCCTGTCCTCCCCTCCCAATCTCCGGACAATCAAACTCCTCGGCGAGAAGCTTGAGCGGCGACAAACCCATGACTTCCTGACCCGTTTCACCCTAGGCCTCTCAAATTCTAGAAAGCGAGAGAACGCATCCCGTTGACGAGCCCATCCATCATGTCCTGCACCTGCCTGAACCGCCTCACCCCACAGCTCCCGTTCTCAACATGCTGGCACAGCGCGCTCAGCGTGCTGTACTCCTGCATGCACTGCCCCTTCGGACAGCGGTATATCTTGTCCTCGTGGCGCGGGCTCGCGAGGTGCATGTTGAGCGCGTGCAGCGTGCTGAACTCCTTGTTGCACAGGAAGCACTCGAACGCGACGCCGTTCCACGCGCGCGCCGTCGCGTACGACTTTGTGCTCGCGGGCGCTGACTGGCCTTGCGGGCCCGTGATCAGGCGATTCGGGTTCGTGACGACGTTGTTGCGGTCGAGGCGCACGACAGCCTTGTTGAGCTGCTCACGCGTGAGCCCGGACGGGCACGTTCCCGACTCGAAATGCAGCGTCAGCGCGGACATCGAGACGAACGCGCGTTGGCAGCCGCGCCCCGGGCAGCGCACGTTGCGCGGCTGGTGCGTAGACGAGTTGAGGTGGTGCGTCAGGTTGCTTGCGCTCTTAAAGATGCGCCGGCAAGGCGCGCAGTAGTGGTGGTTCTGCGAATAGTGCGCTTTGAGGTTGGAGTCGTAGGGAAAATACTGGTTTTCAGATCGCCGTATGAGATAACTGATACGCAGGTGAACGAAGCCTTACCGTGCGGCATTCGACACACATATATATATGATGGACGTCCTCCGAGTGGCTCAGGAAAGCCTCATCGTCGTCAAAGTGATCGTCGCAAATTGGGCAGTAGAAGTGCTCTGAGCTCTGCTTGTAATGCTCTGTAAGGCCATTGAACGTGTCAAAGACCTTTAATGTCCGAGTAGGGTAATCAGCCTTTGTCTGACGCTGCCGCACGGCCCACGACTTACCCTCCGATGTGTCTCGCAATAGTGATGCGCGGCTCGCATGTGCTGCAGCATCGATGCATGCGACCCAAAGTGCCTTTGACAGCGCTGGCAATAAGCGTGCCGGGGGCTCTGGACGTAGTGCTGTTCCAGGCCGAGCCATGACGCGAAGTCGACATCGCAGTCGTCGCAGACGTGATGTGAGTCTGAATTCTCGATGTGCTGGTTGAGAGCACGGTCGTGGACGAAGTAACGGCTGCATCGGTCACAGTAAGCCATGGTGGACGATGTAGAAGAGACTGGGCGACTCGGAGGCGTATACGTTGTCAGATTATGATAAGTAGCTCGGCAAAGTTGGCGACGGATTTTGCCGGAATGTTCGCGATCGAGCAACGGCGGACTAAAGATAGTCAATTATTTCAGCGACAACGAATGTCCCAGCCAGAGGAGAAGAAAGTGAAGGCGTGCGGTGAGTGGTTCAACATGTTAGCAAAAAGTTAGCGCCCTCGGCGTCTGGGGAATTCGAATGAATGACAAATCAGTCTTTTAAAAATCAGATCGCAATGTGTACAGTGTTTGCTTTCATCTTCTAAGTACAGCCTGCAAGCCTTTCCTCCAATGAGGACCAAGAGCAATCTCTCGCAAGCATTAGTATGCGAGCAGCCGCGCCCCACTGGCCAGCCCGTCCATCACGCTCTGCACCTCTCTGAACCTCCTCACCCCGCAGTTCCCTCTCTCGACATGCTGACACAACCCACTCAGCACGCTGTATTCGCCGCCACACAGCGCATTCGGGCAGCGGTATATCCTCTCATCGTGCCGCGGGCTCGCGAGGTGGCTATTCAAGCCGTGTAGGCTGCCGAACGTCGCGTGGCAGAGGAAGCACTCGAATGCCGCGCCGTTGAATGCGAGCTCCGTCGCGCAGCCCGTCGCGGCGAGCGGGGCCTCGTAGCCCTGCGGACCGCCAAGCAGGGACCGCCAAGCAGGCGCTGTGGGTTCGTGACGTAGTTGTTGCGATCCGCGCGCACGACCTCCGCGTTGAGCTGTGCGCGCGTGAGGCCCGACGCGCAGGTGCCCGACTCGAAGTGTTGCGTGAGCGCGGACACGGTGACGAATGCACGCTGGCAGCCACGACCAGGGCATTGCACGTTGCGCGGCTGATGCAGGGAAGAGTTGACGTGGTGCGTGAGGTTGCTTTCGCTCTCGAAGATGCGGTTGCAGGGGTGGCAAAAGAAGTGGTCTTGCTCGCGGTGATCTTCGAGGTCGCAGAAGTTTTCAAAGATCTGTAGGAACCGATAGCGCATCATGATCTTAGAGGTAATCCGTCAAATAAGAGGGTGCCGCACGTACTGTGAAGCAACCGAATACAAGGCACACTGGTTCGTTGTGATAGTCAAGGTGCTTGCAAAAGAGGTCTTTGCGGTGAAAGACTTCGCCGCAGCACTGGCAGTCGAAGCGCTCTGGGCTATGGCAAAAGCGCTCTTCCTAGAGACCGACTCGGATAAGCCACCCTCCTGCCTCCTGTCGCGTTATGGAGTAGTAGCACGTACTATATGCGCGTCATTCATGTGCTCCCAGTGTTCTTCCTCGGTGGAAAAATGCGTGTTGCAGTCCTCGCAGTAATGGTGACGCGAGCTTCGGGCGAAGTGATCATTTTGGTCGCGCGAAGAGGCGAAGTCGATGTCGCAGGAATAGCATACATGGTGCATGTCAGAGTCGCGCTCGTGCTGATAAAAGGCACCGTCGTGCACAAAGTGGCGGTCGCATCTGTCGCAATAAACCATGGTAGACACGTCCGACACAACGATCGCGACGATGGGAGTTGGGCGCAGCCCCGCTCGAGCAACGACGGGGAAGTTGGTCGCAGCGGCATTTGCCGGATGCTATGACATACCGTATGTCCAGTACAGTATGTCTTCGACATATGTCCAGCAGACCCGGAACATTCGGAATCACAATTGTCATTACTACCCCCCAACGCGCATTATCCTCTCGTGAGTACATATCATAATGGTATCTCCTGCCATGTCCTCAATCCGTGCCTCGACTTCCTCACGCGCCAGTGGCAGCAATGCGGGCGTCAGCATCAGCTTGCGAGTCGCAGGTGATCGACTATCCCGGAGACGTCAGCATATGATCGAAGACCACTTTCGTGAGAGGGACGCACCGTGCCAGCCTTGTTGACGAGCGGGAGCGCAGTGCAGACAGTGCCAGCCGAGCATGCCGTCGACGAGAACGAGCCTCCAATGCACTGCGCGAACGCGCCACCGATACACGCCTGCTCGCCATCCTCACAGGGGGTCGATGCCGAGAGCGTCGCAAACTTCGCGTTCAGCGCCTTGGCATCCTTGCCGTTCTCTGCAAGAAGCGTCAACGCCAGGTCAGAGGATGTGCGGGAGGGCTAGACGTGTGGGCACTCACGGAGCGTGAAGGGCTTGGCGCCGGCAGCGGCCCCAGCGGCGGCGTTGTTCGCACCGGCAGCGGCAGCGGGGGAGTCGTCCGTTGTCGCGTCGGGAGAGTCGTCCGTTGTCGAGTCGGGATCCGCAGTAGGGTCGGCGGCATCGTCGGAGTCGTCAGTCGACGTGCTGTTAGCCGCCGCTGCAGCAGCTCCGCTAGGACCAACCTTGTCAGCAAGCTTCCGGAGCATACGCACATCAAAATGCTCACCCAGCAGCGGGAGTTCCGGGCGACTTCACGAGCGTGTTCAGCTGGACGCCATCCGGCACAGGCCCGTCCGTCTTGGCGGGGCACGAGCCCGGCGGGTTCACCGCGGACACGCCGAGCGGGAGGTTGCCCGTCTGGTCGCCGCTGAACTTGGTGAAGTCCGAGCCGGCGAACTGGCAGTGGAAGAGCCCGTTCAGCTCGGCGTTCTTGGGCGCGGTCTGGCAGTAGGGGACCTGCAGGCTGTCGGGCTGCGCGAACACATGACATCAAGACTGGTTCTCGGCAGGACGGGACGCGGTG
Organism: Auriscalpium microsporum; assembly: GCA_019914985.1. Classification (NCBI taxonomy): domain Eukaryota; kingdom Fungi; phylum Basidiomycota; class Agaricomycetes; order Russulales; family Auriscalpiaceae; genus Auriscalpium; species Auriscalpium microsporum. The sequence continues at coordinate 1,467,604 of JAHLMG010000010.1, read as the reverse complement.
GAACTTACTGCGTTGCGAGGCTGCTGGGCAAAGAGCTGGGCAAGGCGGATCATCTCCGGGTCAGACTTGAGCGTCTTGGCGAGGTCGATCATCTGGTCGGCGGCGTCCTGCTGGTCGCAGTTCTTGCCTGCGGCCAACAGGGTGGTGAACGCATTCTGCGAGATAGTGTTGCATTTGTCGGCGCCACCAGCCGCTTGCTGTGTTACCGAATCACGTCAGTGACAAAAATGGAAGCAAAGGATAAAAGCGACGTACGCAGGCCTTCACCCACAGAGCAGTGGAGTCGGCGATCGTCTGAGCGATACGCTTTTGCATGGGCGCGGCCGAAGCAGCCGCAGCAAGGGAAGCCACAAGGATTGCTGTGAGACGGACCATTTTGGAAAATGTATACACGAGTAGAAAGAAGCGTAAAAAGATTGAGTGAAGAGCAGGAGAAGGACGAGCACCAGGCCCAGGTAGAAAATGACAGTGAGAGGGGGAGTTGGAAAAACAACTGCAGATTGAAGACGAGGATGATCCAGTATTTATACCTGTACGATCACCAGAGCTAGCGTGGTCCGGGAATCTCGGCGGTTTCGCTGGATGGCCGTGACAAGGTCGGCCCGAGGTGCTGTGATCGCACAGGACCGTTGCGTAGGACTGGGGTAGCAAGCGCGTGGGTGGTGGCCTTCGGGCACGGTGTCGACACCAGCGCACCGAAGATCAGAATACAACCGGTCTCTACGAGCAACTGCCGTTGTAGACGCGGACCTGGCCGCCACACTGGCCCAAAAAAGGAGAAGCGCTGAACAGGCGGGATCTTGCTGATGCCTCCTTTGATCGCGCCGGTATATGGATTGCGACTGCAGGTCGGAAACGAAACGCGTCCGATGTCCTGATCGTCAGTTTATATTACTCAGCTCGAACCAATATTGCGACCAATAAGAACGCCAGCAGTCCAAATATATGTACGGCTAGGCATGGTTAGGATGGGAAAGGATGCTGATGTTTGATACAGAACTTCAGAGAACCGCGCGCGCCGCAATATGTAATCGTCACTCACAAGTTCGTCGATCACCCTCCTGCAGTCTCCGGATCTTCATGATATTTTCTGCGATGGCGACAGCCGATGGACAGACGGTCTTCGCTCACAAGAGAACAACGGACCCCAATGGCTAGGCTGGCCATGAATCAAGGCGATGGAGTGCCTCGTAACGAGGGGGCACGAGAGCCACCCGTCACTGATGTATCTGCTCCCCATCACCCGAGCGTGCCCGAGAGTGCGTTTGGGCACTGGTTGGATGAGCGATGCCGTCCAATGGCCAGTGCGCGCGCCATAAGCCGTGATGAACGTACACTGGCAGCGCAGAGAGCAAGTGCAACTCGGTCACAGTGTCACATGGCGCGCCTGCCACAGTCACGGTCACCAAGCCAAAGGGGCTAAGACGAACAAATTAATTAATGCTCTCTGATGGGCGACGAGCCGTGCTTCTGCTTGGACATGATATAAATAATATGTAAGTCAAGTTAGCAATATTCCGCCAGGGGGTCCCTGTAAGGGTTGGCCCTTACAGGCTGAGCATGCGATGAGAAATTATCGCGATCAGTACTTCACTTTTGTGTGTTTTGCACTCAAGTCGACCTTATATCACGAGAGTGTCGGATGATCGGCGTGTCCCCATTCCAGAAATCGGGGCCTGGTTGGGGCCTGGTATGTAATTGTAGCATCAGCGCATCAGCAACGACAATATGATCAGTCGACCGCCTCCAAGTCACGTAGGTACAGTATCATGCCGTAAGAACGTACTACTTGTCCGGCCCCCTGGTCGACAACAATCAGGCGGCGTCGAGTTGTACTTCCTCGGGGGCTGGGAACCACCCGTAGTCGGCGAGACTCACGAGGAGGTCGCCTGTCCGCCTAGCATAGACCTCCACGCCCTCCGCTTCGAGCGCCTCGCGCTGGCGCTGGGCACCATCAGTGCCCGGCCCGCGCGACGAGATCGCCCCCGTAGACGATACAACGCGTTGCCAAGGCACCGGAGGCTCCGTATTGGGAGAAAGGTACTTCAGAGCTAAATCAGAAGAAATTAAAGTACTGTTCTAGCGATATCTGCAATCGACGAAATGGCTAGCATGGGGCAGCGAGTGGCTCACCTTGACCTACGTGCCGCGAGTGGCGGGGCATGCCTATGACTTTGGCCACATGTCCTGCGGAAGAGGCCAGATGAGGAGTTGTCAACATCCACGGGTGGTTCACGTACCGTACGTCGTCACCTTCTGCACAGGAATTTGCCTCACGACCGAGTAGACCTGCATGGATGGCAGAGTCGATGAGGGCTATGCAGAGGTTACACGCCCAAATTTCATACCGCGGCATGAAATTCAGCACTGTCCATTGCTGTGCTGAGTTACCTTGCTGCCAAGGTCTCTCCACGGGTGCCAGGCACCAATATTGTATATGCTCTTGTTTGCGTACCTATGCTTCTGTTTGCGCCTCTCCAGCCACTGAGCATCGAGACTTTCATTAATTAATTCTGACCTTTGAGAACTTCGCAGCCTCCGCATCGGAGCAACGTTACGGCCCCTGGGGCGCGTTTCGAGTGTAGTCAGTGCGGTCGAAAAGCCCTGGGCGATAATAATAGAATATATAATACTTAGCTGGATGTGGCAGTGACCGGGACCGGCTGTCGACGCCCTCGACCTAAAACTGCCACTGCCAGTGAAAGTTACTGCGCCTGCGGAGCCTTTTCATGATGAGCGACTTATCCGAGCGCAGCGACGACGATTACTACAGCATGACTTACGCTGAGTCCTCACAGGAAGTCCCCACGCTCGAGAAGCAACTATATTACTTACATCGGTCTCCAAGCCCAAGCTCGTCTTCAGGACATCTACAGATGTCTTCACGCCTCCCACAGGGCCAGAGAGTGATGCTCGCGTTATGCAGCTTCTTGGCTTCTACGACCACAAACAAACTGGGCCAGGACAACCTTTGGGAAACTATTCGTGATGAGGTTCTTAGTCTTCTCGAAGCGTAGCATTTTGTGCACTGACAGTCCTAATTGAAGATAATATATATGGGATAATCCAGGGTATGTGAGTTACAAGTACTGTCAATTTGAGAAGAATTGCCTGTGGGCATACCCGGTACCCGGCTGCAGCGTATGCACGATGGGCAGAAGCAATTCACGAAGCCGGGCATATCGCTCTTGCAGGAAATCCTCGCCTAACGTCCTGAGGAGAGGATGCGTTTCCATCTGGACAGCATTTCCATTTGCGGCCGGGAAGAGTTCATCCAGCACATTGTCCGCCTCGAGCTGCCGCCAGATATCCATGAACGCGTCCTGCACTTCCTGAGATACTTCTCCCGGATCCATGCTGACCATGAGCCTGGGCAGCGTCTCCCACACGATGGACAGGGTGCCCTCGTCCACGTGCGACGAGCGGAGGAACGGGATGATGCCGGAAACGTAGCTGATGATGTTGACGAGGAAACCGTTGCGCGTGGCTGCATCGCGCTCGAGGCAGAGGTCCTGCAGGGCGCGCGGCGGGTCGACGAGTGTCGCGAATAGGTCCGCCGCGAACAGGAGCAGCCCGCGCTTCACGCTGTGCAACCACACGTGCGCGGCGAGCGCGACGGTGCTTTGCGCGTTGAGCGCGACGACGTTGTCCGAGTCGCGCTTGAGGAGGTTCAGCGAGTCCCACGTATGCGGCCCAAAGATGTGGTAGTGGAACTCGTTCTGCAGGAAGTCCGTCAGGTACCACACCGTGTTGATGCACGCGAGGACGCGCCGCCGGCGGGCGTGCTCGGTCAGCCCGTGCGTGCCGGGCGTGCACGTCTGCAGCAGGCGGCTCATGCGCACGCGCAGGGGCACCGCCTGGGGCGCGTTGAGCAGCCAGGTGACGAGGCGGCGGCCTTCGAGGACCGTGTCGGAGCGCAAGAACCCGGGGATGCCCTCGACGAACGCCTCGAGGTCGTCGTCGTCGTCCACCGTCTCGAGCGTCCACTCGAGCGACTTGGCGTCAATGTCGAGCTGCATCGCGTCCACAACCTCCGCGGGCGAGCGCAGCATCGGCGCGAAGAGCGACCCGACGCGCTCTTGTATGCGGCTGTACCGGGTCGGCGGGAGGCAGTATTGAAGGCAGCCGACCAGGAGCGAGAAGGGCCACAGCACGACGATCACGACCCATTTAAGCGGCGGCCAGCTGAATGGGGTGCGATAGGGACAGTTTGGGCGGATGGTCGGCAGGACGGTGAGGAGGAGGTATGCAGCTGCGGCCACGGATATGACGGCGAGCATAACGTGCGCGACGGTCAAGTTGACGGTGAACAGAAATTCGATGAGGCCAGCGAAGAAGAGGAACACGGCGACGTGCAGGAGCGCTGGTACTGCCTCCACCGCTTGCGCGAGTCGGAACGTCGCAACGCCCTCGAACAAGTAGGCGCGCATTCTGGCGCGCTTGTGGGGCGCGGAACGACCCTGTGCGAGCTGCAGGTAGCGTCGTGCCCATTGCTGCATGAGTGTAGCGAGGAGCGCGCATGTGATGCTCAGGGTGAGACTGAGGAACCACAGGATGTTGACGCGAACTGCAGAGCCAGGTGTGTGGAACTGGGGAAGAGGGGGCGGGGTGTACTGGGTGTTGTTCGAGAGAGCGACAAGCTGCTGGGATATCTGGGCAAGGTACGCATTGGTGAGATCACCAGAATCCGGTTGGAGATTCTTGTAGCTCTCGACGATGAAGGTGGCCACGGTCGCGGAGAACAGACCAGTCTACGTGGGTTGTCAGCGTGGAATGAAGCAGACGATGCGACACCAGTGCGTACGAAGATGAGAATGCCGTCTGTGTCTCCCTTCCAATTCTCGGCCAGCGCCTTGTCCTGCTTGTCCGCCTCGGTCAAATACACTGACCAGAGTTTCCCGGACGTGTCTCCGTACGAGTTGTCTGCGAACGTGCGTCAGCGACAGGGTCAAGAGCGCACTCAAGCTCAAGACGCACCCTTCGAAGGGTCTTGGTTCGTCATGCCTGGGGGCAAAGTTGGCGGCTTCCACCCGCTGTGGGCTGCTTGATGAACTACATAGCACAACAGTCGACGGCCGACAGGCACCGCCCACTGGCGGAAGGCAGAGGAGAACGGAGCGCGCTGGCTGGAGGACACGTTCGTGACAAGTGTCCAGAAATGGCCCGCAAGCCGTTTCGGAAAGCACGTTTCTCGTCAACTTTCTCGCCCTCTTCCTCTGCATGTAAAGACCTTCACGTTCAACGTCAACGACCAAGAGCTCTGGGAGGCTCTGCAACGGCAGTGCTGGCTACCGGTCGACTGTACTCAGGAGCAATATCGGGCTTGGTGGCATGCGGTACGTACGGTGTACTTTTGGCCTGATCTTACTCCGAAGACTGTCCAGGAGGACATCATAGCTCTGACACTCTGGTACTCTGGAACTCACGCTGCTCTGGCCTAGCTTGAGGCTGTTCACCGCTTATACTGATTTTTTTGTAGAGCCGGGAATACAGAGGCGGGCCTACAGACGGCAGACTCCTTCCAAGCTATAGCTCTTCGATATCCGTTGTACATTGCGCCCTCTGGCCTATCCTGGTCTCGGCTCGTGACTACGGCTCAGTTCTCCAGCGGCCTAGATCCCTCAGCCCCTGTGTCCCTACTTGCAGCTGCTGCGCTCGGATCGTCAACCCGGGCTCTTGATTCTTGACGTCCTCTCCGTCGCAAAACACTTCCCATACAGTCGCGGTTTCGTCGGACAGCATGCTGCACACCATTGATCCTCAAGCGGTTCGTCGACACATCGAGCGACCCAGGAATCGTCCAAGATATACGCTACTGGGCCGCCGCCACCTTGGCGCGATGCGTCGACCTATGGTAATTTTACTTGGGCAATGGTCGACACCCGGCACGCCGAGGAATCCTAGAATGGCTGCCGAACTGTCCTGGCCTTCTCTTTCATATCAACTTCATATCGGTGGAGAAGGCACGGCGAGCATCGGATAGGCGTTGTCGCTTCGAGCGTCGGGCTCACAAGTTTGCGGCATTGCGGCCTCATCCGCAAGTGAAACGAAGAATCCGTGCACTGATAGAGTTTGGGGATAGCCAGCTCACCACCGGGCCGATGCGAGGAATGGACGCGGCGAAAGCTATAAAAGCTCCCCATCCAAAGGCAGCGACCTCAAGCAGTTGCACTTGTTCAACCGCCCACCTGCTCATCGCCACCTCACCCACTCAACTTCTCCCAACCACAAATATGTCAGGAAAACGTGAGCACCCTCTGCTCGCTATTACCACGACTAGCTCCTCATACCGAATCCATGCACATAGGCGGAGCTTCCAACAAGACCTCGCAGGCTGACGCTTCGCGCATACAGTCCACCCAGGTAGGCATGCTCGTTGCCCGTCTGCCTCTCGTGCTGACGACCTTGCGCAGGCGAAGGGTGGCCAGGGTACCGGCAAGGCCAGCTTCGCCGCCCGCTCGCAGGGTGCTGCCGCGAAGAACGCGAACGCTGCAGGCGCCGGCAAGCCTCCCGCGAAGGCTACGCCGACCGTGCCGAGCAGCCCGCCGAAGAAGTGAGGCTAGCGAGCGGTGATCGCAGTCGTGCTGGGCTCGCGTAGGCGCGTCGGGGAAGCGTAGTCAGAAAGGCACCCACGCGATGATAATTTGCATAGACTGAAACGAGGTACCAACGAAAATTGCAAGTATGCGGAGGCTCCTCGAGTTTCGAAAGAAGCTCGTCTGCACATCGACAATCAATAGCTATCTTGGACATAGTTTGAGGGAGTAAGCTCCCAAGCTTGTGGACTCAATGTGGCACCTTCCCATGCGCGTTCAGCCCGGTGTCGGTAGAAGTCCATCAGGCATACGCAGTTAGGCCCAGTCAGGGCCAGACAAACTGATGAATTAACGATGAACAGCGTGCCGGCGACACGTTAGGTATCGACGAAATGCGGGAGATCAAAGATAAACGCGATACATGGGGTTGTCCAAGATTACGAAGGGTATTTCGAGGCCGAGGGCACATTAATACAGAGGATCGAGCAAGATAGCAAACGCACACTAGCACTGTCCCCACGCACATACACACAACATTCGCTACACAATGCCGTAGAAAAATCAGAACGCCCGCGCGGTAGGTGTTGCAGTCTGGGGCGAATATGGCGCGAGCCGGATGTCATCGTCGTAGCTGGTGCGCCCGGTGGGCTTTGCTTGCACAGGCCGGTATCCTTCCACTCCAAATGCGTTGCCGAAGTCCGCAGTCTTGCTTTCGGTGGGGCGCGCTGCAGCGGGCCGGCGGCGGAAGCCGAGGAAGAACGCGAGCGAGGAAAAGATTTCGAGAGCGAAATCCGCTGAAGAGAAAGCGCACGTTGAGATGCCGATACCATGCGTGTGCGAGAGCGGACGCACCGTAGTTGATACTGTCCCAGAGAGGACGCCAAATGCTCGTGTGCGCATCATCCTTCACTTTGTACTCGTTCCAGGTGTACGCCCACATCATGAATGATGCGAAAAAGATCATCTGATACGCAGTCAGAGGAGTTGACAGTAGATGATGAAGAGTTAGAGGCACCTCTATACAGATGGCGAGCGCATTCAAACCATCGGCGATATTGGTGGCAGTCCAATAGTCCGTGCCCTTGATGACGCGACCCTCTAGGGCACTGAACTGTGCACACCCGGCTCTATCAAGACGAGCGCGTGGGAGGCGGCATTTTGGCACTTACAACGAAAGATTGGTAAAAAGTGGCCATGACGATTAGCTTGATTGCAAGGAACTTCGCGAGCGGGCGCCGGCCGACAAGTTCATCTTTCGTCAGAGAATAGAACAGAATTAGACCGTACAGCGCGATACTGCGATATATGAGCCACACCGCCAGCATACATGAGAAAAGCGCACCTGATGCTGACGAAGTCAATCGAGTCGAGGTAGACCTTCGCGAAGTGCACACTATATGAACCTGCTTCGCAGAGCACCCCGTAGTGTTGGCAGATGATTCCAGCAATTGACACGGCTGTGATGGGTCATCTGTCAGAGTCGTGAAGGGGAGAAAAGGCCTAGCGTATATACCTGGTCGGATAATCACGTATTGGAGCACAGACCACTGCACGTCGTAAGTTTATGTCGCGTGGCTATACGAGTTTCAGCTGGAACTTGCCTTCAACGTGTACATGAAGTACGCCTACAGCTGTGTCAGCAGGAGTAATGTGGATAAGGACATCCATTTACCTTGGTCGGGCGGTATCGCCAGCAGCAGAACTATCCGACGAGTGGCAGAAATCAGCAACCGGTGCGCGAGAGCAATCTGAAGCAGGTATGAGCTGAGGACATACTGGGAATGGAAGCGCGTGTTTGTCCTTCCGCGCGATGGCATTCTCTGCGGAGTGTCCAGAGGCTGTATCCGCGACATATTCTATGAGAAGAAGGCTGAGACGACGTCAGCTTGAGTACGAGGGTACTGAGGCATGACATACAGGAATGCGCTCAAGGTGACAGCCTCGTATACTGAACGTGGCTGAATTAGTGAGAGGTCCGTGGCGAGTGAGCTCGGGTCCACTCACCGACTTGTATGAGGGAATAGTAGGTGAAACTGCGGAAGTACCGGTAGGAAAAGAATGATATAACGGCGTAGATCGGGGGCATATAGAGAATTCTCAAACTATGAAGTGGTCAGTGTCCGAAGCCTCAGACGGTGGAGATGAAGACACACATTTGTCGCTGTTCAGCACGGTTCGTATAGTTCCTGCTCTCGACTGAGACATCTATTTGACGGCAACCGAAGCGACTTGGGGCTCACCGACAGTGCTGCAGAACGCTGACGAGGCTGATCAGAACTGTCTGCAGGTAATGGTGTCATTCGCGTATCCGTGAACGAGGCTGCAGCAGGCGCACCACAGAGGCGCAGCTGCCCGCAATAGCCCAGCCGATGCGATGCTCGTCCCAGTGAAGGCTGCCTTCACTCCAGAAGGATGACTGGTCGATGATCTGTGTGTTCTCGGCCGGACATTGAGGCATAGAGGGTGATCCAGGCGAAGGCGAAGGGTATGGGAGGAAACAAGGACACTAGTACTGCCAGGGCCCTGCAGCTCCAGGGCCGTGGGTGCCCGGTCGCGCGCCTTCAACGGTCACGGTAACCTCAGGGTTGAACCTGTCTCCCGCACCCACACATCTACCTCCCATTGTACATCGCTATCGCTACAAACTACACGCAATCACCTGCAAAGATATGACATGGCTTGCGCTACCTGAAGAGCTAATATTGAACGCCGTCGACTACCTCGATATCCGAGACGTGTTGGCTCTCCGGCTGGTGCGTCCCCATCGATCGCAGACGCTCAAATCTCTGACCCTCCTTCGCCTGCCAAGACGTGCCGTCAGCTGAGGACTGCAATCGACGTGTCCGTCGAGCTCAAATTCCGGCTCGAGCTTCTGGCTTGCGGGCTGCGGGAGGGACCTGCGAGCCGTACGGTCACTGCTGCGGATCGTCTCCAACGCATACAGGCCCATGACGCCGCCTGGCGCGAGCTCCTATGGACCGAGGTTATTCAGTCCGAGCACCCTGTATCCAACCGCAACGTCACCGTGTCCAACAACGTCGTTGTCCGGCACGACAGAGACGACCCTCGAACACTTTTAGTGAAGCAGCTTCCCTCCGTGCTGCGCGGCGTTAAAACCTGCGATTGGGAGGTGCACGTTAATTGTCCCATCGATGACCTGGTCGTGGACGCGTCGCAGGATTTGATGATCGTCACTACTGTCGTACCAGATCAGTATGTGTTATAATAGGCCTTGTGCTCATCGCGCATCCTCCGCATGCTGATGTCTACAATAGAACAGATTCCAGCTACGCCAGCGTCCGCTCGCTAACAACGGGGGACGTTCACGCTGAGTGCTTGTGGTCCGGGAGAATCAACTTTCCTGGTCTGATGTTCGGGGGCACGAAGCTCTGTGGCGACTTCGTCGGCACGACCCTTTACAATCTCGAGAACGAACACGGCCATTTGTCCATTTGGAATTGGAAAACAGGTGTTCAGCTTGTCAACTCGGTGGGCCATTGTCTACTTCGTATCGTGCTTCACGACTGACAGCCACTTCCATCATAGATGCTCCCATCCACCAATGTACCTAGCTTTGAATTCCCGAGATTCAGTTTCGTGGACTCAAGTCACATCTTGACCATCTCCTGCGAACAACCTGATGCCCCGGAGGTTCCTGCTCAACTTTCGCTTCAATTATACGACCTCAGCAGGGCGGGTGCAGATCTCGAGCTGACGGGAGCCCTCGTGGGCTCCTATGCTCTCCCTAAACTTGCCTCAAACGGGCAAACTTTCTTTTACGAGAACCATAGCTCGCCACCGGGTTCATCCTCATCTGAACAAGGGATTTTCTTTCCCGATCGGTCCCAGAGACTCTTCGGTTTGGGCATTCACTCCGGTGACATTCACTCCGTGTTTGTCTTCGCCGCAGACATCTTCATGCGCGACGGCCCTTGGACGGCCGGCGGGCACGGCACCGTGCCATGGGACTCCTGGGCATCCTCGGGCGTGCATTTTGCTCGCGTATCCGAGTCTCGATGGCGTTCCTTCGTCATGCACGGGATGCGGACCGTCGAATACGATGAGGAGGAGAAGGAGCTCATCATCTCTGACTACGATGCTCACCGCGTGCGGAGGGCCTTGGGCACCTCCGAGGGTGGTGAGGCGGGTACACACAGCGTTATCTTTGAGGAGGCGGCCGAGACGGGTTATGGCCTGGTCAAGACGTTGCTACCTCGACTGGTGAAAAGGAAGGCGCGCGAGATCGTCATGGAGAGATACGTTCATCAAGTTGACCTCTGCGACGACGGTGTTTTGCTCATGGAGGTGCGTCGATTTTGCCAGACTTCTTCGTGGATCTGCCTGATGTCCTTCAGGATCGTCCGCGCCGCTTACAGACCATCTCACTGGCGCTCTAAGAGCTTGAGTATGCTACGTATAGTGTTCCGTGACTGTTCATCTATCTTGCTCTGACTTATAGGTCCCGATTATAGTCTCCAAGCTTTGCTGGATGTGCATGTCGGATATGGTGTAACGGTTAACATTGCCGCCTCTCAAACGGCGATTTGCGGTGTGCATCCTATAATCGAAGTGATCGCGGCAGCTCGGGGTTCGATTCCCCGTATCCGAATATTTTGTCCACTATTTTATTTACCCATCTACTGCAATATTTTGCGCCTTGGCAGCCCTCCGTGGAGAAGAAACAATCCCCATAAGTGTCTCTGCTGCACAGCTCAACCTATGCTTTTTTCCAACGTCATATATATCCAGTTGTCGTGATGTTGCCGCCTTATTTGATTTTCCGGACGACGACAGCTCAGGGCGAATTGCGGTAGTCGCGTGTTTTGGCCTCTAGATCTTGCCTTCAGCTCTTACCAACTTGAACCGCCCGCTTTATTGCTCCGTTCCCCACGCATTCGTTCTGCTTGAGTGTGTAGTTCTTAGAGGCACCGCTGCCGCCGCCGTGCCTTGCGAAACGGGCCGTGCCGTTGCCCTTCAACGTTCAACGTCGGGCACAATGAACTACGCTGTCATTGACGGAAATGGTGATTTGCAAAGCACTGAGACGCTGGTGCTGAGATAACTGATGACTATCAAGTTGTCCTCCAGGTCCCTGACGACGACAAGTCTCTCCAAATCGCACGCATTGTGCGCGAACTAGAGCAGGATCCGCGCCCGGTTTGTTCTTGCCCATCAATGCGTTCTGCATTCTCACCCGACAGCTAGGCCATGCGAGATGCACGCAATGGGAGCCGCAATCACTTGACGGCGATGATGCTCGCCATCCCGGCTCTGGGCAGTCTACACACGGTCGAAGTCGTGGCCCTGTTTTGCTCATTCCTCGACGCCTCGAAAATTCCTTCCAACCTTGGCTTTTCCAGGACCACAGACAACCCAGATAAGCTCGCCGTGCATTGTGCCTTCGTCTCTCTCCAGGGCTTAGCAGCAATTTGTGACATCGCTCAACCGGCCAACAGCGTCGCTCTGCTCGCCCCAATCGCGAAAGCTTGGCCAATGATTACAACGAGACTTTCAAGAACGATCCGGAGAGTCGCAGTGATTTAATCGCAGTCATCGGTAACTCTATCTTCAGGCTCACCCGCGAACCAAGCATCCACCTCGTGGCTGCGGACACCCCCGGCATATACGAGTTCGTGGCAAAATTGTGGAAGGAGGAGCCATCAGGGCCGCCGCCCTCGAGGACGCACATGCACGCGGGCACGGCGGCTCTCCAGCACCTTCTGCTAGGCGTCAAGTCGCGCAGGCCCCTTGACGAGGTGGTAGAGGCTATCGGCTCCCCGAAGGCCGTCGTTCAGATTGGTCTATCTCGTTTGCAGAATGCGCTTAAAGAAAAGAGACTTGCGGTCGATCGCGTCAGTTACTACGTCAACGTTTTGAACACCCTTGCGCGTGGCAGTGGCCATCCATTTTGTCATGCAATCCTTCACGAGGGTGGCATGGCCGTGGTGACCAAGACGCTACTTAAGCACTCCTCCACGGACCATGGCTTCCCCGACATTATTCCCGCCCTCAGCGCATGCTTTACGTTCCTACACAACCTCGTCGAGGCGGAGGAAGGCATCCCGTGGGTCAAGCAGATGATCGACGAAGGTTTCTTCCAAGCCTATGTCAACGCGAGTCCGCTCTTTGCAAAATTCAATTCCAATTTGCAGCGCATTACCTTTTCGCTTGTCGGGGACATCATACCGCGGTATCTCGTTTTCAGGACGATTGTCTCGGTTGCCAGCCCTGCCTTAGACCAGCTTGACGCCGCGGACGTCCGCGCGAAGATAGCTCGCTCGCTGGCTCGCTACCAAGACGCGTGGGACACCATGCAAAAGCTTGCGAAAGACCGCTTTACCCTGCGGGAATTAGCTGACTTTATGAGGAAGGAGTTGGGCTGCTGCGACTATGTGGGCCCACACTTCCTCGAAATTTTGCTACTGGCGGCCGACAGTTCGATACTCTAGTGCCGGAAGCCTTCATCAAAGACGTCTCTTCGACGGTGCTCCGGTTGCCGAACGACCCTGTATTGCTCGCAGAAATGTCAAGTCGGATGTTGGAAAAGGGCCATAAAATGGAGTGCAAGCTGAAGCAGGAAGAAAAGAAGAGTACGTGCCTGCGCCTGCTATGCCTCGCCTTGCAGCGCCTGACCCTGCGCTGCAGCTTCCCCGGCGACCTCCTTCTAGTCTCCGTTGCCGACCCCGCGCGGAAGATAAGTCGTTCCTAGACCTCCTTCTACCATGACGACCATGGGTTCCACAACCAGCTTGCCATGACGGATGCGCGCCTCAACGCGCCGCGCTTCCGCAAGCTGGTTGCGTGTGACTTCCCCGACGTACCCGACGCCGAGCTTGGCGTGCACATCGACTATACCGTCTTCCCGCCCACATATTCCGTGTTCCGCCTGCGCGACCGCGACTTGACCTCAGAAACGCACCCGTAGGTGAGCGGCGCGCGCGAGGCGCGCACAGAGGCGGTCCTGGAGAAGGCGATCGTCAGCGAGGGTCGGATGATGTTTATTGAATCGCTAGTTGGGATGGGCGAATCGTCGACGATCGTGGTGACACTGATGCACGGCACGGTGTGGGACGAACCGGAGGAGAGCGTTCAACGCTACCGGAAGTTACTGTACCCAAAGGAGACGGGATCCGACGCTGCTGTGGCAAATTTCTTGAATAGTTTTGATTACAGGCCTGGAAATATTTAACGATATAGCGGACTGTATATTCCCGACACATCCGAGTACATGCTACTACGTGCCTTGACGCAGCGGTTCAGACGGCGACCTCGAATATTCTGTCGCGCATCAAGTCAGCAAACAAGCAAACAAGCACTCGATATGCTTTCAAGAGTACGGCTAAATTACCATTCAAGACGATGGAATCGTAACCAGAGTAGCGTATTGGGTCAGCGCAGTGCTCATCGAGTCGTATATGGTCGTTGCCTGGTCGAGCCACACCGCCATAATGTCGGGCATGTCCTGCAAGTGACTGTCAGCTCCCCCGCACCGAAGTCAGAAGATGATCCCCGCGTACTGCATCATCCGCGCCGTCTTGAAGCCACCCAACGAGCTTGGTGCAATCGTTTGCGACGTCTTGCCACACCTGCGTGATCATGCCGAGGTGCGCGGTGAGGACCGGGATGTCATTCGTTGCAGTGGCATTCAGCTGGCCCTGTATTGCGTTGATGAGGGCGATGTTGGTACGATCGGCATCGACTTGTCCCTGCAATCCTTCGACTTTCCTCTTGTCTCCTGTAGCGCAGCGACAGTCGTGAGTGAATGAAGCAATGCAAATCACAGGGAGCCTAACCGTCCATCACGGTGGATAGCGTGATCTCCGTTACAGCAAGGAAGCCTTCCGTGATCAAAGTAGTGATCTGGAAAGAGAGCCCTCAATCAAAATGTAACCCCGGGCGACAGAGATAGCAAATGCACGATGATAAATGGGGCGAATTGCGGTAGCGTTGCTAATAAAGCTCCAGCGCCTAAGAGCTCGACGCCCATTGCAACAGCCAGAATGCGTATCTATAGCAGAAATAAATTTAGCAAGCACGGTCATGTCTAGAACATCACATGGAAAGCTGACATCCGTCTGCAATCTGGCAATCTCTGCATTTAGACTACCAATTTGCTGTAGAAGAACAACGGTTTAGTTGACGAAGAACGGCTTGCGGTAATCTGTGGGTTGACAGACATTGAGCAGATCATTGATTTCCGCCGTATCTTGCGCAACGCGATCCTTTGCAAAGTTAACGAAGTCACCAGTAAATTCGGTGATGTCGGACGCCAGCTGTGTGAATCCCGTGGCTAGGCTGTCAGAGGAGTTTTGGAAGGTCGTGGATTTCTGAAAGCCAAAGTGAACTATCTGTTCGAAGGATGCACCAGGAGAATGAGCCTACATTGATGAAATTGTTTATCGCTGCGATTTTCGAACTTGTTGCGATATCGTCATCATCGACAATCACCAAGATACCCTCGTTGAATTCTATGGAAGCAGCGCATCAGTAATCCCTGATACACGCAGTCACCAGCAAACTTCACCATCCGCATAGCCGGCGATTGCGCTGGCTTGGTTCTTCGCACTTTGCAACAACGTAAGATACCGCTAGAAGAGCCGCGCGTCTTCCATCAGCATTTGGGTCAGCATGGAACGTGAAAACACACATTGCGGAAACCCTACCACGATGGGAAGAACTTCTGCGACTGGAGATTTTCATTGTCGATGATTTGCAGTCTCGTCCCAATAGCCGTGAAATTGTTGGCGATACCGGCGGCCACCGCGGCTGCGGCAGCAACATCACTCGCAAGATGGTCCTGGGCGGCCGACGACTGCGACAGCTGGACGAGAGATATCTGCGCTTGCGTTTGCTGCGCCGGTGTAAGGGTCACCACTGGGAAGTCCTGTGCACATGCTGAAGGGGTGGTGGGAGTAAGTAGACGACGGAGACGATGGCTCGCACTTATTACCTGGCAAAAAAAGAGCACTGCCGACCCTAGTAGATGAGTGAGCGAACAGACATCGCCTCTGGAGGCAGCCTAGCTTACACGATGAGAGCGCAGAGCGTGCGCAGAGAGAACATAACGACGATGGCTGACTGTGCTGGGTAAACTCAACGCTGGCAAGTCGGCGAGCCAGCACTTTGTGCGAGTAGGTGCCTATATAGTGACCCCAGCGCCCCTATCCTGAGTACATTTGCCAAGAGGCGAGCAGAACAGTGGCATGGGTCTAAAGCGCCCGGCTTCAGTAAGTTCCCGAGAGTTGAGACATGCTCACCGCAGGCACCAAGTGTCAGGACGTAGACTCACATCGAAGGCCATCCGGAGATCACCCATAAAATACCCCGGATGGTGAAGAGCACGCGATGTGCGGCTCTAGATGTTCGACAGCTCCGCACGCAAGTGCCGTAGGTCATGGCCATAAGATACCCCGATGCCGACAACTTGAAGGCCTTGCGAGAAAACTTAGATATGGTGTTCCCGATGTCCTGCAGCGCCGTAACCGTCCCAGAACAGACAGAAAGCGCGATGTGCGTTGAAGATATGAACGACGAATTGGTAGCGGGAAGTCAGAGTCAGTTGCTCCCTGGATCAGCTTGTCAGCCGTTACGATTCCTTTGAATCGTTGCTTATGTCATCTACATCCAGCATTTTTTTGACCCATGCAACGACAGTCTGTGTCGCCTTTTTTGGAAATTCACTCCCACGCTTTGTTCACTCGCAATTTCAGCTCCCTCACCGGCCTCACGGGATGATACGCTGTACACATGTATTGTTGCCTTTGAAACTTACTCAGACCATCCAACGCGCACAGTGATTATATTGCCAGGATTGAACATCGAACAGTGCACGGTCGGTAGGAAAAGACGATGACATCATTCCGGGTATTAAAGTGCATTTAAAAGCCGAAATGACATCATCACTTTTGAGCTCAAGTGTTGGTGACAAATATTGTTTAGCATCTGGCAGTGTCGTCCACCAGTGCCAGCATCAATGAGTGCAGCTATTGCCACTTATGACATCACTCCGGTAACTAACCGACAGTTTAGTGACCGGAGTGACGTCATATTTGTTGGGGAAATTGGGTCGGACCCAATTTTCCCAACAAATATGGTCCATATAATCTACAAGAATAGGGTGTGATGCACGACAAGAGAGGGAATAGGCTGATAACTTCAGTGTACGCTAAGAGCCAGCTACATGTATACGAAATAAGGTTCATGTGAACTGTATAGTACCTGGGTTGCCGACATCGTCTTGAGCTTGCTCACATGATATATCCAAGAATATTTTCCTTGCCCACCTCCGCCCGCAATTCTGGAGGTAGCAGGTCGTTGAGCTCTGTGGGTCATTGCTCGTACTTACTGGATTCAACTCGGACTCTCATGTTGACATGTGTTTGGTCCATTTGGAGTGTATTCAATGTGGAATCGTATCGCCGTGCTAAGCATCGGCCCACTCCCAGCAAGTTCGAAGCTTCGGCGAAATAAGGAGGTATAGTACTCAGTCCATGAGAGCATCACAGAGGGTCTGCATCAGAACAAAAGATTGCCTTGCTGTTGTCGTTGGAGCCAAGTAGTAGAAACAGAATGCCAGCAGGTGCGCGCCACTGTAGCGGCAATTTCCGGCCGCCCGACCACGTGCACTGCAGTACTAGCAGTTCCAACTCCCGAGTCTTCCTTCACGGTTTCAGTTTGCACTCACTTCGACAGGTACGATCGTTGTGCCGCTGCCACTCTAACGTCATCTGAAAAAAATAACCTTGCTATAGACCACTATACTACCGTGATAACCTATATAGGGCCATAGCAAGGTACAGGTCCTCATAGCTTATGTAGGACCTTAGGCTTCCTATAGAGGAGCATAGCCTTGCTATAGAGTGCTATGGAGTGCTATGGATGCACATACCCTTGCTATAGATACTATGGATGCACATATCCTTGCTATATCAGCTATGTAAGTGACTTGGTAACTATACACACTTGTGAAACTATGAGCCTGATATACAACATATATGCTCAGTATTCTATCTTAACTATGAAGTAATTGTGAAACTATAAGGCTGATATACCACATATATGCTAAGTATTCCATTCTAACTACAAAATAATTGTCTTCTCAGCTTGCTTTAACACAAATTCAGCATTAACAATCAAAACATATTTTATTAATTTATTGCAAAGCTACAAGTACTGAACAAATATATTACATATATTGAAGTACAGAGACAACCTCTGAAAAGGAAAGAAAACGGGTTAAAAAGCAACAGTGGAACTTGAAATTAGTAGAGCTTACCAATCAAGATAGTAGCAGTTCTGGAAGATAAGGCAGATGTTAGCAGATATCACAGTTCCTAAGAAGCTAAAGACTTACTGAAGTTGAGAGGAAAGGAGTGTTAAAGTTGAGAGGAAAGGAACGTGTGGAAGTTGAGAGAAGGGGAAAGTGAGTGTGCAGATGATGTAGAAAGGCAGCTGCCTTTATAGGCCGCACGCGCGCACGGACCATGTCGGGTCACGTGGTATTTTCTTTTGCCCGGGTGGCGGGTATGGCATGTAGCACAAAATGCCACATCGCCCGAGTTCAGGCTCGTAAGTCTCGGGATACGTTTCAACTGTGCTCTAAACACCTCTGTATTAATAATACATATATTGAGAATTTATAGTGCAGTGATCGAGCAGATCTTGACTTTTGTGCACATTTTGGCAGACAGTACACGCTGGTTTCGTTGTTACAAGCATTGTAGGCCACCTAAATTTACGAAAACTTGGTATAACACAGAGTTCACCTCCATCTAAACTACTCTAAATCTATGGAGCTTAAACTGTTGTGAGCAGACCACAATCTGCCAGATACGTGTGCGCTAACGCGCCTCGGGCAGCTCGGGTGCGCATTTCAAGCAACTCGCGCGAACGTGCTACTACTAGCCTGCTACTACCTCGACCACCATTCCGCGACACATCCCCTTCCCGTCCACCTCGGCTCTAACGCTGCTGTTATCGCTGTCGCTGCCTGTACGCATAGGAGAGGAGCAGGACAGGAGAGGAGAGACAAGGACAGGAGAGGAGAGACAAGGAGATGAGAGAGGGCGAGGAGCGTGAGCGAGTGACTCAGAGAACGCAGGTAAGTCCATCTTCTCTCCTGCCCCACTCGCCGGCCTACCTCTTCGCCCATCCATCATCCACCGCCCATCAACCGATCTCGCGCAAATCGCCACCTCTGCGCACAGCCCCCGCCCCGTCACGGTCAAGGACACCGCTCACCGCACCCGCACGCCACCACCCTCATGCATAGTGCACAACCCTGCATGTCTTGCATGCCGACCAACTCCTCATTCCCCACACATCACACCCGCACGCCCCTCATGCTCTCATCTCGCCACGTCACCATGCTGCGCCCATCCACGGCAGGCGTACATATGTCTCCGGTCGCACCCACTCATTGCACTTGCTGCACACACCCACGTCCCTGCGCCGGCGTGCCTCTGCCAACGCGCAGTCCTTCCCTCTCGCCACGGCCCGACTTCCATCCCACCAGGTTGCGCATTCACCAGCATGGCACGGACGTGCACCGTGACCGTCATTTGCCACCACGCGGTCTCCCTCACAACCACTACATCACACGCACGCGTTCAAACCCGCTATCTCAAAGCACCGTGCACCGTGCCAGCTTACTACGCACGATGCCGCCCCCCGCTCGCTGCCACGTCACACACGGACCCGCCGGCGTCACCCACCGGGTCACAAACTCCCGCGCCGCCGCCGCCCGCCGTTCTTCGCGCCCTCGCACTCTTTTCCTTCATGCCAGCACCGCGCACCACAAGTCATATGCCGCTTCATCGCACACACTGCCCGCTGCCCGCTGCCCGCTGCCCGCTGCCCGCTGCCCGCTGCCCGCTGCCCGCTGCCCGCTGCCCGCTGCCCGCTGCCCGCACCCTGCAACCCGCCCACCCTCCACTTCACCCACCGCACGCTTCCAGTGCGCTGCCACGTCACACACGCTGACACGACAGCTGACCGCGCGCCGACACACACGACTGCCCACCATGCGCCGCCACGTCACACCCCGCCCGCTGCCACATCACATCCCGCACACGCTCGCCCACGTGCTCAAAAGCCGACGACGATGTGACACGCACCGGCGCCAGGTCACCGCGCCCCAGCCGCGCGTGCTCAAGGAGAAGGGACGAGTTTGAGCAGAGGGCAGAAGAGCGAGAGACGGAGGAGGACAGACCAAGCCCAAGGGGCTTGAGGCCGGTGAGTGGCCTCCCCTCTCACATCCTCCGCACACCGCAAAACCGACCACGCATGGCCTTCTCGCACGTCTACGTACCTGCAGCCGCGCTCGCGTATGCTCCCGCCGCCACGTCACACGCTCCACGCAAGTCCCTGCGTGTTGACCACCTCCATGCATGCCTGCTCCCTGCACTCGTTCGTAACCCAGGTGCGTGCTGTTCTGGTCGTTCTTCGTCATATCACACATCCATGTGCCCAGCAAGTGCATTCCCTTGCACGACGTCGAACCCGGTGGCTCCTGGGAATGCACCTGCTGGACAGATGGGTATGAGATAGTAGTACATTATGTAAGTATGTATAAATGTAACTGTATATGTAAACAAAAATATGAAAATGATCTTGTTCCTCCAGTCTCTGGTGAGAGTCCCTAGACATTATAGCTTGATATATCTTCAGTGATACATTCATAGCTTTGATAGAAAAGTACATGAGCTATCAAGTGCTATGGAGAGCCCAAGTGTACTATGGCTGTTATAGGGAACTATACAGGACCTATATCCACCTATATTGGCTATGTAAGACTATAGATAAAGCCCTTCACCTATGGTGCCTATAGTGGCTATCAAGAGCTATACATGTGGCAGGACAGATATATATACTATATTCTATGGCTGGGTGCTACATAAAATTGAAATTTTTCAGATGGTCGTGTCGCGGTGTTAAGCCGCTAGAATGACAACCGGAGGTTCGGGGACTTCGGCTGAATGAACGATGCGAAGGGCTTTGTGCGGCTCGTCCCGAATCTCTCTTACCGTTTTGTGCCAGAGCCTCAGGCCCAGCGGCCAGGATTATACGGCCGCCCACCAATATGAGGTTTCACTACGACGGACAGACGACATCTTCTGAGGCCCGGCCATTTCCTCCGCCGTGTCTTGGAACCTTGCCTGCCTCATCAGTACGGCGACCTGGACTAAACTTGGAGACTCTGGCGAGGTCGTGAATCTCTGGACATCAGCCACAAGTTACTTGTATATAACAATGCTGCCTGGGGTGTAAAGACCCAGCGACTTCTTGCCGCACGCACCCGACTCTTCGCACTCGTACGTTTGGCGTTCAGGTCTATTGGTGACCATTGCTGATATCTGTCTTGTTTGCAGTTCTTCTACGCCGTATTCACCATGTCAACCCTCGTGGCACCTCGGTCGGGTACAGAGCTCCAAAACAGCACCGAAAACCAGCAGCAATTTGCCGCGGACGTTGCCGCTGCCGTTTCCGCTGCCACTAATATCGCGCAGACATTCGTCACCTTTGGAAACACGCTGAAGACTTTCGACGACATGAATCTTCAGCCGAACAAGTTCGTCCCTGATTGGCAGAATCTGCAAAAGGTATGTGAGCTTGGGCAAATGAAAACGGAAACAAAAGTTGACTTGGTTTCTTAGCGGTTCATCGCAATCATGCAGTCAACTAGCACTCAGGCCAGTACTGTTGCAAGTTACTCGTCGGGTCGGTGGTTCCTATCTGCACTATTGCCAACAGGACTTAGCTTTCTCCCGTAGCTTTCGAGCAGCTTTTGACGACTATCCAGGACCCTTCTGTAGAGACAGCTGCAAAAGTTGCCGCGTTGCAGGACATCCTCACCGTAGGTCGCGTTACTTCGCTGTGACTTCACTCGCCTTATCACTTGGCAGAAATTCGAGGGCGTGCAGCGCGACTCGGACTCACTGTCCGTCTCGCTCCAGCAGCTATCCTCAGATGTGATGAACTCCACTGGATATTACAGCGGGTTCGCAAAAGACAAGCTTAACAGCGACAACGCGCAGATCACGAATCTGGAAGGGCAGATCGGCTCTGCATTGGCAGAGGTGGAGCGCATGAAGACAGGCGTGAGCTTAATCATGTGTTTTCTCTCCATCACAGTGCTGATCGAAAACTGTCTCAGCGCATTGTCGCTGCTGTTAGTTCCATTATAACGCTTTGGGGTGGTGGCGGCGCGGCTATTGGCCTCACCATCGCTATAAACGGTGCGCACACTCTTATCAAACGTCACGAATTATGCCAATGCGCTTTCTTTCGGCTGATCAGAAAAGGAAGACGCGATTGCGGAGCTTCAGCGTCAAAAACAAGTCCTTAGTGACCAAGTCTCAGCCATCAACACTATACAGAACACCCTCAACCTCGCGCCGACCGGCGACATCCTCAACCTCACTACGCACGTCGCCCTGCTTCATCAGCAAAAGTGCCGAAGTCGCGCGAAGGCGCCTATGCCTTCCCGATCGGGACGCGCCTCGGATGGCCTCGCGTGGGTCTCGCATGGGACACCCCGGTCTGGGATCGGACCCAGGTTTGTATTACCGGCACAGGAGCCATAGCACGTAGATAGCGTATACTACAGTACAGGGCTGCGATATATACACTCAAAATACGAGAAAATAAGGCTGCGCGAGCCCAGCGCCGTCAGTACTCGGCAAAGCCTTCGTTCTCATTGTCGCGCTCGTTCTCGCCGTCTTCTGGCCCCAAGTCACCATCCTCTAGGTACTCACCAGCGTCTCCAGGCTCGTCCTCACCATCGTCCTCGACCCCTGAGCTCATCCCGTCATATCCAAAGTCCGCCTCTTCGTCGTCTATGGAGTCCGGCTCCGACTTGTCCTCCTCGGAGCCCGCCTGTGAGCCTTCCGGAGATACAGCGCCCGCTACGAAGCCTGGGACATCCTCCCAGTCGCCCGGAAGGCCATCCTGAGCTACCGGGTCATCCTGGGCCAGTCCTGCGTCGTCCTCAGGCACGTTGTCATCAGCCATGTCGCCCTCATCGTCGGAGCGGCTGCTGTCCGTGTCGTTGTGAGTCTCGGGATGCATGCGGGCTTTGTCGAGCGGGTCCAGATCACGGAGACACGCGCGCTGGGCTTCCCTGCGCGATCGGTGCCCAATTCCGCCGCCGCGGAAGGTCAACATCAGGTCGCGATCAGCGAATCTGGTCAAGAGATGAGAGCGACGTCGTGAGCAATGTTGGGAGTTGACCTACATGCCGACATATTAAAACCTATAATCTTCGTTGTTTTCTGCGGGCTGGCGAGCAATTGATGGTGGGAGGAGGTCCTGGGTCTTGCCAAAGTGGAAAGCGGGCATGATATGAACGCCTCGGATGACATCTTGAGGATCTAGGAAACCGAATGCGCCTGGGTCATCGAATGGCACGAACCCGATGCGGGGGAGGCATTTGTGCTGGAAGCAGGGCTTGTGACGTCGGTCAGGATCGCGCCCAAACCATCTAACCCATAAAAATTCCATGCGTTGCGGCTGAGAGGAGCGCGACTTGGGTCCGGTGTGCGAAACCACGGCATCAAAGATGCCAATGATCCGCGCATACCAGTAGGGATGGGGAGACGTCTCGCCTTCATCTTCATGGGACAAAACCATAATGTCGGCGTGGGTGCGCGGATTCAGGGAGTCTTGCGCGCGTCGGAGGTCATAGGTGGTGTAGTTGACCCTCAGAACCTTGTGTCGATTGATGCGGTTGTTGACGAACTTGATTGTGTCGCGCTCGTCAGGTGAGTACTCGCGCTGTTCTCCATCGCCGTCGTGCCCGAGCAGACGAGCTAGAAGGTGATCCTTCAGGCGAGGGGTGAATCGCTAAGAGTCACCCATCAGAAATGGCACACACAAGCAGAAAATAGGAACACACCTCCAGCGCAGGGTCATGCATATGGTCGCCAAGCCAATTCGACAGGTTCACGCCATGCTTCACAGAGGTAGACATATGATGGTGAGCTTCTGGACGCGTGTAGGGAAGCGGTTCGCTGTCTTCGAATGCGAGAGCAGCTCCAGATGATGTGCCGGCCTTGCGTGATGTGCCGGCCTTGTGTGATGCATCGGAGTTGCGCATGGTGTGGAGCATGCGCTCGCGCCGTTGCTGCTTCGTGATCCCGCGTGTGAAGTTGACCTTGCCTGTGCGCGCATAGAAGCGCTTGACACGCCGATGTTCGAGCTCACCCTGTAGAGAAGTGTCAGTGTTAATTGGGGCACCAGATGTGCTGGCGTACAGATTGCGTCGAATAGTTCTCCGTTGTCCCAAAATTGCGGATGACTGCGGGGTAGTCTCCGAGACGATGCATCTTGTAAGTTGACATGTTGAATTTGCGCGAGCGCTTGCTTTGGCGCTGGACAGCAGGCTGTGCAGGCGCTGAGCCAGCCGTTCCAGTTGCCTTCGCGCGTGCTGCAGCAGTCCGTCGTCCTCTCGCAGCCTCTTCGGATGGCAATTCGCTGGTATGGAATGCTTCACATGTTACGGAGGCAAAGCGTCGAAGACACTGGCCGAGGCGAGTGGTACAAGTCTCGAAGAAGCTGAGCGTGGTCTCAGTATGCATGCGGAGCTTTGCCAAAGCATGCCATTCGGCCAGGGTGAATAGCATGCGAGAGATAATGGCGTCATGGGGCGCAGGGAATAGGCCTTCGAATACCGGAATCGCACACTATATAAGATCGCGGCAGTGAGACAAGAATGGACCGATAAATGTATTGCGATGACGCACCTGGAGCAGATCTTCGAAGTCTCGCGCAGCTAGCTTCTTCATTGCTGAGGCATTGTTGCTGAATCTTCGTATAGTGTCTCTGCCGAATGTTGGAATAAGACGATATCTGGAAAAGAGTCAGAATGCGCTACACGTTGCCAATCCAGGATGTGCACTTACCGCCGATTCAGTTCCTGGATACGATCCCCCCCAAGGGCATACAGAATACGCAACAGATGGGTGAATGTTGCCTTCCACGTGCCAAGCTCGAACTCGTGGAGAAGGTCCGGCACGAGCATGGCAAAAAAGTTGAAGAAGCGGTCTATAGGCGAGATGCGGAGTGAAAATGCGCTCTATTGTGCATCAGCTCAGGAAACAAGGCGGTTGCAATGAGAGAACTCACCCGAGTTGGAACCAAGGATTGCACTCCGATCGTGCGCTCCAAGAACACACTGGTCAGCGCCATTCCCTTCTCATAGATCCACGTGCGAGCTCGCTCAACCATGCTTTGACGTTGGTTGTCATCGACCCGCATGAGCCGGATGCGCCGACGCATGTCGAGCTTGGACCCGAGGAGGCGGATGTCACACTTCTGAATAAGGCAAGCCGGGCATGGACATCGAGCAAGGTACTTGATGCAGGCAAGGAGTACTCTAGAGAGAATATTAGTCCACTGTAAAGAAAATCCAGAGCGCGACATACTTTTCAGGATAGTCAGCTGAATACGTGAAAAAGCGGGGAAAGACAAGGCGAATGATGCCATCGGGGAAGGTCAGATATATCCCATGCACATATGCGTGCAACAGTTCTTGGTCGAGCAAGATCAGCCAAATTGCTTGCATCAAATCTTGCTTGCAGTGTGAGAGGACGGCCGCCGTCGCAGTCTTGCCAAACGTGCGTTTGTAGAAGTCTTGAATGGAGTCCGTGAGCTAGCGGCACATTAGCAAATTGCACAGCATCACGCAGCGTGAACAATACATACCTTCGGGATGTAGGCTATGTGATGAGCAGCGAACGATGTGGGCTTCCCGCGCATGTACTTGGACAAGTTACCAAAGCTCATGTAAATTGGCCAGAGTGCCGCGCTCCCAAAGTTCGCGAGATGCGTCGAGTCTGACCAGAGCATGATGGCCGCAATGACTGTCTCGACGTTGGGGTTCTGCGATGCCACCCTCTCGTGCTCGACGTTCATCGCCTCGGAGTTGTAGAGCTCACTGTAGACGCGTTCCGCACACCCACCTTCGTCGGGCTGGTGAAACATGCGGAAGGGGGCGTGATGGAACTGCCGAGCAGCAGACTCAGCAAACGCGGCCTTGATGACCTCAAGAGGCTTGCGATAGAACAAGCCATCGACCTCGAACTCGGGCGCATCAGCTTCTTTTGTCTTGACGTTCTCGCAAGGCACCTTGATGGTCACGGATGTTTCATGCCATCCGTCGGCAGCGGTGAGAGACGACTTGAGGGGATTCTTGTCATGGGCGTCGAGCCGGTTTGCCTCGCGTGTGGCGTTGAATGGGCGCAAGTCGTCCCTGCAGAAGTCGTCGGCAAGAATGACCTCGTGGACCAGACGGTCGAGATCTCCAAGAGATTTCATCCCGGAGCCACTGTAGAACCAGCTCATGAGACGATAAGTCGTTGCATTTAGGAAGGGTGTGAAGAAGGCGTCCTTCACAACCTCGGCAGTCGAGCCAAAGGAAGACCACCAAGGAGGCTGCGCGTCATGATCCGGTGCCAGGGAGAAAGGCGCAGACTCGCAGGTGGAGTCGAGAGAGGTTGAGATGTCCGGGATGTATGATGGGAGCCGCTGGCTATATGCGCGGTACAGCCCATATGAATCGCGCTCCATGTTGCATTGCGCAGCTGGTGGAGGAGGTGAACCATCGTCCTGTTCAACTGCTGCCGGTGGAGGTTCAACTGCTGGTGGAGGTTCGACAGGAAGAGGGACAATTGTTGGCGGGAGCTCATCGCGGTAGCGTTCAGGGAGGCGGTGCCGCCTGGTCGGCAGACCAGAGGGGCGATACGCTGGCGGGGGTGGGGGCAGCTCCGGAACATCCAGAGGAACCTGGTTGTGGATGGTGAGTAAATGAGGAAAGCCCAGGAGTATGCTCGTGACGAACCTGCGGCTCGGGTTCTACCTCCTCCTGCGCCAGTGCTTCTGCTGCTGCCTGTGCCTGCGCCTGCGCAGCCTCTACCTCGAGGCGTCGACGTTTTGCTGCTTCTGCCTGTTCTTCTTCCGCAAACCGTTTCCCCAGGATGTTTGCGGCGTGGGTTGTTCGTTCTCGACAGGCCGGTTGGTGAATCGCCAGGCCTCTAGTGCTGGGAAATGATCTCTTGCAAGAGCGACAAGCGTAGGCAGCCATGATATACAGTATGAGGATGAGGAAGAGGAAGAGGCGAGGAGGCATGCCTGGATGGCAGGAGTTGAGGGGAATGCACGCGCGACCTGGGTGAAGTCGCGACGTGGAGTGATCACGTGCACATACCTCCCACACGAAATGCAGCTCTGGGCAGAAACCACGAGCTTTTGGGATGCTATGAGAGCATAGAATTAAGTTTCAGTAGGATACAGACAAGGTGGATAATTATTTGAAGCTTAGTTATAGATGCCCCACATCGTATGCCTTCGTCGGGTGAGCGAGCCTAACCCCAGTCTGGGGTTCCGACAACAACACCCTTGCCATGCTTTTCTCTCGCGCGCGATACATCAGCGGCACCTGAATAAACATATCTGTTGATGTGTTGTGCACGGATTTATTTCAATGACGGATTTCCGCACACAATGCCTGAGATTGTCGTACACGAGTATTATACACATGCTCAACACCGCTAATTTACACTCTCTGCGATAGACGATGGGCGGCTAAGAGGAAATGTCGGGAGTCGCCCGCGGCGCTTGTGGAAATAGCGCGCGTAAGCCTCGTACAGGGTCGCCTCGTACGCCTCGAAGGCGGACAGTGAGATGGTGACTTCCATGTTGTCGATGTCGCTGTCACCAAACGCGGGCCATGCGTGGACAAGGCCTCGCAAACGCATCACTCCAGCCCGCCGCCATATCCAATCCTCTGAAAGGATGTAGTCCAGGTTCGCAGGGTCCGTCGGGACATCGAGGCCGCCGTGCCAGACACCCAGCCAGTCCAGATGCCGCTGGTACGTTGAGGGCTCGCCGATCTCCGCCATTACTTCCTCATCAAGCTGCAGGAGCTCCAGCCGAAAATGCTTGATCGAGAGTTGCCAGAGGACCTCTTTCCACACCGTCTGGTTGGCCGCGCGTTCAGCGCTGATCGGCTGATTGCGCCATAGCGGACGGTCGTCGGGTTGGTAAGGAGGGAAGTGGTAGTGAACTCCAAAATGCACGGCAACGTCCAGCCTCTCGACAATCCGCCTGTCGTTTGGCTTGTCGCCGCCTGGCGTGGGTCGCTTCCCCAAAACCGATCCTCCCGCCGCTGGGCGTTCTGGCAGCTGCGCAATGAGCTCCTCAGAAAACTGCGACCGGTGTTTCGCATTTGGCCGCTGGCTGTACGCATAGTAGTTGCCGTCCAGCGCTACCTTCCATGCAGATGCTGTGAGCGTGGTCGGATGATCTTCCGAGTGGACGGCAATAAAGCAGTGAGTGCGGATGCGCAGCCAGTTGTGCATCTTCAGCGCGACGTTCCCGGTGAAGGCGTGGTGCGGAGGGGGGCTGTACTGGATTGGCTTTTTGTTTTGCATGCCCGCCAGGTCGGCAAGCTTGGCTTCGATGGGGGCCCACAGAGGATGCGTCGCGGGCAGCCATTCAGGGCGGGATGGCACGTCGCGCGTGTCGACAGCCGGACTGGCGGCGGTTGCCTTGCGTTTGCCCCCGCGCCATCGGGACTTCTTCGCAGGTGGGGTGGCAGCGTCTACAAGCGACGAATCAGGTCAAGAGTCGACGCTCAAATCGGATTCACATACCAGGGATGTGAGAGGGCTCCTGGAACGGCGGCGTGTTGCGCGAAGAGCCAGCGTGCGCAGGCGCGTGGAGGTCTTCAAGCGTTGCCGTCATTGTGGGCGGGGCGTCGGGGGCGTCGGGAAGGATGGGTTGAGGCTGGGCGACGAGGGGCTTGCTGATCAGGGAATATCGACGCAGCTGTTGCGCGAATCCCGTGTGCGCATTGTCGACCGCAACACCGTCTTTCCACGCGGGGGCTGTGACAGTGATGCGCCCAAGCACTTTCTTCTTTTTATACGCGAAAACGGCGGTCCAAGATGTCGGCTTGACGACGCCTTGAATCCAGGTGCTGGGACCGAGCGTGTGTCTGGGCCGCACCCACCACACAGGGACACCGACGCGATACATGGTTTGGACGGTCATGAGAGCCCCCGTGATGACGCCTCGGAAGGGCGCGACGGGTGCTGGCTTGGCCCCAGGGGCGGTCTCGATGCGCTGCTTGATGACGGCCATGTAATTGTACCATGCCCGCAAGTCCAGCAGCAGGCGCTGGCACTCACGGAACCACTGAATTGCCTGGCCCAGGGGTAGTGTGCGGTCGAGGCCTACAATCGCCATGGTAAGGGCCGCAGTCTGGCGGTTCACATACTCCATCGTTCGGTCGTTGTAGTTGTTGGACATCCCGTGATAAGAGCAAGCCTCAATGGCGTCCGTAGCCGCCGTGCGGATGCGGGTGATGATGGAGGCATCGAGGTGTCCGATTTCAGGGCCGAAAGTCTCGGCGTGCCAGTCGTGTTCGTTGAAAGAGAACCACGGCGCAGCGTCATCGTCCCACGCACGCAGTTCAGGAGGAACGTGGATGCCCGTAGAAATGAGCTCGCGCGGTTGAAGTCTGAGAAAGTCAAGTGACGGCAGTGGATTGGGACCAGCGAGTTGGCTGCCGGTGCGTTTCAGAAGGAGCGGATTGGCGGGTGCGACTGCGGTGTGGGGCTCCAAGGAGTCGAACACCTGGGGCCATTTGAGGTGCTCGAATGACCCGAGCATGCCGTCCGTGTAGAAGGAAAATTCTTCGTCGCGACTGTGTGTGGGCACCTCGGGGACAAAGTCGGCGTTCGGGGAGGATATCCATAGCTCGCCCTTGCTTCCAGGGTATTCTGCCAGGCAAAAAGCGTCCATCGCGCCACGTTCACCGCCTTGAGGAGGCACGGACGAGGCGGCCGCGATGATTTGCTCCGCGTCTCAATAGTAAGGGAGATTTTCGCTGCAACGGCACACGTTACAACGGTTGCTGACCCACGAGGTAAATGATAGAACTTACACGGCTTCAGCCATTGCACGCTTTGGCTACGAGAACACACCGCTCTTGCAATCTGAGCCGCAATTGAATCAGTATGGAAAGCTTCGAGTCGCAGCCCCAACGTCCAGGAGGTACCAGGTCTGACGCCATGCAAGAACGAGGGGCCGCTGTATGAGAGGGACTTACGGAGTATGATAGACACGCAAACGTCCACAGGGAAGCTCCTGGTCCAGGGTCTTGCCAACGTCTTCACACCCGGGTCTTGACCTCCTGGGTCTTGACAAGACACGGCGCGTCCAACCTCGCAAGTGCAGTCTTTAAAGACTGCACGTAGGCGAGGCAGACAGAGCAGTCTTTAAAGACTGCTCAGCCGCTGGGGAGTGGGGGATCCGGGGCCGGGGTACGGTGGCGGGGTGGCGGAGGGTGGTGGAGGAGGAGGAGGAGGAGGCGGAGGCGGTGTGGGCGATGGAAGTGGGAGAGTGGGTGTGGCAGCGGCAGCGGCGGCGGGAACGAGATGGCGTGTGGTGGTGGGTGGTGGTGGTGGTGGTGGATGGTGGTGGTGGTGGTGGTGGGATGGTGGCGAGCGGCGAGCAGCGAAGTCGCAGGCGCGGCACTACCCGCAGTCACGCAATCCAATCACACGCATCACGTGACATGCGTTCCAGCCAATTTTCGCCAAGTCGCTCGATGCTCTCTACCTCCACCTCCACCCCGTCCCCTCCCCCTTCCGCCGCCTCCACCACCCGCCTCCACCACCCTCCGCCGCCTCCACCACCCTCCGCCACCCCGCCACCGTACCCCGGCCCCGGATCCCCCACTCCCCAGCGGCTGAGCAGTCTTTAAAGACTGCTCTGTCTGCCTCGCCCACGTGCAGTCTTTAAAGACTGCACTTGCGAGGTTGGACGCGCCGTGTTCGTTCGCCCGTCAACTGTACTGAGGCACTGCCACCCATCCCCCGACATCGACGGCACCGCGCTATGCCGCTGCACTGCAAGATCCACCTGATCCGATCGCCACCCACGGCAGAAGTCGAGACCACCGGGTACGCATCCCTGCGTGCGGTGAGCATTGCTTAGCTGTTGTTTATTTTTTTATTACCGCGGCATTGTCTTGTGAGCGTGCTTGAGATCGCGACCGCTCCGTTTGCACCTACATCAATTAAACTGACATTGTCGTTCACGCAGGATTACTACGGCATCGCAAAGGAGTACACCGCCCGCACAAACCTTTCTATATGTGCGTTGCCACCCTCTTGCTCAGTGTGCTTGGAATTTTCCCGCCGCCGTTTCGCGAACTGACTTCGTACGCGCAGGAAAATCTCAACACGTGACCTCGACGCGTCCACCTCGCGCAGCACTTTGTTTGGCGCCAGTCCTGCAACCAAACACCCCCGCGCATTGGAACCCCGACCACCTGCGCCCTCATAAAGGTGAGCGTCGAGCTCTCCCCAGCGCACATTTTCTCCTTCCCCCACCATGCCCGCCCCCGCCCCCGCCCCTGCCCCCGCCCCCGCGCCCGTTCCTCAGCCTGCCGCACAGCCCGTGCCTCCACCTCCGCCCCTTCAAACTCCCCCGGCACTTTCCAGGCACGCGCAGGCTGTTCTTGACTGCCTGCAAGATGTCGCGGGCAATAAGCGGAAGATAAGGCACGTCTCTGCAATGCATATATGAGCCGTCACTGACTGCCTGGCCATTATAGGGGCGATGGCGAGTTGGCACCTTACATCAAAGCCGCCCGGTGGATCCCGGCCAGCATGGACCCGTTCATGAGTGTGCAGGGCATGCTTGAGGACGGGGTTGCGCACGAGTTCACTGATCCCACTGCCGGCGCTACAGGTCCTGCTGAGCCGGAGGAGGCAGTCATGCAAGTCAATTTCCCCACTCGCAACTGCATATATGCACCCTCTTACCCGTTGACAGGCTTCGCGAATACCATGTGCGAATGTACCGGCAATTCACATCGCAGGTCCCAGGGTTATGCAACTTGATTCACGAGTTTCGAGAGAACCCGCAAGCTTTCAGCCTTTTCGTCAGCGCGGTGAGTGCATATATGCGCGTTCTGATGGACACCTAATCTAACAGAGCTTTGTTCTGCAGCTCGCTACAGCAGCCAACGATGCACGCATGAGCGACACCGGCTCACTCAAGAAGGACTCGCTTTCGTATGTCCCAAGGCGCATCGGTGACTCGCTTGTGCCACCCATCAGACCCGACGAGTCAAAGGCGTCGCGTGGCTACAACCACCGGGACACCGGCGCTCTCCTGGTGCCCAAGAGATACCAGGAAGAGTACAACTCAGATCTCTCGTGAGTCATCTGCTGTGCGCCACATTATGTTGGCCTCATCGTCGTGCAGATTTCGTGACAAGATTCGTGACGGTGGAGTCAAGATCACATCAAAGATGTGGGCTTCATATCTGTATGCATCCCACATCCTGTTCGACAAGAAAAAGATGGATCTTGGCCTTCTTCGAGGCTACATTCTCCTCCGGGTGGGTCTGTCCTTCTTCATTACAATACAGATCTCAACATTCCTCTTTCAGTTCTTTCGACATATATTCCTCGGGCCTCAAGCCGCATCGTCGGAGGGTGCGAGGATTTCCACCAAGCCGGGCAAGGCGAAGATGTATGGTCTCAAATCCGTGACTCCACGCACCATTGCATACACGGCTATTCAGGTACGCCATGCTCTCATTCTCGCGCACCGTGCTGACCATGCTGGGTTTCAAGGCGTACGTGGCCCTCAGCGACATGCCTCAGTGGGGCTTTTACCACAACAAAGTCGACCTCCGCAAGCTGTTCCATCGCATCGTGGAGCTCCTGGAGAAAGACCCCGAGCATCCGTGGTGCGAAGAGACGATGAAATGGTGGAACAGGTGCGTGGTCTCTCAGTTCACAATCAGTTGTCTAATGAGTCGCTCTGCAGCCAGATCACATCTGGAAACCCCTCCCCTCCTTATAAGCTGCTTACCAGTGTCTTACCCAACCATGAAGTTTAAAACTGCGATTCAGGACTTGTAACTTTGTATGGGCCTTGCCAATATATTAAACATTCATCACACAAAATATCAGCCTCATACATGGTCAGGAAGGCTTGCAATACCTTATACAAGATGTCAGGCTATCTACAGGCCGATAAGTCACACCTTTGTCACATGTGACTGGCAGTCTGTGCACCGACTCAAAACACTCCCTCTGCGAGCTATCCAGCACATACAAGCCAGGCACAAGACAATCTCTTCAAGTAGTATACACCAACAAGACATTGTAGTATTACAAATCATAATCAATTGGCCTCCTAGGCCATCCTAGGCCATCCTACTGCCCGGGTTGCGCGCATCGAGTGCCTCGCGCATAGCGCGCAAGTCATCCTGAAGCTCAGTGCGTTTTGAAAAGTACCCAACCGACCGCTTCCAGCGGCCCTCGAGCTCATCGTCTAGCTGCTTCTTGAGTTCGGTGTCTTCCTTGACCAACGTCTCCTCCGTTCGCTGGCCGTACGCGTGCCAACGAACAAGGTCCCCTGCACAGTACTGTGTAAACGATCGCCGCGTCTCGCCTGGTTGAATTGGGGTGTTACTGTGCGTCAGGAGGGCGGAGGGAATGAGAATGGTGGAACCCGGGGGAAATTCAATAATCAGCTTCAACTCCCACAAGATCAAGTGGCCACCCTTCTTGTGATCGTAATCCCCGAGCGCGGTGATGGCGCACCACCCGTACGGGATATTCTTGGAATCTTTGTGGGGAAAGGTCATAACCTGTGGCCCGAAGTTGAACGTCGCCGTGGGGAAGACGCTGTTGGGAAACGGTTTTTTGAGGTCCTTGTTCCGCGCGCAGACGTCTTCAACAATTCTGTCGACGTGTTGGAAGAGACGCGGCGCATTGAGGGACTTTGCACCTAGCAGGTTGTGAGATTGAGTTAAGAACTGGTGACCCGAAAGCGGCACATACTACTCTGAAAGCCTGCTACGCGGCGAAGCCCTCGGTGGCTCAGCATGCGCTCCCGGGCCTTTTGATGATCATCGCTCCCTCGGTGGACATTGTAAGGCTCCTGTCGCAGTCAAAGATGAGCTCATGTTAGCTTTCCCTCGGAAGCAAAGGGCGCCGTACCGAGGGACCGCCACCCCATGTAAACCCAGCGTGCATGATGGGGTATTCGCCCCGCTGATGTTTGAGGTGACTAGGCTTGAAGTCCGCCATCTCGGCCACTTCTCCGAACTCCTGGTTGAGCGCCTTAATCTCCCCCGGCCAGGATTTGTCTTTCTTCGGCCGTCCCGCCATTTGAAGGATGATGCGGTCCTCCCGGTCTACGATCGCTTCGCTGTCACTGACCACGGAGGCGAAGCAAAAGGTCAGAGGCTGCCGACTCGTCACAAAGGGAGAACAGTACTCACATTCCCTCCCAAGGTTTCACCACGAACTGGTGTTCCTTCACAAGGACGTCCGGAGGTACCAGCTGGTCCGCGTACGTCGCTGCGAGCTCGTCCAGGCTTGCCTTACCAATCCAACTCCCCTTCGCCACCTTGAAGCTAGCCACCTTGGCGGGAATCGCCTGCCCAATCGTCGTCGCATGAACATCAGCCATGTAGTCCGTGGGTAAAGGTAGGCCGGACCCCGTCGTCGGCCTGTTGGCCTCACGATCCTTGCGCCGCTTCCGTTTCTTCCGGCTCTTCTGTGGGTGCTCACCGACGCCGTCATCATCCTCGCCTACGCCGTCATCGTCCTCGTCCTCGCCTTCCTGCTCTTCCACCAGCGCATCTTCAAGGTCCCGCCGATTGCGGCCGCGAGCCCGCGACGCTGCCGATGCAGCTTCCTGCGACCGTGACCGGCTTGCTGCCTCCGGCGACGGTCCATGCCCCGATGAGCCCTGCCCACCGAGTGCGGTGTCATCAAGTGCGGCGTCGCCTCCATCTGGTGGGCTCTCGCCGGCGTGCGCCCGTTCAGACACGGATGCTTGGAGCGCTGCTGCCAGGTCAAAGTCCGCGAAGGCGTACTCGGTGTAGTACGCCTTCGTTGACCGTGTCTGATTGGAGGCTCAGTGCGACCCAGGTGCCAGGTGAAAATGGCTACGTACCATACGGCGTCCGCCCATTTTGAATGCAAATTTTCTACCGCCTTCGTGTCTCGGTTTAGAGCTAGATCCGCAGCGCTGGGATGGGCTTCAATCGCGCGGTTCGTTTCGCACCGGGATCGAGGCTGGCGCGTACCTGGTTTGCTGAGCGCGCCGTAAATCTTGAAGCCCTTGCAGCGCACAGCTAGCACCGCCCACTCGCGACGCGCAGTGTGGTATCTGAAGCAAAAACAGTCAGCTTTGTCCAAGATTTAAGTAAAAAGAAGACAGGCGGCCGAGGCTCCAGCAACGGACGCGTCCAACGCGCTGCCCGTCGTCGGGGCGCGTCTGCGCAGCCAGGAGACGCCTGGTTTGGAGTCATGCAAGGCTGCGCAGACGCGCATCGACGGCGCACAGGTCGGGGAACTGAGGGCGACGCGGGGCGTGTCCGAGCTGACGGACGCGCCCAGCGCTCTGCGCGCCGTCGAGACGCGTCTGCGCAGCCAGGAGACGCCTGGTTTGGCGTCATGCAGGGCTGCGCAGGTGCTCCTCGACGGCACGCAGAGCGCGAGCCGGGTCGGGGAACCGAGGGCGACGCGGGGCGTGTCCAACCTGACGGACGCGCCCAGCGCTCTGCGCGTCGTCGGGGCGCGTCTGCGCAGCCAGGAGACGCCTGGTTTGGCGTCATGCAAGGCTAAGCAGGTGCTCCTCGACGGCAAACAGAGTGCTGCCGCTCTACGCGTCTTCGGGACGCGTCTGCGCAGCCAGGAGACGCCTGGTTTGGCGTCATGCAAGGCTACGCAGGCGCTCCTCGACGGCGAACAGAGCGTGAAGGGCATCGAACGACGACACGCGGCCGCAGCGGAACGACGCGTAGAGAGGACGCTACTGACCTTTGTGGCCCTTTGAGAGGCGGTGAGCTCTGTTATGAGGCTTCTCGGCCTGTAAAAGCGCGACGAGAGGGCGTCAGCGCCCTAGGACATCACCCAAAGGCTGCGAGGTGCTTGGGGCGGCCCCTGCACCCCGGCGTGGATGCAGAACAGTGAGTAAGCACCTTTCTTTTGTGTCGAGGTGGCGAGCAAGTTGAGAGTGAGACGGAGAGGTCGGTGGCAATGCGACGGGGACCTCTGTCAAAGTCCACGGGGCTGCTTCTATTACTCAATATTGAAATCAAACGAGACAAGCGCCAGAGCAGAGCAGAGCGCCGGCGGCGCGCGCTGAGAACGTCGAGCAACCGCGGGTGAAATAAACGCCCTGTGGCTGCCTAACTTGCACACACACAGCCACACATAAGTTTTCCATCACGACGCGCGTCATCGTCCTTGTCCCGTCTCCCACCATTCAACATGGCGCTTCAAGTCATCGTACACGTCACTTTGCCCGCACCGGGCGACTATGTGCGTGATGTACAGTTGCGTTGCTGCTGATGTGCTGACATGGCCTCTAGACCCTCGACATCCCCGCCCTCCGAACGTCCTTGTCGGCAGGTACCCACCAGGCGCCCGCCTACTTCTCGACGAACCCCCCGTTCTTTTCCCCGGCGCCGGCGCCCGCCTCTACACCTGCGCCCACGCGTGCTGATGCCCCATCGCCCGTCGTTACCTCGGGCACCCCCGCCTTCGCCGCGCCCCAACCCACGCACATTTTCACCACTCCCGCCTTCCTCACGGCCGCTGCGTTGCCGCACGTTGGAAACCTGTCGTCCTCGGGCGCCCCGCGAACCCCTCCGCCGTCACCGTTGCCGCGGACCCCAGCGCCCGTCATGCCTACGCCTCGGAGCACGACCCCGTGTGACGAGGTCCCGATCAAGCCCCTCACGCCGGCACCCGTGCACCACCGCGCGCGTGCACTACGTCGTCAGGCAGCCACCTCTCCCCCCCTGTCCCTTGCCCGATGTTACCATCCAAGCCTCTCCCACCTATGAGCCCTTTCGGCGGTGCGCAGGCAATCCACGTTAGCCACGACGTGGTGGAGGCGCTCGCTCTGTGACCGCATTGTATGTGGAGCTGCTGCCCGCTCGATCTATGCACATGCTGACGTCTCTTCAGTGTATTGTCCCTATCAAAATCCCGCTCTCTTTCCCTCGACATTACCTGTTGCTATCTGGGCACGAACCCTTCGCCTCGACACTTTCCCTTTTCGTCAGCTGTTGCTTTGACTGTCTACATTAGCTGTTACTGTCGTACTGTCTCTACATTGCGTCTCAAGTTCAATTCAATGATGTTTGGGCTCTGACACATGTGTGACGGGTACAAAAGACAAACGCAAAGGGGGTTAATAAACCGTGATATATGTGTGTCTATCAGTAAAGGAAGATACATAGAAGATATAACATTTGTCGAGTACATTAGCTGATGTCCAATGGCGCGGTGCGTTGGGGCCGAACCGAGGGATGAGATGTATACTCCTCTGAATGCTCTCGACCGCGACCACACTAGCATGCTTGCGCCGTCCCGCTCGATACTTTCGCCCGACGCGATACATCAGATGGTTGGGCTCTGCTGCACGGGTGAATGGTGTGAACCACTCGACGTATGCGAGGTGCACAGGGCCCTGATAACCGGGGGGGAACACGGCCGCGCGCGCCTTGACCGGCAGGCTGAATATGGCACGAACCTGGGCAACTTGATAGCCTTCGGATGCACGCAAATGATGGTCAGTAAGTGTCGCGCTCTCGATCTCAGAGGAAGACATACCTATGACAGTGGATGTGCCTCCATCGCCTTGGTTGATAAGTGCCGTGTCAAAACGCCCAGGGACCGGGCGGCCTCTTGAATCAATGTAAGACGGCCGGGCATGCACTGCATCCCGAACGTCGGGAGCATCGTCTCGCTCCTGTGGGTCCGCATGCCAAAACTTGATCGTGTTG
This sequence comes from Auriscalpium microsporum, assembly GCA_019914985.1. NCBI lineage: Eukaryota > Fungi > Basidiomycota > Agaricomycetes > Russulales > Auriscalpiaceae > Auriscalpium > Auriscalpium microsporum. Next base: position 1,430,230 of record JAHLMG010000010.1, on the reverse strand, counting down.
TAAGCAGCGACAGAGTGAAAGGGGAGGTGCATGCCGCTGGCCAGGTTGGAGATCTGTGCTGAGGAGTAGTGGGGGAAGCGCTCCTTGATGATGTAGCCCAAGAGGGCCTCCTCAAAGTCGACGGCGCCGTATCGATGCCCGAGCTGCGCAAATGTGACCGACTTGTAGTTCGGTATCTTCGCGATGTGGACGCGCGGATGTGCGACGGGCGCGGCAGCTGCGACACCGCCGTCCGCCGCCCGCTGAATCCTCCAGCGGATGAAGTTGGAGTGGCGCAGAACTTGTTCTCGTCGGACCAGCCACCTTGTCATTTGAGGATATACATCTTTGTGGTTCGTAGATCGATATGCGTCCTTTGCGTAGTCTATGTGCAGTCGTTCCGTGGCCTCGGTGTTGTAGTTGTCGGTTGTGCCGAACGCTCGGATCGAAGCGACGTAGTGACGGAGGGCGTGGAGCTTGGGTATATTGAAACCTTCTCGTATGCCAAGGACCTCGAAGATGAACTTGTTTGAATGAAAATTCTTGAGCGCCTTGTCCAGGTATTTCAGAGTCGTTTCACTGTGCGAGGGGTACTGTGCGAGATAGAGAAAGTCGAGGAGACTGCGGACGGCACGGACAACGTGGGTTGAAGGCACACCGCCGGGAGGGTCGAGGTCGACAATTAGGCCAAGTAGGATACGACACATGTCCTTGTGCTCCTGGCCTGAGACGCGCGACAGGATGGAGAGGCCGTTCTTGAATAAACGGATGTTGTGGTTCGGGGGGAGACGGCTGCAGCGCGCATCAATCTCAGCGTTGCCATACACGTCAGTCAGCCACGAGAGCAAGTGCTTGACCATCCCTTGGTAGAGCTGGTGGAGGATGTCGGGGGTCACCGCAAGGAACACGTCAGAATGAGGGAGGAATTCCCAGAAGGGATGGTAGACAGGTTTGATGCCTGCTGCTTGGCACGCCGCGATGTACGCTTCAGGGCCATCGTCGAGGGTGCGCAGCGCCTGTCGCGCAGCTCGGGTGCTCCGCCGGGGTGAATCTGCATGGACGCCAAGTCCATCAGGGTCGACATGGCACTTCGGGCATTCACCGGTCTTCACGCAGGCAACGAGTACCTGCTCTGGGTAGTCGCCAACAAACACCGCAAATATGGGGTGACACCGGCGGACTACGCCGTCGCCGCTGGCCATAGGCAACCCGACCAAGGCGTGAGGTCGAGTGGGTGATGTGATCCTGCGAACGCAGGCATGAAAAAGATTGGCATTTGCGCGGCGGCGCGTCTCTGCGTCGACGATGTGAGACAATTTAGCTGTGGGTAGATAGCCAATGAGGATCTGCGCGCGTTTTGACGGTTGACGGCGTAGGTCCTTGGAGATATTGCCGATCGTGAGGTACAATGGGTATGCGGACTTGTCGCGAAACTGAGTGACCAGCGTTTTGTCGGACGAGAGGATAAGCGGGACCACGGTCGCGCCAGGGGTAATTGCTTCAAGGCGGGCCTGCACTGGGGTTAGCATAAGAAAGCCTGATAGAAAGCATCTACTCACCTGCATCGAGTACCACCACCTTCCCGTATTCATCTCGCTGTACACCGGGACAGTGTGCTCTTCATCGGCGTAGTGACTCTCAGGCGCGAACTTCATTGAAGACAGGAATTCGGGGTTGCCGTAGAGCTCCTTGACGCACTCCATGACGTCGCGGGAGAAAACCTCGTATGTTTCCCCGTCGACAACGATTTCTTCGCATTTGAACTCGGGTGCGGGAGGCAAGTGATTGTCGATGATTTTGTTCAGGTCTTTGCTTGTGTTAAATGACAGGTTCAGTCGGGCGCGCACCTGCCGTGAGCACCCTTGTCAATATTTTGAGACGATAGCGAGTAAATACCACGCACCTCGTCAATCTGCAAAAGTTCTGTGAATGCTGTTGAAGTTGGCCCCCTCATCTTCGCCCACCGTGCGACCTCCCAGTCTAATTTGTTCTTGAACGGGGCCCAGACATTTTGAGGGTCATTGTGGGCCACGGCCTCGCTATAGGCGTCGTAGGTTCCCGCCGCGCCATCGGCGAGCGGCGCACCAGCCTGGCCACCGAAATGCACGACTTTGGGGTCCAGGTGCAGTTGCTCCTCGGCTTCCATACGGTCGACTTGGGCGAACAATTCGGCCTCGTCGTCGTCGAGCATGGGAAGGTCTGGGATGTCGCCGGCGGGGTCGTCGGCGGCATCAACGTCTGGCGAGTGCAGGGCATGGAGGGCACCCGCAGGAGCGTCGAACGCGGCCTGCAGCGCCTGCTGATCGTCCTCGTCCTCGTCTTCTTCTGAAGGCTCGTAGGGTGCCGCCGCCGCCGCCGCCGCCGCTGCGGCGTCGTCATCATCGCCCCATGCAAGCTCGAGGTCGTCAAAGCCATCCTGCCATAAGTCAGCGAGCGCGGCCATCTCTGCAACGGGTAGACATGAGAATTAAGTACAGCAATGCAACGTGAGACGTACCTGGGTCGATGTCGATGTCAAGCCCATGGTCGCCGAACTCCGAGCCTTCCGAGCCTTCGTGGCCATGGTTTGAAGAAGGCGCTGGTGGCGTCGCGCGCTCATGCGTCTGAGCATGCCGGGCGGACGGGCCAGCGGTGGGCTGCGACTCGTCCGAACTGGAGGACTCGCTATCGGTCGACGGGTTGCGGGAGCGCCTAAATTGGAGACACTGGGGATTTTTCGTCTGTTGTAGATGCTTACTGAGGCCGGACGGCCAGAATAACTTTGTGCAACCGCGACAAGGCACACGCGAGCCACTAGTACTATGGCTGCGTCGCTTGATGCCTGTGGGTCTGCGGCGGGGCATGGCAGGTTGTATTGGCTCAATGGCGCGGGCGGGTTGTGATGGCTCAATCGCGCGGGCGGAGAAACCCTGTCCGGCCAGGTACGGTCCCCCGTTTCCAGCGAGACGGGCCAGGACGGACCTTGGAGTCAAAATCTTCAGTCAGCGACGCGATCAAAAGGCTGTAAAAAAAAACGGCGCACCTGTCTTCCCCCTCCCACTTCATTGCGCACCCCCTCTGCACTTCGCAGGAATGCCCCGCAAACGCCCGCCGCCAACAGTGGTGACTAGCTTAGTAGTACTAAATACTGCTATAGTAGTATATGCATAGTAGCGAATGCAACTGCAATGTAGTTATTGTGAGTATTTACTCAGTAGCAGGGTTAGTAGCCCTAGTATTGCTGGTATAGTAAATACTACACTCCTAGTATCATTTTTACTTGCATGCTGCAATATACTGCAGGTCTACTAAACACTACTGCTACTACTAAATATTACTAATACAGTAGTTTTAGTTTTACTTCGTACTGGAAGCCCAGATTACTCAGTAAAAGTTCTAGTTGTAGTGGATTAGATTACCTGGATCGTAGATAACAAGCCTTATCTATAGAATAGCCCTATGAGATAACACCTCGTAGATAACTGCCCATATCTGAAACCCGTTACTTCAAGATCGAACCGGATCCTTGCTTTAGTACTTGCCCAGTAGATAAAAGAGCTTATCTAACACCGGGATAACACAGATCTTTGTATGATTGCTTAGATAACAGACCATATCTATCAGCTAGCACCTCGAGATTCTCCCAGATTTTAGCGTACAATATGCCCTGTAGATACAACAACACATCTATCAACCAGAAGGTCGGCATACCCTTTGATCTGTGCTTGCACAGTAGATAGCGAATCATATCTATAAACCTGGGCTTAGAGATTACGCTATCTGATCACGGGCTAGTAGATTACAAGGCTTATCTATAAGGTTGCCCTTCAGGATACCTAATAGTGTTTCATTCCATGCACGTTGAGCTAGCATACCTCGAAGCTCTACGGCGACTTGTTACTGCAACTCTAGGGTCCGAGAATCTGTCAGGCTCAGGCTCACGCTAGGGCTAGTATCTGAGCATTTGTGGACAGCGCTGACTAAGCTGTCACCGTCGACGCGCGGATGCTACCAAATTTCTGCAGCATACTCCAGCCATGGGCAAACGCAAGCAGAAACGTGCAGTTGCTCGCAAGATGTCTGATGATGATGAACCTCCTCCTCCCGTCTACTCTCAGCACATCGACATATCCGTTCGGGCCGGGAGAGCACGTCAACACGTTCAACAATCCACCAGTCACTACCAAGACACCGTCGAGCATACAGTCGACACTTCTGCACCCGAGGAAACTGTCGCGCAGGACGATTACACTCCAGAAGATCAAATCCCCGTTGAAGTCCCCCAGTTGAAGCGTCGAAGAAGGCGCTATCGACAGGTATAGTTGTGTGTTTTTACGCGTCTTCTCGCAAGCTCATCTGACTGCAGGGCAAAGCAAAGCCGCTCGAGGACTGGTTGCCTTTTCGTGAGGTTTTTCTTCAGGAGATGCTTCGGCTCGAGGGACTAGGACACCAAGATGATCCGTTGCCTTGCGCCGACCCGAGTTGTGTGAGTGGAGAGCGCGGAGATGTCAGGTGTCTTGACTGCACTGGCGGGCTGCTCGTGTGTTGCGCATGCGTCGTCAGGACGCACTGTGCTAGTCCGCTCCATCGGCTGCATGTGAGTACTATCACACTATGCGAACCTCACGACGGTCTGACAACTTCGAGCTCAGAAGTGGAATGGCTCTTTTTTTGACAGGTACACGCTTCGAGAAGCCGGCCTTCGAATACAAGTGGGCCATGACGGGCATGCATGCCCATTACCCTTCAAGAAGGACGCCCCGCTCACAGTTGTCGACATCACCGGCATCCACGAAATTCAAGTCGACTACTGTGACTGCGCCCGTCTTGGTTCATCTCGACAATTTGTTCAACTTCTCCGTGCCTCCCTGTGGCCTGCTACGGTTGAACGGCCGCAGACTGCCATCACTTTACGCACCCTCAAGACATTTCACGCGCTCACGGTCCAAGGCAAGATTAACGCGTACGACTTTTGGTGCGGCCTGGAGCGGCTGACTGATGGTCTTGGTACACGTAAGACCAAGGTGCGTAACATAGTAGCACTTCATTCCACTATAGCCACTAACGTTGACAAAGTACCGGTATAAAGAATTGCTGCGGTCTATCCGGTGTTTCAGGAACATCCGGATGCTCAAGCGCGCCGCGAGAGGGCACGACGCAGCCGGGGTTGACACCACTGCACCCGGCGAACTCGTCGTGGAATGCCCGATCTGCCCGCACCCCGGGAGGAACATGCCTGAAGGATGGGAGGCAGCACCTGAGAACGAAAGGTGAGAGCGAGAGCGAGTCCTTACATCTGCATGAGGCTAACGTGACTTTATAGATGGAAACATGCTGCGTTTCTTGCGATAGATGCGAACTTCAAGTTAAAGATGAAGAACCGCGGAGTTAAGGACATCGAGCTTTCGCCCGGGTGGGGCTATTTCGTCAAGAAGGCCGACTATGACATGCACGTTGCGAAATACGCGGATGAGAAGGAGGTATGTCCCCTGCTACCTTGCTCTGCTTCGTCTCTCATTTTGTCTGATGTACCAGATGAAGCACTGTGATTCTAACCACTCAGCGGTCGATCATGCAAACACGCCGGCATTGAAGCGTTTTAGCATCAACGGCGTTGGCGCCGTCATATGCTCTCGGCATTGTTACTATCTTCGGCATGCCTTCGGTGACTTAGCTAAAGGCGAACGGTTCGTCATGTGCTCATTACAGACTTTGCTCTCCACTCATAGCACCTTGCAGGTACTCGTGCATGGACTATATGCTACTCGGCGCGCTCAAGCTGAGCATGCCCGACGTCAAGAAGATCTACATTTCCTACGACATTGCGTGCTCCTTCTCACGAAATTTCTACACTAGGATGGCCCGCTATCCCGAGGCATGCGGCATCAACCTCGGTTTGCTCGACATCAATTGGGCTGTGCCGAAGTTTCATCTCATTGCTCACGGTCAAAGCTGTCAAGAAAAGTTCTCGTACAACGACATGTTCGGCGTTGGGCGTACACATGGTGAGTCCGTTGAGGCAGGCTGGGCTGACCTCAACCCCGTAGCATTGAGTACACGGGAAATGGGAGGTCCGCAGCGTCAGGAGTCGCTCGACGATATCCTGGGTGCTTTCAATTGGCGCAAGACCATCAAGATTGGTAATGTATCTCGGAGAATCGACGGATCAGCATGCTTATTGTGACGTTTCAGGTACTGCCCTGAAGAACTCATTGAAGACGGCCGTCAACGCGCTTGCCAAGCATCGTCCCAAGTTCGAGGAGATGTCCCAGAACATCTCCTTGGCCTTGCAAGAGGAGTGGACCGAGATGATGCGTCTGTACGACAAGGACAAGACGGCGCAGAATCCGTACAAAGATCCTGATGCGGGTGAGTCATTCTGATTAGCGACGGATCAAATACTAATCACCGTGAACCGCCGAAGTGACAACCCTGGCCGATGTACGGCTAGAATTGATCAATGAAGAAGCGCTAGAAGCCGCTCGCGGACAGCTATCCCCTCACGAGACGACCGCCAGTGTCTTCATCCACATTGGATTTGACCTCGAGGAGCAACAGTGAGTGTCGCGTTCACGAGTATCCGCCTCAATAGTTATCAGTTCGTAGACGTGTTCTTCGCGCATTGCAGAAGAAGCTGCCGAAACCGGCCGCGGACGAGGAAAATGACGCTGATGGCAGGCGCACGCGTAAGAAGCTTCTTACTAATGAGGCCATCTCCTTCAAGGAGAAACAGAACGCGCTTCGCCGCCGCATCACTGCCTGGCGGCAGATCCAGCTCCTCTACATTCCGTGCATCGTGCAGCTCCTCCCATCATCAGCCCCCGATCTCTCCAGCGACGATCCTATTATCACTGTTGGTGCACCAGAGTCGGAGACTCTGTTTCTGCCGTCTCAGGTGCCGCCGGAGCTTCGAGACACAGGATGTATCCCGGGCCTCGCGCAGAAGGAGCGGCGTCTCCGTGAGGGTCAAGCACAGGATGCGCTGCATCAGGTCCGTCTTGTTTGCTTAGGATTGGTCACACAAGCTTACGGTCCTTGGTCACTAATCTAGCTACGCCGCGCCATCCGTATCAAGCACGGCATGGTGCACTATAAGCGCGTACATGTCAATGGCCCAGGCCAGAATGCCAACACGCGTGCGCGTGCACAATTGGAGCGCCTACAGGACAAGACGATGCGGCATGTCAGACGCTATCGAGACGCGTATGACGCACTCTCGATCCTTGACCCTGGCGGTTCGTGGACGGCGCAGCTATTGGAACTGAAGGATGAGCACATCCGCGCATCACGGATGGAACGTAACGAGCTGGGCAAAGGTCACTTCGAGATGTCGTGGATTTGGCAGACGCTGTGTGCTGATGCGCGCGATATTCCTGGAGAGCAGGCAACAGAGGATGAGGTGAACGAGAGTGAGTCGTTCATGCACACTCCAGTGACTTCACTCACAATTATTGACGACGGTCGACAGGCATCCGCGTCGACTGGGTGAACTCCAAGGCACAGATTGATCGCTGGGTCGAGGAGATAGCGCTCATCAAGGAGGAAATGCCGCGTGCTGTCCTTTTCATGCGCACTCGCGCAGAATGGTGGCGCCGTAAGGCGACTGACGCTCGGACAGATCTCACGCCGGACATCCTGTCCGGCCTCAATGCCTTCGCGCTTCGCCAGGCTGCGCATTACGATGAGCTTGCAGATTCTTACGTTGCCATTTGGCGCCCCGCGTTGCTCTCACATGGGATCCCCGACTTATGGCCGGAGGCCGCCTTGGCCGAGAACTTGGCAGGGCTGCCTGCCAATCCCGTGCTAACCGCCGTTCTCTCCAGCCAACTCGACGGGGATAGCGCCTCGGATTCGTCTTCAGAGGAGGAGGAAGAGGAGGAGGAGGAGGAGGACAACGGTGATGATGCGTAGCTTCGTCTTGTGTACTTGTAGCTTTGAGCGATATGAATTCGTTGGGCGTGGGAAACACATCTTAGTCGTGCGAGGGCAGAGGGAATTCGAATGCGACGAGGGTAACAGCCACTGAGCAATTTAATACGAGATAATTTACATGGGTTTTGTAGTATACCTAGAAGCCGTATAAACGTTTAAAAACGATGCTGTGCACTCTGGACGAATGGACGGATGAGTCGAGCTTCCAGGATAGCAAGTGAAACATGCTCACCGTCGCCCGGTGAATATGTGCGCATGCTCCGCGAGTGCCCAGTCGCGAACTTCCTTTCCCTGCATGGTGAAGTCTACCTCCTGATGTAGGCCAGCAATCAGACGTCGGTAGCGATGAATCCTGCTGGCGAAGTCCACGGGAGGGGGAGATGACTCCAAAGTAGCCAGTAGGTTGTTGACAGTACCGAGGATACGGTTGATGGCCGCACGCACTCGAAACACGTATCGTGAAGGCCAGTCGCCAGGGAATTGACCCATGAGGGAGTGGCGGAGGAGGCTCCAGTGTTCGAAAACCTCGTGCTCTCGGGCATGCATGAAGGGAGTTCGCTTCGAGTCGACGCCTGCGGACTTGCAAGCAATATCATTCGTATATTCGCTGTGCAGCAAGGAGCATCAGCGTTCGATGTACTGGACATAGAGGGTAGCGGGCGCACCACTGTAAGCTGTTGATTATGGCCCGCCGCCTGTCCTCTTCGCGCTCGCGCTCCGACTTGCTCACTTTACGGCGCCCGACCCGTTTGACATTGTTGTAAGTCTTTTGGTATCGAAGACGGCTGTCTCGGTGTCTAGAACTACGGTTAGATGCAGACAAGACGGTGCCGGATTGACGCACCTTAGATAGTCGGTGGTTGTCCCGACCATGGCGTGTCGCAAACGTCGAAGCTACGATGTCAAGATCGGCGACAACTGTGTAGACAGAGCGGGAGTGAGAGTTCGGGGGAGTAAAGATGGAGAGCAAAGAACAAGACGTCAGACGAGAGGACTGGGAGGGTCAGTGCATGAGTGAGCCTTCAGCGCTACAGCCGTAGATTGCTAGCCCGCGTCAGAAAGCCATCAAAAATGCGTCGTCGCCCAGACACATTATATTGGTCGGTACCCTCACAATTACTCACTACCCAAAAATTTATACGATACAAGGGGCACTTGAGCTCAATGCAATGGCAGTTTTTTCTCAGTTTAAAAGTTAAAGATGAATAACACAAACAGGACACAGAGTGTTTGAGGTATGTACGGCCCATCTTCACCTTCTTACAAGTCCGTCATGCACTGCATCCACGAAACAGGTGAGAATCTGTGTACTTCTGGCCTTGCAATCACACTTCACTGATGCTTTGAGGGAAGACCATGACACCGAAAGCCTCAATTCTACGCATTTTGCGTTGACTACAAGTGCTACACATTCGGCCCCTTTGTTACCCACGCGTCACTCCGCTGCAGTAGCCACCTCCTGCTCGAAAGGGTCGATGAGGGCAAACGTGACAAGAGGGTACCTTTCATTGTACCACTCGATCCAGTCAGCGCACTCGGCTTCCGTCCGAAACCCCCGAGACGCCGCCCTCGTCACACCCGACGCATACTTGTCATGCGCGCGAGCCCTGAACCAACGACATGTTATGTTAACACATGATAATACTGAAAAATTAAAAACACGCACGAGTTCGGGAACACTCCTGTTCGAGCACCTCGCGCAATCGCAAGGAACGGCCAGCCTCCACGAGGGCGAGAGCCTCGGGCAGCAGTGATGGGGTCTGAAGATAAGATAAATGACAAAGCTGACGTAAATATATCAGACAGGAATGCACCGTCGACTTCAACATCGATGAAGCTGCTATCGGACAAAGCAGTAGGACCGGAGGAAGATGAGACGCTGGACAGCGTCGGAGACGGCGGGGGACTGGTGCTGGCAGCAGCTTCCTCGAGGGCATCCGCTAACGCCTGCGTCGCGAACGCAGCAGGGCCAGGATCGGCAGCGGGCGCCGGCGCCGGCAGCGCGGGAGTGCCGGTTGTCGGCTGCGACATCGCAGCGGCCACAAGCTGCTGCGCGATGCTGGCGTTCACCAGCGAGCCGTGGGCAGCCTCGTACGTTGGGAAGCCGCCATACGTTGCGCTGGGAAATGTACGCAGGAGAGGGCCGATAGTGACCCTGTAGATAGATTAGCACCGTCTCGACAAGAATAAACAATACACATAATACGCACCAGTTTGTGTGGACCCCGTCGAACGGAGTGCCCTCGACAGCGTAGTACTTGGTGACGCCAGCAACAGGACCCGTCGTGTGACTTGGCAGAACGACGGTCGGGGGCGGCAACGGCGGCAACGGGGCTGTCGCTGTCGATCGATCAGATCTGACTCACAATGGAGCAGCACAGAAAGGAAAACAACTCACCAGGGAACATTGCAAAAGGCATATGAGGAGGGAGGCTCATCGCGGTTGGGATGCGTTCAGTACACGAATCACGACTGCGATGGAGACTTGAGAGTTTGAAGCGGGTCGGTCAGCCTTATATACCCCGCTCGTGGCTCGATCACCACCTACCTTATCTGGGAATCAACCGAGCATTTCACTTGCCGTCCTACACCGGAGCCCCGAAGTAAAAGCAACACAGGTAAATACCATCAAATAAATGCAGGGGAAAAACACTAACCGCTAGTGAAATTTTCCTTGCCCCGTATCACCCGCCGCCACATCTTGCTCGCAATGTGGGCAACCACCGAGCAAATCGACTTCCTTCGCTCCGAAATCGAAAACTACCAGAACGCCCGTGGTTCTCGACGTCTTCCCGAATACTGGCCGACTCTTTACTCTGCGTGGTTCGAGAGATGGCCCGAAACCGACGACAGCAACGCGGTGGCACAGCCAGGCTCGCCGGACACGAGAAAGGTGAGTCTCAAGAATGTTCAGCGGTCCTTTTAAGACACTTACGGCGGGCTTGAAGCGCCTACGTCAGTGGTTTAACAACCACACGCGTGGCGGTGGCACAGACACGATTGCCAGTCACGGTGGCACGGGCAAACGTGGCAAGGTCCTGAAAATCAAGGTCGCACGCAAACTGCCCGACTACCAGGTTTACCAGCGGATGTACAAGGACAGCCTTCAGCCCAAGATGGCGGAGAAATACACCGCCTACATCAAGTCGCTGGCCCCGGGCGACGTTGCGAAGACCAAACTTGTTTTTCAGAACGAGACGGCGCGCCGGTTGCTTGCAGAAGAGAACGACGACGTCAAGGCCCTCGTTGAGAAGGCGCGTGAGCGTGGCGACTTTGAGGAGGGAGACGTTGTCGAAGAGGGAGTAGGGGATGAAGAGGCGGCGCGTATTGCCAAGGCACGCCGGTATCAGTCGTAAGTGCCTACTTTTGGACGAGAAACATTGCTGAATGAGTTCATTGAATGCACAGAGCGATTGAACTCTTACCTGCGACGGCCATGCAGCTCGTGTCCACCATCGAGCAACAGACGGGTTGGACCACGACGATCATTTTCGGTGGGCCGACACCAAAATTGGGCGGCAAAATCTCTTCGTATGCGTGAGTTGTGCTTATGCCGCGGTCAAAAGAAGCAAACTTATATCTGCTATCTAGTATCCATCACTCATTGCCAGACAAGCAGACGTATGGGACGATGCACAAGACCTTCAAGGACGACGTCGAAAAGCCGTTCCGTGATTTTCTGAACCGGGCCTATCGTGAGTCACAGTGGCAGTTGGTAGCGGTGTGTGTGTACTCACTTGGCTTTCTGTTGTGCAGCACCCAACGTCCGCGCGCAATTCTCACTCGAGCCCATTGCACCAGACGCTGTAGCTTAATAGCTATACATACCGATGGTCGTCGGTCAATGCATTACAATGTATGACCGATAAGGTATATATTATAATGGGTACCCGACAAATGTCAAATATGTTTGATCATGTGACTAGGTCGGAAAAAGTCTGGAAAAATCGGAACAAATAGTGAAAATATTCTCCAGCAAAACATTCCCACGGTTTTGGCAAAAGAGTGGCATTTATTATATTGCATAAGAATAACATAATTGGCTGCTTGCAAGGCCTATAAAATCGCAAAAATAGCTAGAAATATGGAGAAATTATGATATATCTGGGGGCACCGGTTGCCAGTCTATATCTGTTCCCACGCATCGAAATATTCCCACGGTCCCAAAAGATGTCATGTTTAATCATTTGCGCTGATATATAATTACTTCCGTAGGCCTTGATAAAATAGAAAACAATGAAGAAAAATCGGACTATATATAGGGGCACTGTTTGCTAGCTGATATTTACTCCCACGCCTCGGAATATTCTCATGGTCCCAAACAATTTCATTTTTCATCATTCATGCTGGTACATAATCATCCTTTCTGTAGGCCCTAGGAAAACCCATTGATAAAGATTCAGTAAATGCATTTATGATGTAAAGTTACATGTTCATCATATATAGAAAGTTTTCTGAGCCCAGTCCATTAGACTGTGAGCTGGACAGAAGCACAAACCAAGAGAGTATCTACTAAGAAATATCCTGCAGGCATGATCTTCTTTACCTAAGCTACCAAAATTTGCACATCGATAGCTCTGAGTACTTTAGGAGTTATAGCATTTCCTCCATGACCTAAGTCCCCCCTCAATTCTTCTCAAACACAATGTTATTAGTATCTATGCTGTTGAAATAGTATTGATACCCACATTTTGACCCCTTTTGTGTACATTGGGCATGGTCTGACTGCTGTAGATGCCCAGTTGGAGTGGACCTAGTATCTGCCAATATGTTTCATGATTACCATGTTATTCCTTGAAGCCATAAGTAGGCTGCATTCAACATATATATATTCATTATTTATATCTTTTAGCCCAAAAGAATGGAGTATGCTGAATAGCTCTTCCAGATGTTGTCAATAAGATCCCAAGATATTTCAGAGTACTTACAGACCATGCCCCACCAACTGGTATAAGTATTGAAATTCCACAAAAACTTGGTAAATGGTACTGTACTTCCACTCTGATACAGCCTCTACCACTGTTCTTGTCCTGGGTGCATGTGCAATGGCACATGGTCCTTTCTTTTTCCACTGAACTATGACATATGATAGAAGCTTAGATGAGAATAAGCCTATGCTGAATGTGCACAAGGCCATCCATGTGTACTTGTACAAGCCTGGGACCATTCTATATATTAGAGGGCATGTCAGAGTGAAAGTACAGTATTACCTACCACATTGTTGCAGGATTTCGATACTTTCTGGGGTTGGTGGGGCATGGTCTGTAAGTACTCTGAAATATCTTGGGATCTTATTGACAACATCTGGAAGAGCTATTCAGCATACTCCATTCTTTTGGGCTAAAAGATATAAATAATGAATATATATATGTTGAATGCAGCCTACTTATGGCTTCAAGGAATAACATGGTAATCATGAAACATATTGGCAGATACTAGGTCCACTCCAACTGGGCATCTACAGCAGTCAGACCATGCCCAATGTACACAAAAGGGGTCAAAATGTGGGTATCAATACTATTTCAACAGCATAGATACTAATAACATTGTGTTTGAGAAGAATTGAGGGGGGACTTAGGTCATGGAGGAAATGCTATAACTCCTAAAGTACTCAGAGCTATCGATGTGCAAATTTTGGTAGCTTAGGTAAAGAAGATCATGCCTGCAGGATATTTCTTAGTAGATACTCTCTTGGTTTGTGCTTCTGTCCAGCTCACAGTCTAATGGACTGGGCTCAGAAAACTTTCTATATATGATGAACATGTAACTTTACATCATAAATGCATTTACTGAATCTTTATCAATGGGTTTTCCTAGGGCCTACAGAAAGGATGATTATGTACCAGCATGAATGATGAAAAATGAAATTGTTTGGGACCATGAGAATATTCCGAGGCGTGGGAGTAAATATCAGCTAGCAAACAGTGCCCCTATATATAGTCCGATTTTTTTCATTGTTTTCTATTTTATCAAGGCCTACGGAAGTAATTATATATCAGCGCAAATGATTAAACATGACATCTTTTGGGACCGTGGGAATATTTCGATGCGTGGGAACAGATATAGACTGGCAACCGGTGCCCCCAGATATATCATAATTTCTCCATATTTCTAGCTATTTTTGCGATTTTATAGGCCTTGCAAGCAGCCAATTATGTTATTCTTATGCAATATAATAAATGCCACTCTTTTGCCAAAACCGTGGGAATGTTTTGCTGGAGAATATTTTCACTATTTGTTCCGATTTTTCCAGACTTTTTCCGACCTAGTCACATGATCAAACATATTTGACATTTGTCGGGTACCCATTATAATATATACCTTATCGGTCATACATTGTAATGCATTGACCGACGACCATCGGTATGTATAGCTATTAAGCTACAGGGACGCCTGCCCATTGACGCCACTCCGGCAGGCAGCACTTCGGCGTGCACGGCAGATCCTACGAATGATCCTGACAATGACAGCCTGACAAATACCGCCAACATGCTGCATGAAGAAGAAACAGCGGTTAGTTCAAAGTTATCGCCCGCAGAATCAACCATCACACCTGGCGACATGGCCGTCACATCCACCAACAACGTGGCCACCAAACCCACCCGCGCAAGCGCACGCAAAGCCCCTCCTTCTCCCCAGCCCACTCCGTCTCCCCAGCGTACTCCGTCTCCCCCACCGCGCACTCATTACGAGCTTGCAAGATTCGCGCGCATGGAGGCGCTCAAGGACATTCGGGCGGCGTTGGGCTTGAACAAGTCGTTCTTCTCCGAAGAGGAAAAAGCTGCTATCAACGCCAAGCTGAATCGACCCCGACGTGGCCCGAAAAAGGCTCCTGGCCCGCGAACAAGGTTTTCGTCGCGCCTTTCGGGGTCTGTGGAAGTGTAAGCTTCATTTTCGGATCAGCTCAGTCATGCAATGACTTATCTTGCCGGCAGGAATGCAGAGAGCCTCCTGGGAAATGAAGACGAGGATGAAGAAGAGGACGATGAAGAAGGAGTGTATGAAGAGGACGGGCAGGTTGACAGTGGCTTGCCCGCGGAGGAGGTCACCGCTGCGCCCGGCGCGACTGAAGCAAGCGGTGACAACGTAGGTACTGTGTCTCTCACTTCTTCACTGACGCCGGTTGTGGATGGCTCCTCGTCGGCCACTGCCGTGCCTCCCATCCTGCCGCTGGCAATCAACACATCGACATCGGAGGAGTCCCATGCGTCTGCGCATCCGGAAACTGCCATTGAACAATCTCCCTCCGAATCAACGACCACACCGGCTGATGCCACGTTGAAGCTCACATCACGTACGTCTTCTCTTTTTGCCGATTCAATGTTGACCTAAAGACTCCTGCGCACAGCTGACGACACCTCGGAGCCCAAGTCCAATGTTGCAAGTGGCCTCAACACCACCAGTCCTCCCATCGCCAGTGCTGCCCCCGATTCTGTTCAAGCCCTGGCGATTCCACCTGGTCCTGCCGCTGTCGCTACCCCAGTTGCACCGTCTGCGCCCATCACCACGACACCGGCGGCGCCAGTTCCGCCAACTACCCATTCCACCGACACTGTCAACATCTGAAAAAAATAACCTTGCTATAGACCACTATACTACCGTGATAACCTATATAGGGCCATAGCAAGGTACAGGTCCTCATAGCTTATGTAGGACCTTAGGCTTCCTATAGAGGAGCATAGCCTTGCTATAGAGTGCTATGGAGTGCTATGGATGCACATACCCTTGCTATAGATACTATGGATGCACATATCCTTGCTATATCAGCTATGTAAGTGACTTGGTAACTATACACACTTGTGAAACTATGAGCCTGATATACAACATATATGCTCAGTATTCTATCTTAACTATGAAGTAATTGTGAAACTATAAGGCTGATATACCACATATATGCTAAGTATTCCATTCTAACTACAAAATAATTGTCTTCTCAGCTTGCTTTAACACAAATTCAGCATTAACAATCAAAACATATTTTATTAATTTATTGCAAAGCTACAAGTACTGAACAAATATATTACATATATTGAAGTACAGAGACAACCTCTGAAAAGGAAAGAAAACGGGTTAAAAAGCAACAGTGGAACTTGAAATTAGTAGAGCTTACCAATCAAGATAGTAGCAGTTCTGGAAGATAAGGCAGATGTTAGCAGATATCACAGTTCCTAAGAAGCTAAAGACTTACTGAAGTTGAGAGGAAAGGAGTGTTAAAGTTGAGAGGAAAGGAACGTGTGGAAGTTGAGAGAAGGGGAAAGTGAGTGTGCAGATGATGTAGAAAGGCAGCTGCCTTTATAGGCCGCACGCGCGCACGGACCATGTCGGGTCACGTGGTATTTTCTTTTGCCCGGGTGGCGGGTATGGCATGTAGCACAAAATGCCACATCGCCCGAGTTCAGGCTCGTAAGTCTCGGGATACGTTTCAACTGTGCTCTAAACACCTCTGTATTAATAATACATATATTGAGAATTTATAGTGCAGTGATCGAGCAGATCTTGACTTTTGTGCACATTTTGGCAGACAGTACACGCTGGTTTCGTTGTTACAAGCATTGTAGGCCACCTAAATTTACGAAAACTTGGTATAACACAGAGTTCACCTCCATCTAAACTACTCTAAATCTATGGAGCTTAAACTGTTGTGAGCAGACCACAATCTGCCAGATACGTGTGCGCTAACGCGCCTCGGGCAGCTCGGGTGCGCATTTCAAGCAACTCGCGCGAACGTGCTACTACTAGCCTGCTACTACCTCGACCACCATTCCGCGACACATCCCCTTCCCGTCCACCTCGGCTCTAACGCTGCTGTTATCGCTGTCGCTGCCTGTACGCATAGGAGAGGAGCAGGACAGGAGAGGAGAGACAAGGACAGGAGAGGAGAGACAAGGAGATGAGAGAGGGCGAGGAGCGTGAGCGAGTGACTCAGAGAACGCAGGTAAGTCCATCTTCTCTCCTGCCCCACTCGCCGGCCTACCTCTTCGCCCATCCATCATCCACCGCCCATCAACCGATCTCGCGCAAATCGCCACCTCTGCGCACAGCCCCCGCCCCGTCACGGTCAAGGACACCGCTCACCGCACCCGCACGCCACCACCCTCATGCATAGTGCACAACCCTGCATGTCTTGCATGCCGACCAACTCCTCATTCCCCACACATCACACCCGCACGCCCCTCATGCTCTCATCTCGCCACGTCACCATGCTGCGCCCATCCACGGCAGGCGTACATATGTCTCCGGTCGCACCCACTCATTGCACTTGCTGCACACACCCACGTCCCTGCGCCGGCGTGCCTCTGCCAACGCGCAGTCCTTCCCTCTCGCCACGGCCCGACTTCCATCCCACCAGGTTGCGCATTCACCAGCATGGCACGGACGTGCACCGTGACCGTCATTTGCCACCACGCGGTCTCCCTCACAACCACTACATCACACGCACGCGTTCAAACCCGCTATCTCAAAGCACCGTGCACCGTGCCAGCTTACTACGCACGATGCCGCCCCCCGCTCGCTGCCACGTCACACACGGACCCGCCGGCGTCACCCACCGGGTCACAAACTCCCGCGCCGCCGCCGCCCGCCGTTCTTCGCGCCCTCGCACTCTTTTCCTTCATGCCAGCACCGCGCACCACAAGTCATATGCCGCTTCATCGCACACACTGCCCGCTGCCCGCTGCCCGCTGCCCGCTGCCCGCTGCCCGCTGCCCGCTGCCCGCTGCCCGCTGCCCGCTGCCCGCTGCCCGCTGCCCGCTGCCCGCTGCCCGCTGCCCGCTGCCCGCTGCCCGCTGCCCGCTGCCCGCTGCCCGCACCCTGCAACCCGCCCACCCTCCACTTCACCCACCGCACGCTTCCAGTGCGCTGCCACGTCACACACGCTGACACGACAGCTGACCGCGCGCCGACACACACGACTGCCCACCATGCGCCGCCACGTCACACCCCGCCCGCTGCCACATCACATCCCGCACACGCTCGCCCACGTGCTCAAAAGCCGACGACGATGTGACACGCACCGGCGCCAGGTCACCGCGCCCCAGCCGCGCGTGCTCAAGGAGAAGGGACGAGTTTGAGCAGAGGGCAGAAGAGCGAGAGACGGAGGAGGACAGACCAAGCCCAAGGGGCTTGAGGCCGGTGAGTGGCCTCCCCTCTCACATCCTCCGCACACCGCAAAACCGACCACGCATGGCCTTCTCGCACGTCTACGTACCTGCAGCCGCGCTCGCGTATGCTCCCGCCGCCACGTCACACGCTCCACGCAAGTCCCTGCGTGTTGACCACCTCCATGCATGCCTGCTCCCTGCACTCGTTCGTAACCCAGGTGCGTGCTGTTCTGGTCGTTCTTCGTCATATCACACATCCATGTGCCCAGCAAGTGCATTCCCTTGCACGACGTCGAACCCGGTGGCTCCTGGGAATGCACCTGCTGGACAGATGGGTATGAGATAGTAGTACATTATGTAAGTATGTATAAATGTAACTGTATATGTAAACAAAAATATGAAAATGATCTTGTTCCTCCAGTCTCTGGTGAGAGTCCCTAGACATTATAGCTTGATATATCTTCAGTGATACATTCATAGCTTTGATAGAAAAGTACATGAGCTATCAAGTGCTATGGAGAGCCCAAGTGTACTATGGCTGTTATAGGGAACTATACAGGACCTATATCCACCTATATTGGCTATGTAAGACTATAGATAAAGCCCTTCACCTATGGTGCCTATAGTGGCTATCAAGAGCTATACATGTGGCAGGACAGATATATATACTATATTCTATGGCTGGGTGCTACATAAAATTGAAATTTTTCAGATGAAACCAGCGGCAGCAGTCAGCGCTGCGTCGACCTTGCCCAAGCCCGTTGCCATGGCGTTGGCGTCATCGCCTGAAGAGACCGACGCATGGCCGGATTGGCTTGCACACGATGTGAAACATCTTCGCGGAGCGATCTCGAGCGACAACAATGAAGACTGGGTGACAGCTGTGGAGACGTGGTGCGCTTTCGAGGAGCTTTTGGGCTACCAAAATGGCACGGTAAGTTCAACCTTCTTCCTCCCAGTGCATGGACGTTGACGTTTGTGGGTTACAGGGGAAGCAATTCCAGCTCACCACGAAGGCGCGGCCGACGGAGGTGCGGTATTGGGTACAGCGCAAACGCGAATTCACGAAGCCGCCTGCGATACGCGACGCATGCGCCTTCGGCAGCAAGTGGAGGGCCTGGTGGGTGGAGCTTCAGCCCGAATGGCGCGGTACCACCTGGCCTCTCCAGCGCAGCGGCGGAACGGCATCCGAGGACTGGTCGGAGACGAGCAAGGGTGGTCGCAGCGGGTTCGAACTAATTCTCATAGCCCTTACATGGTGGTATCAAGCGGCGGCAAGCGACAAGGCCGCACGGCGCGAGTGCGATTCGGCCATCGAGGATGTCTGCTGGGTCCTTGAGCAGATGGTACAGCATCTGCGTAGTGACGCAGATGTTGGCGCCAAGCGACGCGCTCCCCGCGAGCCAGCAGGGAAGCCCGTCAGCAGAAGGTAAGTGCACCAGATTTACGTTGTTGTAGATGTGCTAACACAATAGAACACAGCTCGAAAAGGAGGAAGTAGGCGTTAGGACTGGGGCTGCGTGATCCGAAGGAGTAGCTACTGTGACGTGTCGTGGAGTTGTATTGAGTTGGCCGGGTACATACATTCAACATGTATTACTGAAAAACGGCGCTGTTGGAATGCGATGGAAGGGTGCTGACTGGCAACTGATACTCTAAGTCGTGCGGTGATTACCTAATGCACCAGGTCTCCTTCAATTCTGCTAAGTCCCATAGTAAATACTACAGTCGCGCGGTGGGCGAGCACATCTCGCGTAGTAATCACTCAGGGTGTTCTGCAGCAAATCTGTCAAGTCGCGTAGTAAATACTACGGCAGCTTGTTGAAGTATGGCTAACACATGTCGCGTAGTCATTACTCAAGGTGTTCTGCAGCAACAAGTCGCGTAGTATTTACTACGGCAGCTTGTTGAAATATGGCTAAGTCACACAGTAAAAGCTACCTACAACACGTGACTTGGCGTATTGACCCGACGTCATTCCTGCAACAAAACCTCCTCGTTGAGACTCCCGTATAGTAGATACGTAGGTGCTATCAAGCTGGCTGGTATGCCCGTTGAATAGCCACGTGATCATGTTTCTCGGCGATCAATGCCTGCTGCGCTAGAGGAAGGCGAGACGAGGCAGTAGGTACTGTAAATAGCGTAAAGCAATCAGAACGATCAGAAACGAAGTGAGAGAAGAAATCGAAGGGAGATCAGAAAACAGGTACGATCTGGGCCACTTTCAGCGTCTCCGTGAGTGCGGGGCAAAGCGTGTGAAATTGCGGTCCCAGAGCGCCGTGGCAAAACCCAGTGGGCCCGCGTCAGGCCAACTCATGGAGGACGTAAAACGGCCGGAGAGAGTACAATGTACGTAATAAACGTAGGGAGGAGAGGTGGGGCGAAAAAACCACTGCGAGCGGGGCGTAAGAGAGGACTCTAGGAAAGAAAAGCATAGGTAAAATATGCATACCTGCGAGCGGGGCGTAAGAGAGGACGGCGTGTCCAAGCCACCACTCGCAGTGATATATACTACTGCAGTCACAAAGGGATGAAAGGAATGAAAGAGACAAAGTAAGTACGCGCACGGGCCGGCTACACCGGGTCGGCCACAAGCGCGTTCCACTGGCCAGTGGAACGCGCCTGTGGCTGGCGGATTGGTCAGCGGGATGACGCGTCAGCGGCATAGACCACGCTCAACCAAAACCTTGACCGCCACAGCCCTGAGCTGCGGGCTCACAGTCACGTGACATCATAAATTCGCGCGCAACCAGCGCCACATGGCTCTCTCTCTGTGGCCACAAAAATGACCATTGAAATTGACAATGTATCATCCAATAATGTGCTAGGAATGTCGCTTATTTGCATTGCTTACCAATCAATGAGCTGGTAGGGACAATTAGTGAATACTACTGCTAGTAGCCTGTAGGGATATAGTAGAAATATAAGGCTAAAGTAGAATCACTGATAGGACCTGTTTAGTAAATACTACGCTTCTACTGCAGCTAGTGGACCTACTACAACCTGTTTAGTAAATACTACGCTTTCTCTGTAGCTAGTAAGCCTATCAGTGAATTAGTAGAAATTGCAGAGAGAGTAGTAATATTTACTTCCAGTTGCACTAGCAACTACAGAAATGCTACTACTGCAGTCTTTTAGTTACTTAAGTTACCACCACGGCTCCCGCCGCCTACCGCTAGTGAAGACGACGCTGAGCGATCGCCTTCGCCCGCCCTCACTCCAGCTCAGAAACGCTCGCGGACGATCGCAGCCAAGAAGAAGGCGGCTGCGGCCAACGTGGCCATTCCTGATGCACCTGGCACGAAAAAGAGTAAGCCCTCCTCGCCTTGTAGCCTCGCATGGGAGCGCTGATTCTAACCTGCAGAGGCGACAACCAAATGCGAGTACAAACTCACCATCCTTCCATCGTGTGTGCACTGACACGCTTGCATCGCAGCTGCGCAGCCACGCGGCAAAGCCAAACGTTCGGCTGACGATCTAAGCGGCCCCGCGCCTGCGCCACGGGAAAAGCATCCTAAGAAACAACATCAGCCTCGCGACGGTGAGTAGTACACGTGCGGCTCACTCTTCTCCTAAGCTGACCGCTGTTGCGATCCCGCCAGATATCCAGGAGGATGAAAGCGACATTGAGGTACACATGTCGGCGGACGCGAGTGGGAAGAACTTGAAGGCCTTCGGTGCCACGCAGGGTCACGACGCTAACGGATCGCCCGTTGGTGAGTACACTAGAGTTGACGTTATCAGTGGCGACGCTGATGCGCTTACATTCCAATGCTGCTACGGATCTTGCAGATGCAGGCGACAGGTCATCATGGGGCGGGGCGCCGACGTTCCAGGCGACACAGGAGTTCGTTGCTAGGGAAGACGAGTACGACCGCGCGTCGCAGTCAGACATGGCGGATGAAGTCGACATTCCGGAGAAGGACGAGGTTTGGCAAGAACTGCACAGCGGTGAGGGCGGCGGAGCCGGTTCGAGGTTGACGAGGCAGTTCCGGGCTGGAGTGAGTAGTCTGTCTGTCGTCTGCACACTGCAGAGTCCACTCATGTTGTTCGTGTGAGTCAGGTCCCGCAATGGGATGACGCCTCTGCGCCGCTGAGCGCCCGCGAGATCGAACTAGAGGCGCTGGCTGACGGTATGTCCGACGTCGACCTCAACCACATCCCGAAGGCGAGCAACGCAAAGACGTCCCGCGCTGCGCGGCCCCCGGCGGCGCAGAAGGAGCAGGGAAGCACCGCTGCACAGCGAAAGGTGCGTGGTTGTCGACGACAACTGAGACAGCACTGACAAGCCTTCTGGTCAGAAATCAAAGACCCAAGGCAGCGGGCCCGCAGACGTGACGCCGAGGCTCTCGCCAGCGACCGGAGCGTTGACAGCGGGGCGGGTGGTGCGTGGGTCGCTCCTGCGCAGGCTATCTGTTCAAGTACTAACTTGTCTGTTGGCCAGATACCGAGGATGCCTGTGGGCCACGCGCCGGCTTCCCGCCAGCCGTCCACTGAGCATGAGAGCGACGCGCCGGCGCCGTTGACGGCCGCGAGCCGACGGTCAGGAAGCTCAAGGACACACGCGCGTGCACAGGGCGAGGCAAGTGTTACTCAGTCGCTACTTTCAGTGCATCGCACTGATGTTTGTTGTTTTGGCGGGTGCTCAAGCCCCAATCCGCGTCATCAGGCGACGGATCGGACCAGGAGCCTGAGGAAGGCAGGGCCAGAGCCAACCTCGTCGCATCAGCGCAGCGCGACAGCTGGTCGTCATTGACGGACGTCAAGCGTGTGCGCAGGTCCCGCATGACCTTAGGCGACCAGTCGGACGAGATCAAGGAAGTCATATCGACCGCGGCAGCCGATGAGGTCCCGTACTCTATCTGCTTTGAGGACGCATTCCCCGACCCCGAACAGCGCATCGACCGCCTACGCCAAGGGCTCATCCGGACCGCCATCAAACTCAAAAGGAAGGGCATTGCGAAGCGCCTCGAGGACGACGAGGCATACGTCAAGCAAATGATGATCATCGTACGTCGTCTACCTTCCCTACAATCTGAGCATTGCTGACCCAGGCGTCCCAGTACGACAGTTATAATTAAGACCAGTCAGTACTGTGCAGTGCATTACAATGAGCCAGTAAGCACAGGGCCAGGCCCTACAGGGCGCATTATAATGCCCTGCGCTTACAGTGTTGGACCGTCACGCGAGACACCACTACCAAACGAGACACATCCTTTATCCCTCCAGCGCGACTAGCATTTGGCCCCAACAAAATGCATGTAAATCAGCCCCTAACATACTGCTACATGTTTCTGAAAAAATGAAGGAAATAGGTGCACATTTGACCTCGCTAGCAGGGACAGAATGGTCGTATAGGCTGTCTAATGAATATTGTTACTCGAAATGAGTGGCTTGAGCACTATAAGCCCTATTCTTCCCCAAGTTTACCCCATATAATACAATATCGGGCCATTGTAGTGCTGCTGAGGTCTTGATTAACTGGGAAAGAGTCGACATTGATGCAATACGACGCTGATCTATCGGGACAGTTGAATGCGCGCGGCAGCCAATAGGCGCGCACCCACGATACAGTCACGTGGCACTGAGGTTGCAAAAATGTCGTCGAGCTCGAGCTCGCACATTGCAAGCAGACACGCACCCACCAGCATATTGAGGTAGAATAAACAAGATATTATATGCAGGTACATTTGCTGATACACTCAGGATTTTACAGACCCCCCAATCAGTCATGGTCGGGCGTGCCAAATCTATCCCTGCGAAGCGGCAGAAAGACCGCGCAGAGCGGGATATGCTCTTCGAACGAGCCGTGAAGGCTTATCGAATCGAACAGGATAAGCCTCCGGTTGATCGGAAGGGTCTTCGGCTAGTGTGCAAGATGATCTCTGAAGAATACCATGCGGAGAAGAGACACTGGGTTCACCTGGACCACAACACACTTGCTGCCCGTCTCAAGGGCCGGCGAAGCCTTGCGGAGACTCGGGAGTCCCAGTCTTGGCTGAATGAAGAGGAAACAAACAGAGTCATTGAGTATGCGCTCGAGGTTGCTGCTCGAGGCTTTCCACTCAACCACCGACGCTTGAAGGATGTGGTTGATGGGATCCTGCGTGCTCGACTGGGATCAGACTTTGAAGGTGTAGGGAAGAATTGGACTGACCGCTTTGTCCAGAGGCATTCCGATCGCTTGCAGACATTCTGGACTCGGCCGCTTGACTCAATCCGCGGCCGCGCTGTCAATCCAGCTACAAATGCGGCCTGGTTTGATCTTGTCAACAAGACTGTTGCGGAATACAGCATTATCCCGGAGCTCACATGGGGTACGGACGAGGCCGGGTTCAATCCTGCGCTCGCCGACAAGCAGCGCGCGATTGGTCGCAGTGGCCGGAAGGTGTTGTATCAACAACGGAACGGCATCCGGGAGAACATCACAGTGATAGCAACAATTTGCGGCGATGGTACTTCACTTCCGCCCGCTGTCATCTTCAAGGGGCAGGCATATCAGGTCCGGTGGAAGCAGAACAATCCTCTTAATGCTCTGTGAGTCATGTGCCAACTTATCAGGATGTCAAATAATGAACCATGACAGCCTGGGATATCAGAAGAAAGGATGGTCAGATGGTGTCATCGCCTTTGAATGGATCAAGCATTTCGACACCACAACACGGGTGAAGGCTGCCGGTCGCTTCCGACTGCTGTTCGTTGATGGGCACATCTCACATTACTCTTGCGAGATCCTCGAGTACGCGCGTCAGCATGGCATCCTCATATTGTGCTACCCGTCGCACACCACGCACGTTTATCAAGGACTCGATGTTGCTGTCTTTGGAATCTTGAAGGCCCGCTGGACAACCGAACGTGATGAGTGGGAGCGGATGAAGCACCAGCAGGTTACGAAGGAAAACTTCCTGGAGATCCTGGGACGCGCATGGGTTGCTGCCGTCACACCTGCCACGGTGAAATCCGCTTTTGAAAAGACCGGGATCTGGCCCTTCAACCCCTCTGTTATTCCAACCGACGCTACAGCTCCGAGCCGCGCTACAACGTCACAGGCCGCCCTACCTCTGGTCCACCCAACACCCATCCGACTAGTCGCCCGAATATTCCATCATGCTATGGGCGAGGCTGTGCCTCCAAACGAAGACGAGGGCTCGAGTGCGGGCCTGGACGAGGATGAGGAGATGCCGTTTGCGGGCCCGAGCACAATACCCGATAGTGCTATTGATCCAGTTCTGCGAAGCGCACGTCACGCACGTCAGATGCTCACATCCACATCAGCATCATTCCTTGTATCACGCTCACCAATCCATTCCACATCTGAACTGCCGACATTCACCCTCCCGCCCGCTGTGTCGCTTGCCCCTGATGATGACTTGCTGTGCATCGAGCCGGAGACGGAAAACGAGAGGCAGCTCCTCGAAAGGCTTCGTGAACAGACAGTGCGCGCGAAGCAGAACCAAAAGGAGCGTTCAGATGAACGCGCGATTATCGTCCTCCAGGCGGAATACTGCGCGAGTGTCCGAAATCAGCTAGCCAGTCAGGAGGAGAAAGCATCAAAAGGAAAAGGGAAGGCACGGCTCGTTGGTGACGGTCTTCCCCGGCTCTTGACGGGCGACGTATTCTTCGAACGTGTTGTGCAGCATGAGGCGGATGCAAAGGCAGACAAGCTGGAGAAAGATAAGATGCAATCAGCCCGGACTGTATATGCTGAGGCTCTAGAGAAGTGGAAGCATACTGAAGACCAGAGGAAGGCTCAAAACAAGTCCACTACAGCTGCGTGGAGAGAGGCCGTCGTTGTGTGGGAGAAAGAGCGCGACCTGGCGAAGACAGAGGGAAGGCGAGCCGCCTGGAAGAAGCCGATACGAGGGAAGTTGATGGCGGCGGTTCCGAAGCCGAAGGCGCCGAAAGCAGGAGATAAGGGCCGCGTGCCCGCCGTCGACACTGTCAGTGACACCGAGGGCTCGAGCGATGAGGAGACAGAAAGCGACGTAGGGCTCGAGGAAGATGACTAGGGATATGACAGAGATCTTATCAAACCCGAACTTCCTTAACGGGACGTCTTGTTCGTTGGTGAATGTAGATTACTGAGATAAACAGGATCTTGTCCAGTTCTCTCTCACAACATACCGTACTCCCTCGTAAATTTACATATGCTCTAATAATTGGTATATTGACATGTGTATAAATTTTCGTGTCCATCCGACGTGTCTGAAATATATACGGGCGGGCCGGACGTTTCGGCGTCTCGTTTGACGGTCCAACACTGTACTGGGATCCATTGTAATTCATCACCTGCTATATATGGTGAGGCACACCAAGTCACATGACTTATAAAAATTGTAAATGATGTCATAATAGTACTGGATGCGGAAAAATCGGCAAAAATCGGCAAAAATGGTGAATAAATTTAGTCAGCATTGGTTCCCACGGAAATAGACAAACTACATATAGCCTCCTGTAGGGCTCACAAAAATGCGGAAAAATAGGGGAAAATCGGAATATATTCGGGGGCACCGATTGCCAGCTGATATCCATTCCCACGCATCGGAATATTCCCACGATCCGAATAAAATGTCGTTTTTAATCATTTGCACTGGTATAATATGATCCTTCCCGTCGGCCTAAAAATAAGATCGGCAGCAGCGATGCGCAAGTCACATGACTTATTCAAAATGGGAAAATATATCCAAATGTTATTAGGTCCGGACAATTCGGCTAAAATCAGCAAAAATGGTGAAACAATTAGTCGATGTCAGTTCCCACGAGTACAGGACATTTGAAATGCTTACCCACTACTGCAAATAGCCACTTATAGGGCTTAAAGAAATAGGAATAAATGAGGAGAAATCGGAATATATTCGGAGGCACTGATTGCCAGTCGATATCAGTTGCCATGCATGAAAATATTCCCACGGTCCCAAAAAATTCCATTTTTGATTATTCACACTGGTATAGAATCCTTTCTGTAGGCCTTGGAAAAATAGTTTAAAATGGGGAAAAATCAGAATATACTTGGGGGCACTGATTTCCAGTTGAAATCCATTCCTATGTGTCTACATATTCTCATAGCTGCAGAAAAGAATCATTTTTAATTATTTGTGCTGGTATGCTGGTATATAATCTTTTTCATAGACCCTGTGAAAGCCCATTGACAACAATAGAGTATATGTATGATGTAGAATTACATATAGACCATATGCACTGACTGTCCTAAGCCGAGTCTATTGGACTGCAAGCTGTTCAGGAATCAAGAGAGTATCTGAGAAGGAATATCCTGCAGCCATGATCTTCTTTACCTAAGCTACCAGAGTTTGTACATAGATAGCTCTGAGGACTATCAGACTTATAGTATTTACTCCATGACCCAAGCCCACCCTTAATTCTTCTTACACACCATTTCACCAGTATTCATACTCTTTAAGTAGTATTGAATTATAAATTTTGACTACTTTTGTATATATATACCACGGTCTGATTGCTGTAGGTGCCTAGTCAGATTGCACGTAGTATTTACCATTACTCTTCATATTTACCATGTTATTTCTTGAAGCTTTCGTAGACTGAATTTAATGCATATATATTGATTATATATATGTTTTGGCCAAAAGAATGGAGTATGCTGAAAAGCCCCCCAGGAATTTGTCAATAAAATCCCCAGATATTTCAGAGCACTTGCAGACTATGCCCCACCAACATCTGGAAGTATTGAAATTCTACAAATACTTTGTAGATGGTACTGTACTTTCACTCTGATACAGCCTCTACTACTGTCCTTGTCCCAGATGCATGTGCAATGGCAAATGGTCTTTTCGTTTTGCACTGAACCATGAGTTATGGTATAGGCCTAGTTGAGTATCAGCCTATGCTAACTGAGAATAAGGTCATTCATATATACATGTACAAGCCTGGGACCATTCCACATCTTAAAGGGTATGTCAGAGTGGAAGTACTGTATTACCTACCAAATTGTTGTAGGATTTGTCTGCTTTCAGGGGTCCGTGGGGCAGGGTCTATGAGTCCTTTAAAATATTTGAAGATTTTATTGACTAAATCCTGGAGAGCTATTAGGCATACTCCATTCTTTTAAGCGAAATATATGTAGCATACCAATGACTTCAATATGGTAAATATAGATTGTAATGATGGAGACTGGTTGCACTTTCACTGGCCACAGTCAGATCAAACTAAATGTATACAAAAGTAGTAAAACTGTGGGGATCAATACTATTTCAACAGCATAAATACTTAGGGTTTAGGGTTTAGGGTTTCAGAGTTTTGGGTAAAGAAATTATGTTCAAGAAGAATTGAGGGTAGGCTTGGGTCATGGAGTAAATACTATAAGTCTGATAGTCCTCAGAGCTATCTATGTACAAACTCTGGTAGCTTAGGTAAAGAAGATCATGGCTGCAGGATATTCCTTCTCAGATACTCTCTTGATTCCTGAACAGCTTGCAGTCCAATAGACTCGGCTTAGGACAGTCAGTGCATATGGTCTATATGTAATTCTACATCATACATATACTCTATTGTTGTCAATGGGCTTTCACAGGGTCTATGAAAAAGATTATATACCAGCATACCAGCACAAATAATTAAAAATGATTCTTTTCTGCAGCTATGAGAATATGTAGACACATAGGAATGGATTTCAACTGGAAATCAGTGCCCCCAAGTATATTCTGATTTTTCCCCATTTTAAACTATTTTTCCAAGGCCTACAGAAAGGATTCTATACCAGTGTGAATAATCAAAAATGGAATTTTTTGGGACCGTGGGAATATTTTCATGCATGGCAACTGATATCGACTGGCAATCAGTGCCTCCGAATATATTCCGATTTCTCCTCATTTATTCCTATTTCTTTAAGCCCTATAAGTGGCTATTTGCAGTAGTGGGTAAGCATTTCAAATGTCCTGTACTCGTGGGAACTGACATCGACTAATTGTTTCACCATTTTTGCTGATTTTAGCCGAATTGTCCGGACCTAATAACATTTGGATATATTTTCCCATTTTGAATAAGTCATGTGACTTGCGCATCGCTGCTGCCGATCTTATTTTTAGGCCGACGGGAAGGATCATATTATACCAGTGCAAATGATTAAAAACGACATTTTATTCGGATCGTGGGAATATTCCGATGCGTGGGAATGGATATCAGCTGGCAATCGGTGCCCCCGAATATATTCCGATTTTCCCCTATTTTTCCGCATTTTTGTGAGCCCTACAGGAGGCTATATGTAGTTTGTCTATTTCCGTGGGAACCAATGCTGACTAAATTTATTCACCATTTTTGCCGATTTTTGCCGATTTTTCCGCATCCAGTACTATTATGACATCATTTACAATTTTTATAAGTCATGTGACTTGGTGAGGTAAGCACAGGCAAGCATGAGGCCGGCAACACCCGGGAGTGCAGGTGTCCATGTAGCATTATAATGCACCCTGTATGGCAGGCGCCAGGCCTCACTGGCTCATTGTAATACACTGTGCAGTACCTACTGGACCACATTGTAATGCCCCTACTGGGACTGGTGGCTGACCGCCCTGTGCATATCGAAGCCCGCAGCCCGTATGTCAAACTATCGCAAAAAATTCAAGGACATCGCGGACGACATAGTCAAGCCCGCCTATGGGTTATCGAAGATTCCCGACGATAAGTATGTGCGCATCATGAAGAAGGTCCTCGCCGAGCGCGCACGACTCTATATTTTCCCCGGTGATTTTGCTGTGAGTCTAGATCAAAGCTCTTTCCTTATGCTGACGTCTCCGGGTCCCCTGACTAGACAATGGAATTCAAGTCGTCAGCGCCGTTCTACCACCCAGCCATCACAGAGCTCATCCATCATGTCTGCTTTGGACCGAAGGCTTCTCCCAGGTTCCCGCGCAAATTTTATGTGGCCATCGCACGAGAGGAGAACAAGCCAGAGCTCCCCCGGTCAATGGTCGCCCTGGCTGCAACAGCGGTGCGCATCTTACCGTTCACTTGCAGCCGCTCCTGACTCGCACGACAGCTTGATGCGGGCCTCGCTGCATACAGTTTTTCGCATGAGGTCGCCTCTCAAGTGGACTTCAAGGCCGACATGTTTGGGAAGGTCTTCAAAGAGCATTGGTCGCGTCTGCGTGGCATGAAGAAGAGGTCGCCGCTCGCATATTCGGGTTTGATGGCTAAACTGTATACTGAAGCGTACGTGGTGGAGCTTTGTCTGCTTGCTGTACTGATAACCTGTGTAAATCAACAGCTCGAGGGGTACCAACAACGACAAGCAGACCGCCACTGACGAAGACGATGAAGGAGACTCTGCAGGGGGGGGGGATGAG
The DNA here is from genome assembly GCA_019914985.1 of Auriscalpium microsporum. NCBI lineage: Eukaryota > Fungi > Basidiomycota > Agaricomycetes > Russulales > Auriscalpiaceae > Auriscalpium > Auriscalpium microsporum. Next base: position 1,399,923 of record JAHLMG010000010.1, on the reverse strand, counting down.
TTCATTGATGACGATGCATTCGAGCGGGAATTTGCTGAGACTTGGTAGTCGCTTCACTGGCATAACTGTGGCAATGAACTGAGCATGGTATCTGGGTGTCATCAGGTACCTATTCTGATGGACAGGTTGCTCATAGTATGTGCTTCGAGGAGTATATTACAAACCTCACTGTGTGCCTCTTATGAACTTATAGTGGTGTTAATCATATGTCATTGATGCTCTTAAATGTGCTTATTGTGTGCTTAAGCAAGTCTTAATGTATTCTTAGGACCACTCCTTGGCTGCTGGTCCCATGGCTATCCCTAGCTTAGAAGTGTAATATAAAGGGCTGAATAAGAGCTGACTAAGTATGAGCTAAGCTTAGCTATGTCTTATCTGAGTAAGACCATATAAGAGCCTAGTAGTACATAATGTGATCTTATAAGGAGGGAGGGGGTTCCCTGATGCAACCTACCCTCGCAAGCGACAAAATCGGTTGGCAGCGACAGCGACGATAGCGACGAAAGCGACGACGACATTTTAGCCCAATTCGATGCACGCGCTAATGAGCCATCCACACGGCCTACGTCTCCTTCCTCACGGCCGCCGTCCCCGCTGCCCCAGCCGCCGTCCCCGCTTCCCCAGCCGCCGTCCCCGCAGCCCCGGCCGCCGTCCCCGGTGCCCCAACCGCCAACCCCGCAGCCCCTGCCGGTGTCCGAGCCACCGTCTCCGCTGTCCCCGATACGCTCTCTCCCTCTTACAATCCCCCCCATCCCCGTCTTACCCGCTGCCGAATCAGCGCGCCCCCGGCCGCGACGCGTCGTTGCCCCAGCTGCTGCCACACGTGCCGCAGAGGCACCGTCGGAGGAACTCGACGAGCCACAGCCGCCTCCTGCAAAGAAGAGGAAGAAGGGAACAGGTAGACGGTCCTGATGCTCTTTTGTCCTGGCTTTCTTGCTGTATCCTTATTGTACATTGCCTGTAATCGTAGTGATACTTTAATGCTAGCTAGCCTCGTGTATTAACGTCTAAGGCCATAAGATGACATGTGAGGCTACTGGTCTAGTGATCTGGTAAGTGCTAAGCCTCCCTACCCCCTCTGCTCGTATGATGTCGCATGGCTATGCCTGGCTGACCCAGTCTGGCTGCCTTTGGTAGGTCCTGGGTCCTGGGTCGGCTCGCATGGCGTCGCATAGCCATGCCTGGCTAGCCCAGTCTTGCCACCCCGCCTAGGTCCCTAGTCTCGCGTCGGCTTGTATGGCCTCGGATAGCCATGTGTGGCTATCCCAGTCTCGCAGCCATGGCAAGGTCCCGAGACTCGGGAACTCAACCATTCGACATGAGGCTATCCGAGGTCGACCCCAGACCGGCGACCATGCCAGGGCCTGCCCAGGCTGGAGACCCGTCCAAGGTCCACCTGAGATCACGTGAGTCTATCTGAGACCACGGCCCTTTTGCTGATGTTACTACTGTCTGGGAAGACGTGTCCGACAAGTCCACGAAAATAGTCGGATGGCTGAATGATGGCGCTGGCGATTCGGTGAGCTTTATGCTGCGTTCGTCTTGATGCATCTGCTGGTCTGACGATGTCGCTCGTCGGTGCAGGACATACCGGAGGTGATGCAGGTCTTTGTTAGTGACGCGGAGACGATATACTCGACCATAGGGACGGAGTTGCAGAAGTATAGCGAGCAAATCCAGGGGCTGCCCGGTAGTTCTTAACTCACCCCGTCATGTGGCGTAATTTATAATCTATCATTCCATCCAATCGAGTCAGCAACAGAACCATGCTGTGAGGACTCGAGGTCAGTCGCGGAGACGATATACTCGACCATAGGGACGGAGTTGCAGAAGTATAGCGAGCAAATCCAGGGTCTGCCCGGTAGTTCTTAACTCACCCCGTCATGTGGCGTAATTTATAATCTATCATTCCATCCAATCGAGTCAGCAACAGAACCATGCTGTGAGGACTCGAGGTCAGTCGCACGGGCTGACACAGGCGGAAGGAGTGACAAGAATCGCAATTGGATATCAATACTAGCATGTACATGATCATAGTAGTCCGTGATCTATTGCAAGAAGATAACGCGGTGCTCTGATGTCCAACAAATTATTGTGCCGCGTCGGAGGGCGAAGCCTCCCTCCTGCTGGCAACCACCGCCTGCAAAGCCGCTAGGGCAGTCTCGTCGTCTTCTTCGCCAGGAACATCTCCAACATCTAGAACAAGACTCGGCCACGAAAACAAGCCGTACTTGAGAGGTGCCTCGGTCGGAACCGGTGATTCGCCGTCGGTATCGCCGTCCTGTTCAAACCTCACGTAGAGGTGGCTGAGCACCGCCAGCTCCCGCCCAAAGCGACGCCAAATCTCCGACCAGAACATATCTGGCAGGGGGGTGTCTTCGTGTACGATCGCACAATCGAAGAGCTGCAGGCTGCGAAGTGTCTTGCCGTGCCGCGCTATGAAATCCTCTGTCCCAATCACTTCACGGCAGCCGTCGAACAGCACCCGCCTGAGCGTGAGTGACTCCAAGTGAGGGTAGGTGAGAAGACGAAATTTGGGATTTGGAGCGAGACCGAGCCAGAGAAAGGCGTCAACATACAGGGAGCGCAGCTCTGTCGCGGGACGGAGGAGGTTCAGATCTACCTGCGCCCAGAAGTCCTCTACCTCGGGACAATTGTGCGCGTCTTCGTCGCTCTCCTCTGCAAGCATACAGATGTGCAGGTGGTACAGCGTGCTGCCTATTGCAGGGAGGTGTTGTACTTTGTTGAAACCGAAACCGTTGGTGAAGGGCATCGGGCAGTGGAGTTCCAGGGAACGGAGGGCGGGTAGGGTGCTGGGGACTGCGCCGAGGACGGCCCACTGCAACCGCAGCTCGTGGCTGGGTACATGACTGTCCTCCCATGCGTGCTCCTCGCGGTAATCCCGGCAGAATGCGAAAATCAGCGTGTGCAGATGTGGAGCTTGGTGGAGGAGTGAGTATGCGTCCGCCAAAGTTGCCCGCAATTGTTCATTTGATTCCTTGGCGCCTTTTCGCTTCCTCCGAGCAGATGCTAACAAGATATCCAGGTCAATGAGGTGCGGGCTCATTGTCACAGTGAAGTAAAACGCACCGGACTCCGCGACATTTTCTTCGAACTCGATCTCCTGGACATGGACTGCAAGCGCGGGAGTGTTGAGGATGTTGTGTCAGTTGTGAAGACCCTGCCCGCTCTTTATCGTGGGAGTTACATCTAGCTTGCGGAATACATCTCGAACCACAAGCTGTTGGAAAGCCCTGTTCACGGCACGTAGTTGACGAAGGTCGCGTTTAGAAAGATCGCTGTGAACGATTTAGTGGAGTAGTTCCACAGGAAGAGATCGCATTTATGAAGGGTCCAAAAGCTGAGGGCACTCGGGGCAAAAGCGAACAGGAAGGCGGACTTGCTGGGAGTGGGCCGATGCTTAGCACGGCGATACGATTCCACATTGAATACACTCCAAATGGACCAAACACATGTCAACATGAGAGTCCGAGTTGAATCCAGTAAGTACGAGCAATGACCCACAGAGCTCAACGACCTGCTACCTCCAGAATTGCGGGCGGAGGTGGGCAAGGAAAATATTCTTGGATATATCATGTGAGCAAGCTCAAGACGATGTCGGCAACCCAGGTACTATACAGTTCACATGAACCTTATTTCGTATACATGTAGCTGGCTCTTAGCGTACACTGAAGTTATCAGCCTATTCCCTCTCTTGTCGTGCATCACACCCTATTCTTGTAGATTATATGGACCATATTTGTTGGGAAAATTGGGTCCGACCCAATTTCCCCAACAAATATGACGTCACTCCGGTCACTAAACTGTCGGTTAGTTACCGGAGTGATGTCATAAGTGGCAATAGCTGCACTCATTGATGCTGGCACTGGTGGACGACACTGCCAGATGCTAAACAATATTTGTCACCAACACTTGAGCTCAAAAGTGATGATGTCATTTCGGCTTTTAAATGCACTTTAATACCCGGAATGATGTCATCGTCTTTTCCTACCGACCGTGCACTGTTCGATGTTCAATCCTGGCAATATAATCACTGTGCGCGTTGGATGGTCTGAGTAAGTTTCAAAGGCAACAATACATGTGTACAGCGTATCATCCCGTGAGGCCGGTGAGGGAGCTGAAATTGCGAGTGAACAAAGCGTGGGAGTGAATTTCCAAAAAAGGCGACACAGACTGTCGTTGCATGGGTCAAAAAAATGCTGGATGTAGATGACATAAGCAACGATTCAAAGGAATCGTAACTGAAAGCGCGCGGCGGTTCGCGAACCTCAATGTCGGCGCTTACCACTTCACTCGGCGATTTAGGGCAGGGCATAAATTCAGACGTAAGTACGCACGATTATATTTATATTTATATTTCTTAGAGGACGCCGATCTACGAGAACAGTGCATCACCACCGTACTGATACGCACGTACTCCTTAGCATTACATCCAAAAGAGCCTTCAGGGCTTCGAGCGCCTCTCGTCTTCCCTCCTGCCTAATGTACCAACATGGGCCTTCAGGGCATCGAGCGCCTCGCTATCGTCTTCCTCGCCTGGTATATCATCGTCCTGCTTGATGTAACCGATTCCATCTGACAACAAACTGTAGCGCAGCTCCGGATGTGATCGTCTCCCACCGTCCTTCTCGAACTCGACAACCAGCTCGCTCAGCACCTCGAGCTCCTCCATGAACCGGCGCCAGATCGTTGCCCAGAATCTCGCCGGCGCCTCCTCCCACTCGTAGAAGATCGAGCACTGATGAAGCTTCAGCTTCCTCAGCGTCTTCCCGTGCCGCGCGATGAAGTCCTCCGCGCCGTCGGTGACTGGGTCAGGATAGAGCCCGTAGAACAGGACGTTCCGGAAGTAGACGCTCTGGAGATGGGGGTATGTGAGGCGCGCGAAGACGACCTCAGGAACTGACCCTATCTCGATGTTCGATTCGAGATGCAGAGAACGCAGCTCCACCGCCGGCCGGAGGAGACGTTCCTGCGCTTGTTCCCAGAAGTCCTCGAGCGGCTGCTGGAGGGTCGCACCCTCCATTTTGTCGTCCCCCAGGATGTAAAGGTGTAAGTGGTGCAGCCCGCGGACGATGGCGGCAAGATGCGGCGTGTCGAACAGGTCGTTGCGATGTTGAAGAAGATTGTCGAGGGTGAGCGTGCGGAGCTTTGGCAGGGGATGGGGGTTATTGGCGATGGCGCCAAGGATGGCCCAGTGCAGGAGCAGCGAATCTGACGGGATGAGGAGCTCCTCCTCGTCCTCGTCCTCGTCCTCGGTGAATGTGGACGTGAATTCGAAGGTAAGAGTGTGCAGTGAAGGTGCCATGTGCAGCAGCGCATATGCTTCTGCGAGAATTTCCTTGGCAGTTGTCGCGTCCTGGTCCTTCGCACTGGCTTCGCCTTCCCCGTCGCCTCCCACTTCCGATTCGCTAGCGTCTGACAGAGCACCATCTTCAGAACCTGTCAGAGCCATCAGTATCAACAATATGGTGGCCAGCGGCATGCGTACCCTGAGATTGCTCAGCCTCTTCTTCTACGAACTCGATCTCCTGGACGTGCACGATGAGCTCCGGTATGTTGAGGATGTTCAGCAACCCTCGCGCACTCTTCACGGACGGCGTGACCGTCAGCTTTCGAAACGCGTCAGCGGACACGATTTTGTTGAAGGTCTTGTTCACGGCGCGCAATTGGCGCAGCTCCTTCTCGGAGTCAACGCCACCTGCGATTTCGGACAGCAGTTCGAGCGAAAAAGAGGACATTGTTTGGTAGTCTTCCACGGTCGGTGAAGGCACTGGAGAGTAGGCGAGTCGCTTGTGAGCGCTGGCGGGTGGTTGGCGATATAAGCTTGAGCCGAGCGGGCGAACGCTCAGACTCTTGAATCTCCGTAAGTGTCTCAGATGTTGGGAAGTAAGGTAACTGGAAAGTCTGCCAACAGGACTGGCGAATCGCGATCAGCTTCCAGCGGCGACTCGATGCTGTTGTGGTGTGATAAGGACTAACGACAAGAGGAACATTGTGACCATGAGGCACACACCTCCTCGTAATCTTGACATCGCGCTGGCGCCTCCAAATGCCCCCGATACTCCTGCATTATAACAAGCAATGTCTGATACAATCAGCAGGTCAGTAATGCACGGGGTCGACGTTGTTGCCAGTCGTAAAACGCACCAACTCGACGACGACTCGGAGCCTCAGGTAACCGAGAAGCCTGTCCGCTAGTCAGCTTCCGGAACGCCGCATCTCTCGACACTTAAGCTGTCAGAATGTGTGAAACTGAGGGAATCAACATCGCAAGACGGATGTCAATAGTCAGTGGAGAGGACGCTCGAGCGTGTGTCGGTGTCGGCGGAAGGCTCAAAACTTGAAGTTGGGAAACCCGAAGTTGCCCCGAAGACGTCGATTCTCCAGCCACGAAATTTGAGTAAGTACAACACGGCCACCGCCACACCGCGACATGTACATTACATACTAGTCATAGGTGTATCATAGGTGTATAACCCATGTATCCATGGGGAACATATTATTGACATTTATTGTGTGCGCCGCGCACGCACCCCGCGGGCTCAGGCGCGCCCAGCCATTCCGGAACGGCTGGGGCCCGTGTGCAACGTAGGGACGCCGCAAGGTCCTCGCGCGTTCCGCGAGCACCCCGCGCCGCGACCCAGCAGCCGCATGGCCCACGCCCATTGACGCCTCCGCTGCCCGCGCCCCTCAGGCACCCTGGTATGTCCTCCTCCCCCGTCGTCACGCGCGCCCTCGCTGCTCGCCGGGGCCGTCGCTTCGCGCCCGTGTGCGTCGCCCGCCTTTGCTGCGCCCAGTGGGCCTCCTGCATCAGTACTTTGTCTAAAGCTGACGCGCTGAAATCAGCTGACCAATTCTGTTCAGCTGCTTCAGCGCCGGTCAGCTGCTTCAGTGCCGGTCAGCTCATTCAGCGACTACTCGACATTTTGCTGACATTATTTTGCTGACATTATGATTGTAATTACACATGCTGGTATATAAAGTCTGCCTGCTCGCCTGGACCCCACGCCACGAGGGCTCAGCGGGATGGCCGTCCACCGTCGGCTCTGCCACCGCCGCTGGGACCCAAGCCCGCAAGACCCCTGCGGTGCCAACGTCGATCGGCACCCGCCACCGCCGTCTCGCACGCGCACCCCGCCATGCGCAGATCTGCATCGCCGTCAAGGGTATGGTGGCGCAGAGACTGCGTCGAATATGGGCGCAGTGATGACGGGGACTAGCTGCGGGCTTTGTCACTTGTATGGCACAACCGCTGGCAGTGTGAGGTAGAGGTCGTGCAGCGGGTCTGCAGAAAACAGGCTCGCCGTGGTCCCGCGAAGCGAGAGGGCCGGATCGCGGGGTAGATGGAAAGCAGCTGGGAGCGCGACCAGTTCGCAAGTCGGAGCGAAGCGATCGTGGGGCCCATGCGCAGCAGTGCGAGGGCATGTTAGTATACGATGCGGTGGGCACGGACTCTGATTCGGGCACCAGCGGTGCGCCCAAGCACGAAAGGTCGAGGTATTGCAGATTTGGGTAGCGGCTGACGGCGCCTTCGAACTACACAGTGTGCATGCCCTTGGGCTGCACGTTGTCGACGATCGCGTGCAGCTGCGCGACGCCATGTGGCGTGCGTAGGCGCATGATGACGCGGGACCGGACATGCTCCTGCACCCCTGGAGGCCGTCGTCAGGAGCTGTCTGTCAGGATGGAGGGTGGGAGTGAGGTAAGCGGCTTTGCGGATGGTCAAGATGACCTAGGTGGGAAATGCGTGGCGAGTAGAGGAAGAGGCGGTGGGTGATGACAGCACAAAGGACTGGCAACGGCTATGGGGATGGGACTAGCGTGGATGTTTGCCATGGACTGGGTTGAACTGATAGAAGAATGGGCATTGGGTATGCTATCAGAGACATATCAGTCAGTATCCGTCTGGTGTATGATCAACATGGGGCGTACAAGTGGTAAGGTGACGTGGACCTCAGTCAAAGAGTCGTGCGCCTGTGTCTGGAGCGCGTTCATTGCGGAAACCTCGCAAAATTGGCTGCCCGACAGAAGCGAGTGGACCGAGTGTAAGGCGTTGAGATAGTTGTCAAGTGGAAAGAGCTGGACTTAAGAGACATGACTCGAGTGCGCTGGCAAGTCGAACTTGAGGTAAACACAAACAAACAACTGACTTTGCGTGCGCTGGCAGTGGCTGGCTCAGTGGCTACACTATTCCCTCATCTCCCGTTCACCCCAATGTTCCTCTCAGTAGATGACAGCCGTTGACCTCCTCACATGTATGCTGCGCACCCCATGGATAAGCACGGAGCACACGAGGAGAGGCACAGTCTGAGGCAGCCCTTGCAGTAAATCTATACCAATGTGGGTTTCTCTCCAATCTACAAGCGACATACCCTTCCCTTTCATGCTGCCGCCTCCTTACACGGTCCTCTGTGGTCCTCTTCACCTGCTGATTTTTGATGCTGACTATAACTCTGACAGCTCCCTCGCGCTTGCGCCTCGAAGTTGCCTGCTCACTCACTGCCTCCATCCTTTCCACCGGCCGCCATGACCGCACTGCCCTTGCCCTCACGCATTGCACCAGTACGACGATGAGGCTGCCCAGAAGAAGTTCGAGCCCAAGTACCGTAGTGTGGGTATGTCGCTCTGCATCTTTCTTCTAAAGCTCTCTTTCTGACATGTGTGCGCTGCCGCTGCCGCCTAGCCATCGCCCGACCACGCGGAGAACTGTGCACGCCATCACCAGGACATTCTCTTCCGGCGCCTGCTCCTCAACAGCATGCCGCCCATCCGCCAGCCCGCGCCCGCCCGCCAGCCCCCCATCTCCCGCTCGCAGACTAACAAATGTGAGGTTGTCATAATGCTGTCCCTGCCACAACTCACATGCACTATCCAGCGCATGGCGCACGCGCGATGCCGCACACCCACTCGGCGGCTGCTCGGCACAGGAGGATCGTGCAGATCGCGTGACGGGGCCACCGAGGGAGTTGCAGTCGCGGAGAGTCGCGGATGGTGTTGTCGTTGTCGCGGATTCAGATCCAGTGTAATATACATCCAAGATACAAATACTAAAATACTAGACATTTCAACAATCCAGTCTCTGACCCAGCTGACCACTGCTGACCGGGCTGACCGGACTGACGCCTACTGACGCAGCCGAGTCGCAAATCACTGAACAAGCAAATTGCATCTACTGACCGGGTCCGAGCTGACGCGCTCTGACGTGCCCTGAAACGCCCTGAAACGCCCCTGAACGCGCTTAACTGCCGCTGTCAGTGAATCCGACGAAGTACTGATGTGCCGGCAACTACTGCCTCCAACGCCGCGAATGCGGGGATGTCCTCTTCGTCATCGCCATCAACGCAGCCTATTGTGAATGCATCAGGCCATGCCCACGCCGTATAATCGCAATGTCTTTCTGACTTGGACTCCTCCGGCGACGGTATTGGCTCGACAAGCTAGTGGAAACCCACACTGAGGTCGGTAAGCACCTCAAGCTCTCGCATGAAGCGCTTCCAAATCATTGACCAGCGGATTGTCGGCGGAGGCCAACCCCGAAAGACGATCGCGCACCCATATAGCTCCAGGCGACGAAGGGTCTTGCGTGCCGCGCGATAAAATCCTCCGTTCCGATAAATTCCTCGTGACCCTCAACCATGGCGATATTATTGTCGTAAAGCACGTCGTAAAGCTTGAGGAACTCCAAGTGAGGGTACATGAGGGGTTTGAAGTTGAGTGGTGGCTTGACGCCGAGAAACATTGATGCGCCAATAGCGAGGGAGCGCAGATTGTGCGCTGGAGCGAGGAAGCGCAGGTGTATCTGCTTCCAGAAGTCGCTCACCCTGGTAGCTTTGTATGCCTCGTCGTAGACACCCCTGTCTCCCGCAAGAATGTCCAGGTGGTGTAAAGCACCGACGATGGCAGCAAGATATTCTGAGTCGTAGAGGACGTTGCAGAAGGGGCGCAGTGCATGGAGTGTCAGGGAACGGAGGGCTTCGAGGGGGAAGGGGTTGTTCGCGATTGCACCGAGTATGGCCCAGTTCAACTGCAAGGAAGTGCTAGGCACGAAATCTTCATCGTCATATATGTTTTCCTCCTGGAAGACTTCGCTGAATCTGAACACCAAGGTGTGCAGAGCTGGTGCCAAGTGCAGGCGCGAATACGCCTCGGCCATGCTCGACCGCACCTGTGGCGCAGCGTCATGGTCGTCCTGCCCACCTTCTTCATTCGCTTTTTCGCCACCCTCGCGATCAGGTTCTGACGCGAAGATCAGTTCGATGATGTGCGGGATGGCGTAACCTACACGCACCACGTTCATGACCTGTGGCATCTTCAACGAAGACAATCTCTTCCACATACGATGCGACCGCGGGAGTATTGAGAATGTTGCGAAGATTATGCCCACTCTTGACTGTGGCGGTGAACCGGTGACTGTCAGCTTGCGAAACACACCTCGAGACACAAGCTCTTTTATGTAATGTTGTGTTCACGGCGCGCAGTTGAAAGATCGTGTGGAAGCCGCGCGGCAGTGCGGCGACACTCAGCTAATCGCACGGAGCTAAGAGGAACCGAGCCTGGATTGACAGTGACGGAAGAAGGTAGACAGGGACAGTGGAACGATACAAGGGAGAGAGAGAGATGGGGGGAAAAGGGGAGAGCGAGCGTAACGTACGTGTCGAGCACTGTAAGTATATGTAGGTAGCGAGCCGGAATGCGAGTGATGTCATGGAAGCGCGGATAACATGTGACAGAATGAGGCAATGGACCGGAGTGAGCCTAGCGTAGGCTTACACTCCTCCCCGCCGGGGAGAAGAGCGTCCCCCGGGGTGCGCGATCCAGCGGTCAAGCGCGGCGCAGTCTTTGAGCTCGCGCGAGGGCAACCATTGCACGTCTTCATCACCCCAACCTTTCCACCGGACCAGGTACTGCATGCCACGCCCGCGTTTTCGTTCGTCGATGATTTCGTCGACTTCCCATTCTTGCGCGCCGTCGTCGGTGACGACAGGGCCCGGGCGAGGGAGTGTGCGCGACGGGGCGATGGCGGGATCATTGGCATGGAAGGGGCGGAGGAGGCTAGCATGGAAGGTAGGGAAAACATTAGATGTGGAAGGAAGGTCGAGAGTGTAAACGCTCCGTTCAGGAAATGCCATAGTCACCACGTACGGCCCATCGTAGCGCGGCATGAACTTCGCAACACGAGAGGGGTCTTGGGCTTTGTAGTCGCGGCGGCGATGGAAGGTCGAGAGGAGGACGCGGTCGCCGACAGCGTAGCGACGCTCGGGGCCGCGATGTTGGTTGGCGGCATCAGCCTGGGAGAGTTTGGCGGCGAGGAGGTTATCTTGAGCTTCCGCGAAGTCGGCGGTGATGCGGTCGAGGAGCGCAGCGGCACGCGTCGCGTCAGAGCCCAGGTCGCGCGTCACGCCAGCGGTGTCGGCGGGCGTGAGAGGCGGAATGAGTCGCGGTTGGCGGCCCATGCGAAGTTGGAAGGGTGAGTACCCAGTAGACGCATTAACGGTGCTCATAATATCAAAACGTACCCGAGGCAACGCGCGGACCCAGCCGCGTTGCTGACGGTCGACATGGAAGCGGAGGCACTGGTTCACCGTCTTGTTTGTGCGCTCGGACGAGCCGTCGGTCTGGGGGTGGAAGGCAGATGACAGCTTGAGTTTCACGCCGGTGAGCCGATGCAAGGACTTCCAGAATTTTGATACGAAGAGTTTGTCGCGGTCGGAGACAATTTCGAGTGGCAGGCCATTTTCGCAGAACCAGTGGTCGAAAAACACCGCAGCGAACTGTTCCGCAGTGATCGTAGATTTGATGGGGACGAGTCGGACATCGGCGCCCGAGCGATCGGTCATGGAGACGATGGCGTCGAAGCCAGAGTCGGGGGGAAGGGGGCCGATGAAGTCGATCGCCACGCTGTCGCCGCGAGCGTCAGGGACAGCTAGTGGGTGCAGTGGTCCCGCGGCCTTCGTCGAGAGGGACTTGTTGCGCTGACACTCGGCGCATGAGGCGATGTAGCCTTGGTCGAGGTCGCGTCGCATGCCGGGCCAATAGTACGACTCCCGCAGGGCCGCGTAGGACTTGTCAGTTCCGAAGTGGCCGAGCGAGTCATGTGCGAGTTGGAAGAACGTTTCACGGAGAGATGGAACACGGGGAATGACAAGCCGTTCGCCGACGTAGAGCAGTCCGTCGCGGAGTGACGCGCCAGGCGTGCTGTCGAGATTGCGGAGGAGGCGCGCAGCGAAGGTGTCGTTCGGGTAGCCGGCTTGGATGTCGCGGAGGAGCTGCGCGTCGGAGGAAACCTGGAGAACGGCAGCTGTTCGGACGCCGGACAGCGCCTCCTCCACCGATGGAGAAAGGCGTGCGAGGGAGACGGCGGCGGCGAAGACGGAGACCGGCAGAGCGTCGTCGGAGACAGGGAGGCGCGAGAGCGCGTCCGCGACGGTGTTGTCGTCGCCAGGGACGTAGTCAATGGTGAAATCATATTGTGCGAGGTATTCCTGCCAACGGCATTGGCGGCGAGAGAGGTCCTTTTGCGTGTTGAAGTGCTCAAGGGTGCGATGGTCAGTGCGAACCACGAAATGTGAACCGAGTAAATCGACTCGCCACTTTTGGAGCGCGCGGATGATGGCGAGTAGCTCCTTTTCGTGGACGGGGTAGTTGAGTTGAGCACCTTTCAGTTGCATTGAGTCGAAAGCGACGGGCCGGGCGGACTCCCATGTGGCGCCCCAGGAGAGGACCGCACCAGTGCGGAAGTCGCTTGCATCCGTCGTCACCCAGATGGTGTTGTCGCCAGGGTTCTGGTGGTCGATGGTCGTGAGGCATTCGCGGCTGAGGACCAGGGACTTGATCGCGTCGAAGGCGCGCTGGTGCACCAGCGACCAACCCGGCCAGTCGTGCTGTGCGTCGATGGTGGTGAGTGGCGTGAGGACGCGCGTGTGTTCTGCGAGTTGGGGTAGGAAGGCGGCAATGTAGCGGACGAGCCCGAGGAACGCGCGGACTTGGGAGGCTGTTTGCGGGATGGGCCAGTTGGTAATGCGGTCGACCTTGGATGGGTCTGCTTCGATACCACGGGCAGAGATGTCATGCCCGAGAAAATGTATCGACTCACAGAACAGATCCGTCTTCTTGAGCGAGCAATAGAGGCGCGTGTCGCGGAGTGTCGACAGGATGGTGTCGACGTTGCGAATGTGTTCAGCAACGGATTGCGACCAGATGATGATGTCGTCGAGGTAGACATGGCAGATCTTGCCGATATGAGCACGCAGCGCCGAAGTCATACGTCGCTGGTGAGTGGCGGGCGCGTTGCGGCCGCCCATAGGCATGACGGTCCACTCGTAAAGGCCGAAGGGTGTCGTGACGGCGGTGAGGTGAATGTCGTCCGGGTGGACGCGCGTCTGAAAGAAAGAGTTCGTCATATCCATCTTACCCCAAATCTTGCCTTTGGCGCAATCGGCGAGGATATCGTCGACGCGAGGCAAGGGATGGGCGTCGGGGACGGTATTGTCGTTGAGGGCTCGATAGTCATTGACCCAGCGGGGCAGGACGGTGGGGTCAGCCTTCGGAATGATGAAAGCGGGGGAGGCATGCGAGCTGGAGGATGGTCGAATGCGGCCGGCGGCGAGATGCTGATCGAGAAGGGTTCGCCAGGCCTCTCGATATTTGCGTGGGCAGCCGTACGAACGGGTGGCGACAAGCTTGTTAGCATCCTTCAGGCGGATGCGGTGGTAGACATCGGCTGGCAGGTCGTCGAGGTGTGGAATATCTGAAGGGAATAAATCAGAGTATTTGCTTTTCATGCGAAGATCCAGCTTGGAGAGCTGGTCGGCATGAGCGAGCGCGGCCACGCGAAGCGCAACCGCGGCGACGACATTGACCGGGGCGACCGTGTCAGCCCGGCGGTCACACTCGGCTCGCTGTGACAGCAGCCGAGCCTCGAGTTGGAGAAGCACGAGAGCGCGCGTGGAAAGCACCTCCGCAGGCGAGGGCGTAACGGAAGCGGGAGCAGGCAACGATTGGGAAGGAAATTCGTCGACGTCGACAAGAAGATCAAAACCGGAGTCTTTGCCAACGCACGTGCGAAGCTCGTGATCAATCACCATGCGATTCAAACGCAGAAAAGGGAGGCCAAGAATTACAGGCATGCACATCGAATCGGGTGCAACAAGGGCGCGGACAGTTTGGGCACGAAAGACACGATCGGGGGAACATAAGGAAAGCTTCACCCAGTGGGTGGCAGAGACAGGCAACGAGTCCCGAGAATGAGTCCGTTCCCCTCCAGCGCTGAACGCTTCGCCAAGGGGCAGTGGCTCCTGCAAACGGTGCATGCGAAGCCCGAGGGCTTTTGCGATCGACACGCGGACGAGCGTCACCTGCGAGCCATCATCGATTAGAGCTGCGACAGCACGCTCGCAGATGCCAGAATGGAGAGAAGAGGGCCCGAGGGCCACGCAATGCCAATGTAGCGGGTCATCGGCAATATCATGGGGCGGGGACGAAGGCGAAACGGATGCAACAGAAAGAGGAGCAAGGGGAAAAAGACCAGGCGCGAAAGGCGGGACGTACAAGTCGTCGGTTTCGCTGTCCGAACCGTCTCCGATGACGCCGCTAGGTAGGACGGCACTCGTGTTCGGAATGACGGCGGCGACAAAGCCGGCGAGCTTCTTCTTGACCTTGGGGTCCTTCAGCGCCATGTCGGCGGTGAGTGTGCGATAGCCTTCCCCGGACGGGAAGCCATTCGGGCACTCGTTTGAGCGGTGGCCGGCATTGAAACGGCGACACTTGAAGCACCCGTCGTAGTGGGTGAGCAGGTCGCGTTCGCCAGGCGTCAGCTTCGGAAGGAGGACGCGTGGTGTCGTTGCCGCGCCAGACATCGCGGCGGTGGAGGAGGTTGTGTTAGACGTCGACGTGCGGGCCTTCGGCGCATATGCTGCGGGCGCGGCCGAGGGTCGCGTGTGTCGCGCGACTTCGGCTGCCACCTCCGCGGCGAGCGTGAGCCGGGCATTGTCGAGGTCATCCACTTCACCGATCCACTCCTGGAGCGAGAGGGACGGGGCGAGACGGGCACGGGTGACGGCGATGGCGAGTTTCGGGTGGAGCCCAGCCGTGAGCTTGCGGCGGAGCGCGTCTTCGTCAAGGAAGGAGTCGGTGTCGCGTAAGGTGCTGTTGAGAGCGGAGAGCTGGAGGTACCAGTGAAAAAAAGGGCCACTGCCCTGTTGTGAATTGAGGAGCCGTCCTGAGACGCGCGACTCCCAGTCGCGTTCGAGGAAAATCTTGCGAATCTCCGCAAGGAACTCGGCGAAGGTCAAGGCCTCGAGTCGGTCCTTCTGGTCGTAGACCCAATCTTGTAGGCGGTGGTCTTGGAGCCCGTCGGACACCATGCGTACTTGATTCAGCGGGTCGATGTTCTTGTGCTTGAAGTACGCGAGAGCGCCGTGTTCCCAACGCCGTAGGATCTCAGGCGTGATGATGCCGGGCGTGAGAATCGGGACGCGGGTGGGTGCAGACTGTTCGAAGACGGCGGCGGATGAGTTGGACATGGTGCGGCAGATGGGTGTGGGTGATGCAGAGTCCGAGTCCGAGTCGGAGTCGTCAGGCGGCAGGGAGAACTGGTTGGGCAGCGGGTGTGATACAACGGGAGGCGACGGTGGCGGTGGGGAAGGTGGCAGAGAGACGGTGGTTGGTGCGAGTACGATGTCGGGGCTGAGTGGTGACGGGATCGGGGCGGCGCTGTCGAGGGCCAGTGACGACCAAAGGCTGGTCGTTGCGCTGCCGAGGTCGGAGGTCGAGCTGGGAATGCTCGAGAGCGGGGACAGAAGCGTGGGCGAGGTTGGGTTTCTCGTTCGAGTCGTGACCGCGAGGTCGACCTCGAGGTGGGAGGCGGAGCGGGTACGGCGGGTAATGGGCGGCAGCTTGGCGGCGGTGGGAAGGTAATCGGGCGATGGTTCGTCTTAAAAAAAAAGTGGAAGCCGCGCGGCAGTGCGGCGACACTCAGCTAATCGCACGGAGCTAAGAGGAACCGAGCCTGGATTGACAGTGACGGAAGAAGGTAGACAGGGACAGTGGAACGATACAAGGGAGAGAGAGAGATGGGGGGAAAAGGGGAGAGCGAGCGTAACGTACGTGTCGAGCACTGTAAGTATATGTAGGTAGCGAGCCGGAATGCGAGTGATGTCATGGAAGCGCGGATAACATGTGACAGAATGAGGCAATGGACCGGAGTGAGCCTAGCGTAGGCTTACATCGTGGTCGGAAAAGTCGGCGCTGTGCACAATTTTGTGGAGCGAATCTACAGGGAGAGAATTCATTATGAAGAGGGCAGTCTCAGGCTGACAGGAGCGTCAGGAAACAAAGGAGCTCGACGAGGATTTTTGGAACCCCGACCGGTCTCGTCGACGCGATCACGTGCGTTCTGACTCTGACATTTGAGCAGTGGCGAAATCCATGACGTCGAAGCTCCATCTCTGGCAACTGCCTGATTGCCCTTGCATTTCAGCCACATACTCTAGACCTTGACCACCCACGATGTGCCACGAAGTCAAAGAAGGACAAGAGGTTTCGTACGTCACGTCTAGTTCAACTACGGCGGCATACCAGCGGTGCTTATCCCCGAGTGTAGATGGAACTGGGGCGGAGGACAGCCGAGCGGTGAGGTCGCTGAGATAGTGAAGTAGGGGAAGGCTGAGGTGACGAGCAACAAGGTGCGCGTCCCTCTCAGCGGGTCGTCCGTCGGCGGGTTGACGAGGGTCAGGGAAATACCGTTAGTCGTAATGCGAAGGAGGGCAATCCGGCCGTAAAGATCACACGCAAAGGGGTACGTGTTTGCCTCCTGTCTGCCTATGCGTCCACTGTTGTCGCGGCCGCAGAACGACGTCGTCAAGCTCGCGCATGAGCTGAATGAGACGGAGTAGGTCGTCAACGGGTTCGAGCGGAGTCAGTTGTCAAAGATTTCGCCGCGGTTGTATCATACATCACCATAAAGATGTCTCGTCGTGAACAGAAACACTGTGCCCGTTAATGTGCCGAAGCGCCACTAAATCTTGAGCTGCAGCACCTCCTTCCTTGACTTCGATTTTGGGTCAAAGTACGGGCGCTCGCCAATGCTCACAACGCGGTTGCCCTCCCGCTCTTCGAAATAATCATGCCTACATCCACATGTGTTAAGATGCGACTGTGAGCTGGTATCATCTGTTGGAAAGCTCACGTAGCGGTGTGATAATTTGATCGATTGTCCCAGATCGCGACGTCATTCTTGCTCCAGCGGTAGCGCACCTGCAGGTCGTGATTCTCTGCAATGTGCCGGAAGAGATAGTCCAGCACAAGGTCGGATTCGTCCTCGCTCAATTCGAGGATGCGCTTCGTGAAGCTAGGGCGTGAAAGATCGTTAGAATGCTTTGGTGAACGGCGGAGCCTGAGGCAGCGCACCCTTTATTGACAAAGATGGACTTGAAGCCGGTGACAGGATTCGTACGGATGACAGGGCTTTCAAAATGCCACGCGTCCCACTGAGAAGAGAGCTCTAGAATGAGAGGTGGTCGACTCACTGCACGGCCGTGAGATCAGTGCCGGTGTTCTCGGGCGAGCCGCGGTTATCTTGGACACTGATGCCTTGAGCCTCGGCGAACTGTGCAGTCGGGGCTTAGATCGTTATATGCTGGCGAAGATAAGACATACCTTGACAAAGAAGTTGCCATCATGGCGCGCAGTCAGGCCCTCAAGGAACGCCTTGAAGGTGGGGGACAGCCGATCATACGCTTCGTAGCCGCTTGCCCACTACACCCAAAGTTAACGGGGAAGGTGCCAGCCACGGATGCACGTACCAGGGTGTCACCGCCGACTGGTAGATTAGAGAGGCAATGTCGGATGGTTGTACAGATGAGAAGCGAGGCCCACTTACCGCTGGGAAGTGTGTGTATCTTCAAGATCTGCATGTGCCATGGCAGTGAACAATAGGAGGCAGCTATATGACGTGGTGCCACGTACCGCATAGTCAGAAGGTACTGGCTCGAACGTGATGTCCGCGTGCCAGCCCGTGCTTGCTCGCGCCCTGTCCTTGACATCTGCGCGGGCGATGCCGCTGCCCACCAACCATCAGCGCGCCCCCACTAGCCCATACTGCGCGCAACGCACCCCTTCGACGAAAGGACCGATATCTCCTCGTCCAGCTCCGAGGTCGCGACCGTGACAGGGTGCTTGTGCAGCGTCGACGAGGCGGGTTTGCCTGTGAGCTCGCCCATGCGCTGCGCGAGCACCTTTTGCTGCGCGAGCGTGATGTCCTGCGAGGAGAAGAACACGACGCCGCGGTGCGCGACGAGCGTAGCGAGGTCGTGAATTAGCTCGTCTGCGTTCGGCGCGGTCAAGAATGCGGAAAGTTGCGTGGAGGCGTCCGGGAAGCGGGTGCCAATCGCGGGCGTCTTGTCGTATGCTGTGAAGGCGGCAAGCGACCCGAGGAGAGTGGTTGGCGCGGGCGACATGGTGGTAAGCAGAAAGGTACACAGGGTGGGGGTAAATAGGAGGTGTCGTATACAGGCCCCGGCGATAAGCCCGTGGGTGACCTGCACGAGGACTGTTTCTCAAGAGCACGCAATTTACAAGAAGGCTTCGTCGATGGCGAGATATTGACATGTGGGCTTTTCATCGGCCGAGGCTGCGGTCGGGCGGAGTCGGCCGTCGAGCAAAGTACCGGGGAAGATTGGATGGCAAGAAGGATATCGGAGGATAGGGGATGATCGAGCTGCCGGCCGACATTTTAAGCTGCTCGCGAGTCTTACAAACGTCCTGGGATGTCCAATAGTGGGCTAGAATTGCTACTAGCTGCTCTCCTGCCAGCTACCACCGCCTGCAAAGACATAAGCGCCGCTGTGTCCTCTTCCTCGCCCGGGACATCCACAAAGTCCGGGATGTTGAGCCCTTGTCCTGCCAAGAAACGGCAGTACCTAAGCAGTGGTTCCGTCCGCGGCCTCTCCCACACAGAGTCGGGGTCCTCCCGTGGAAACTCGACAATGAGCTCGCTGAGCAACTCTAACTCCTGTTCGTATCGGCGCCATATCATCGACCAGAACCTCTCCGGAATTTGGGAGCCATGCGTAATCGCGCATCCAACGAGCTCCAGGCGTCGGAGAGTCTTGCCGTGTCGCGCAACGAAGTCCTCCGTTTCCACGACGGGAAGCTGTCCGTCAAATAGCACCCCATCGAGACAGAGCGACTCCAAGTGCGGGTACGCGAGGAACGTGAATTCAAGTGGCGGCATCATGCCGAGCCAGATGTTTGAGCCAATGTGCAGGGAGCGTAACTCTTTCGCGGGCTTGAGAAGACGCAGAAGCACTTGCTCCCAGAAGTTCTGCAGTGGGTCCTGGTGATACGCGTCCTCGGCGATCTCCTCTCCGAGCGCACATATGTGGAGGTGGTGCAATGCGCTGAGTATCTTGGCGAAGTGCTCTGTGTCATATATGTCGTTGTCGAGGTCGCCGGGGAAGGGCACCATATTATGGAGTGCCAGGGAACGGAGGGCGGGAAGGGATAAAGGATTATTCGCGATTGCACCAAGCATAGCCCAGTGCAACTGCAGTTCATCGCTGGGCTTGAAGCCATCATAGTCCGATGCGTCCTCCTCCTTGTATATCGGGCTGAACTGGAAGACGATCGAGCGCAGAGCTGGGGCTTGGTGGAGGAGGGAGTATGCGTTGGCCATGACTGACCGCAGATCTGACCAATCTTGGGGTCCGTCTTGTTTCTTTCCCGCCTTTTCACGACCAGCAGGGTCTATGTAAGGCGATCACTAGGTCAGCTTGTGTGCCCAAGCAGTGCGCGGCGCATACAGACCCTGATCGTCTCCGATCGGCGGCATGTCCTCCTGGAACTTGATCTCTTGCACATAAGTTGAAATTGCAGGGGTATCGAGGATGTTGAGGAGACCATTCGCACTCTTCACCGTGGCAGTTACGGCTAGCTTGCGAAACGCGTCTCGACACACGAGGTTGTGGAATGTCCTGTTCACAGCGCGCAGTTGACGAAGATCGTGCCCAGAAAGCTCGGGGCTGCGCACAACATCGAGGAGCAGTTCAAGCGGAAGATAAGGCATCGCTTGAAAAACGGAGAAGTAGTGGCAACCAAGCGGCGTTGAACGTCACGGTTGAACGAGCGCCAGAACGAACGTTGAACAGTGAACACTGAACCGGGCCGGCCGGCCAATTTAATGATCGCCCGCTTGCCAGTGCTCGCTCTTGCTATTCGACGTCGACCAGCACTGACATTTCTACCCAACCGTTACTGTATCCTGGGCCTGCGAAAGTTTTATCTGCCTCAGGGACCGTAAAGCCAACCATTTAGCTAGCAATCAGGACTTCGCTCGCGTTCAACGCAGAAGCTCCGAAGTTACTAGGTCGCCTACCACCACACGGCCCTGGTATCTTGATCGTATTCTATAGCAATGCCATCGCCGGGATTCATACAGTGAGTCTGTCTTCACTGTACCAGACGTTCGCACAGTCAACGCTTCCAAATTGTAGAGTCGCCCCGTACACTCAGCTTCTCACCCACTTTCGCTATTTTCTCAATCTTCGCTCCGGAGAAGGACGTTATCACTCTCTCATCCTTTTTCGACTGTCTTCGCCCCGAGATGCCGAGTTGCCTTCCGATGAAATTACCAAGTCTCAAAATGCAAGTCAACTGTACGCAATGGAGTCAACCTGTCCGCACCTGGGCGCAGACATGTCGCATGCGGACATCGAGGAGTACGAGTCTAATGTTGTGGCAGTATGTCCTTGGCACCGGTAAGCCCATCAGCATACTTGAGCGCTAGTTTGTTTGATGATGATCGCAGATACGATTTCGACTTACGAACTGGGCAGAGCATGTTCGGCTTGAAGGCCTGCACATATGTCGTTGAATTGCGCGCGGACGGTGGCGGTGAAGACACAGTCTGGGTCGAGGCACCTCAGGACGGCCAGAATTGGCGTCTCGTAGAGCTGCGCCCTGTATCGGAGGAGTTCTCCGACCCACCACCTCCCCCGCCGCTGGACATTGCCCAGCTCTCGTTATCGGACGCTGCGAAGGAAGAGCCGGTAGTCCCCTTGGAAGATCCACCCAGAACGCTGATGCAGTGGGCCGTGCTGATATTGAACACCTCACATCCAACGCTCAAAGTTCGTCCCACGTTCCTCTGAATGCGATGCGTTTTTCATTTTGATCAGGTAGAGCGGACGCGACACGCAGTTCACCTGTACCGGACAGGACAGCTGACCTCTATCGGGAATCGAGCATCAAGCGCACCAACGCCCCCAGATATTCCTCCACGCGAGGAGATATATCGGAAGAGCACGGTGGATCCGGTGAAGGCAGGCAAGCGCAAGAACCGCGCGGGCATGCTACATGCACTGGCCAACATTGAGCAATGGGCGTGAGTCTACATTGTTTACATCACAAGCACCGATCTCATGCCGTTTGCTAGTATTGACCTTGCGTGAGCCCTTCCGTCATGTTTCAACCCTAAGACATTTCTCACCGCGCGAGCCAGGTGGGACATCATGGCGCGCTTCGGCTCCGCATACCCCGACCTCCCACCCGCGTTTTTCTCCGACTTCACCAAGATGGCTTTGGACGAATCCAAGCACTTCTCGCTCCTCACCGCGCGCCTCGGCGCGCTCTCTCCGAGCACGCCGTACGGCTCGCTGCCCGTGCACGCCGGCCTCTGGGACTCCGCGCGCACGACGTTCTCCTCGCTGCGCGCGCGCCTCGCGATCATCCACCTCGTGCACGAGGCGCGCGGACTCGACGTGAACCCGCAGACCATCGCGCGCTTTGCGCGGGCAGGCGATGCGGAGAGCGTCAGCGCGCTCGAGGTGATACATGCGGACGAGGTGACGCATGTGACGACGGGGCATCGGTGGTTCACGTGGGTGTGCGCGCGCGATGGCGTCGACCCGGTGAGCACGTTCAGGGAAGAGGTGAGGAGGGGCTGGCGTGGCGATGTGAAGGGTCCGTTCAATGTGGAGGATCGTGAGAAGGCGGGGATGACGAGGGAGTTCTATGAGGACTTGAGGGGCGAAATGGAATGGGAGGACTCGGCGCCGTCAGGAGAGGCCGCTGCGGGGACTGAGACAAAGAAGCCGGACAACAAGTTGGAGGTCGCATATGAAAGGTACGGCACATGTCTGCATCGTGTCGTATAAGAACTGACTTATCACATAGCTGACGAGCGAGAAGGAGTATGTATTGCATGTGTTACAATCATAATGTGTGGTATGTGGTGTGCTGTATCAGTGTATATGTGCATGTCATCTCATCTCATTCCAAGTCGTGAAGTCGGAACTGCCAGCGTTCCTATACCATCGTTACCTCGTCGCATCCAAGTCACAAATCAGTCGTCGCCACCCTCGTCACTGTCTTCAGCGTTGTCGTGGTGGTCGTGGTGGTCGTGGTCACCGTTACCAGTCCCTTTCCGCGATCCTCCCGGCGCACGTTGTTCACCACCGTCGACGGCGCGCTTTTCGTGATCTGCGGGCGCGGGTGGGCGCGCAGGCGCCAGTAGGTGCTAGTCGCCTCAGTATCATTCGACAAGACGACCTGTGAAGAATGTCCGTTAGCCTTGTGGCGGCCGTTTCAGAGAAGACAACGTACCCTGGCGCCCACATGTTCCCCAGCGAGGCCCCACGCGAGGTCAGAATTTGGCCACCGGATCCTAGAAGACCCCATCAGCGCGGGACGATGCAAGGCCAGGAATGGGACGCACCGAGCGTAGATATCCTCGTCCTCATCTTCGCTGTCGAAGTGGGTCAGGACTTCCAGGTCCCAGCACACCGGGAATGAGCCCGCCGCGATCGACGCGACGCCTCCGCTCTGCATGTTGAACCCGTCGAGGGTCGCGAATGCCTGGCTATGCATGCTACGGATCATATAGCCCGCGCCAAGCCTGGAGAACTCCCACTGCACCGACGTGATCAGGGACCGGTGGCGAGAAGGAAAGAGACGAAGATCGTACCTGCTGGTTCTCCCACCCATGCATGCCGAAGCCGATGAGCGACCTATCATCCGCGCCAGAGAGGTCGAGCGACATGCCCCAGCGGACGTCTGTCAGGGTGTACACTCCCGGATCCAGCGGGCGCACCGGCGAGCGCGGCGACATCGGTGGTAGGACGCGCGGCAGCGGGACCATAGGCCCGCGCTCCTGCGGAGAACTTCTCTCCTGCTGCTGCGGTTGGACAGGCGATGCCAGCCGTCCTCGTGTCTCTTCGGGGGATCGAGATGGCGACGGCTCGGGCAGCCCCACTGATGGAATGGGCTCGATGGGTGTCGGGATATGCGGGAAGGGCGACGGAGGCCGGATGTGGATCGCCGGGGACGGCTGCGTCTGCGACGTAGGCGTGTGCACCGCGCCCCAGCGCACGCGCTTTGCTTTGGCGGGTGAGGTGCCGTCCGTGGCAGAGTTTGCGGCCGAGCCCGCGGGTTGTATATGCGTGTCGATGTCGAGGTGGAGGCCCGCGCGGGGCTTGTCAGCTGGGCTGGCGGCGTCGCCTTCGGAGCGCTGCTCAGCAAAGACCGCACCGTCGTCCTCGCCCTCCTGCGTACCGTATCCGGGGTCCTCGTGCCAGAGCCCTGCTCCCTCGTGCTCGGACGGCGTGCCCGCGTGGAGGGAGTGGCCGCTCTCACTCACCCGGGGCGTCAGCATGTCCTCCTCTCGCGTCTCAACGGACAGCATCACCGGCTGCAGCGCCGTCAGCTGCGCGCCCTGCCGCTGCTCCTCCTCCCGCGGCTGCTCCTCCTCTCGCAGTGGTGGCTCTTCTTGCTTGCGCGCCTCTTCTTGTAGAGGCTCCTCCTCACGCGGTTCCTCCAACCCCGGCGGGAAACGCAGTTCGCCCTCGCCCTCCAGCCCCTGGCCGGCCGCCTCCTCCCGCGCCTCGCGCTCACGCTCCCTCTCCTCCTCCGCAAGCAGCCGCGAGCGCCGCTTCTCCATGCCCTCGCGCGCAAATGCGACCGCGCGCTCGCGCATCGCACCCATTGCGCGCTCCATCGCGGCCGCCGCCATGCCCCAGTCCGTCCGCTCCGCGTCGTCCGCGGCGAGCCCGCCCTGCATCTCCTCGCGCTCCTCCGCGGGCGTGACGAGCAGCTCGCCCGGCATCGCCTCCGTGCCGAGATCCTGCTCGGGCGGAGGGGTGCCGTCTTGCTGGTGGGTTTGAGGTTCGGCGGCGGGCTCCGGGGACTGCGGGCGCACGAGCGGCAGCGCGTCGCGCGCTGGCGGTGGGCGCGCGGTGGGCGGTTGCGCGACGCGCGGCTGCGGGGCGAATGCGCGCGGTGCTGGGGCGGGCGAGGCGTCGCGGGAGTTGCTCGGTGTGTTACCCATGGCTTTTCTGTGTCTGAGAGCTGTAAGATGTTGAAGATTGGTTCGAGAAGTGCGGGTTTTCGAGGTGTGGGCGCGGGTTTATATGTATGGGGGAGGAAGCAGCGTGCAGGGGCAGGCGGAGGCGTGCAGCGTCCGGCGTGGCGTGGCGCGGTGGAGGCAGCTAGAGTGCGGGCACTCGGTGTATGCGTGTGATTGCTCCAAGGCTAGACACACTGGCACTGCGGGCAGCATGCATAATATGCTGTGTTACATTGCCGACTGGGGGACGCAGGCCGCAGCGATCAGACATGTTGTACTCGATCGCGCGGCGCACGTCCGACCACAGCACTGCTTCGGCGCCTGCGAGGGGTGCGGGGGGTGCGCCGCGACAACGTTTTACGGCTGGCTGCACTTCCGAGTGCACTGTGGCCTCGCAATTGCAACGTGTCTGCTCTGCAAGTGCTGGAGGTATACCAGTACATATGTACGGCCGGTCGTCTGCAGACCACCCGGCAGGAACTATGGACAGCTATCGGGCGCGATCACACAAAATGGCTGATCTATTGAAGATAGCGGGCATGCTTCATTTACATGGCGTGAGCTGAAGCATCGCAGAACCATGACATACTGCTTGTTCAGTCTGCGACTAAGTAAACCATTTGGCGTGGAACGATTGGCAAAAATACACTGCATTTTCAAATTGCTACGGTTATTCAACTCGCTAACTTCGACATTCTGTCATTCGTTACTACGGACGTCGGGGCCATTCACTGAGCTGAAATACGGAGCAATTTCAGTATTGTCCAATAAAGATCAAGAAATATAACGCACGGGGCACGAGACGCCAGAGCTGGTTCTCGCCATGCCACTTAGACCAGAGAGTGACGGGCGTGCCGGGGGTAGGGTTGCCGTGGTCGGAGAGATCGACGTTGAACTTGGTTCCATGCACGAAGATACTGATGACATGCCGTCATGTCGTAAGCAAGTAACGGAGACCCGTGGCGACGCAACATACCGGAAGGTCTCGGTGTTATTGTCGTCAGGCCAGATGTCCCACTTAAAGGGCTCGTCGACGGCGATGACCGGCGCGCCATCGCGGGGCTCGCCGTCAACACCTAGGAACTTGCCCGTGCCGACGGAGCGGATCAACCACTCGCCGCCGTCAACCTGCTGGAACTGCCACTATCGCGCGACGTCAACGGCATGCCCCGCTGGGAAGACTCGAAGAGCTCGCGTACCTTCTGGTTGTCGCCGCCGTGGTAATCATAGCCAATTATGGAGCGGTTATCGGCGCCCGAGAGGTCAGCGATGTTGCCAGCCTTGAAGTTGGTGAGGACGTAGACTTGGTCGGATTGAAGAGACATCGTGGGATAGGGATGTTCAGCTTGACCATCGAGGTTTATATACCTGACGAAGACGATGATATCATCCCCCTGACCCCTTCCGGAGCGGGCCATTAGTGGTAATTTGACCATTATTGTGCCCGATGGCGTAGGCGGGCTGCGCCGCGGGGAATGTTGGATCGATGGCGTTTGTGCCAATGGGCCCGCCAAGGCCGTTGGGGCGCTCCACCGGGCGGCAACTGCAAGGGGTATCGACGCGCACCCAGGTCCCACGTGCACAAGCGTCATAGTCACATGATCGTACAGTGCACTAGCTCTGAGTCTGTGTGAGCCTGTGAGCTTTACCAGCCAGCTAGGTGAGCAGAAGAGGATGCGGGTTGCATGGCGGAGGCGTGCGGGGCGCATCGGGGACAGTGTGCCGCCCTGCACGACGTTGAGCACTCTCGAGCAACCATACCCGCCTTCATCTTTGCTCGGTCGACAGCGAGATGAATTGACTGCAGAGTTCCGGACAGGAATGACAAGACCCGAAGCAGATGTCATCTTGATGTACGCGTAACCTCCGAGTGGATTCGACGTCGGCGGCGACCGGATAGCGTGGAGGATGCCTCGGCTCGAATCGCGAGGCACACACGTGTAGGGGTCGACATGTGAAGGTTCTGAGACAGGTCGGCAAGAAGAGACCAGCATTGGATGTCGACTCCATATGCCTGATCGTGACAAGAGCGTTAGTACGTCCTAGCACGTCAGAATGAAGGCTCGGTTCCACAGAACAACTTCGCACCTAGCCTGCAGTCTTAGACAGACCTGATCCGTCGTGGCCACCATCTGATAACGTCAGGTGCATAGGCAGGCAGTCGTCGAGCAAGCGGCTACCTCCGTGGGTCCAATACGCGGGGGCGGCTTCACCAATACCAGCAAGGTCGTCTAGCATCGATCCTGCTCCGGCCGTCTCGCCATCGCATGGAGGTGAGGACGCCGCCATCAGAAGAGAACGCAAGGCTCAACCGAATACTGGAGAAGCTCTTACCGAGATACGACGCAGGGAGCGCAGGTTGCCACAGAGCTCGGAATCTAGCGAGGGAGGAAGACAATACGGCAGCCTATCCGGCAAAATGACGAGCGCTTGCCCAATTGTGCGGCCTATTGTCTTTGAAGGGCGAATATAGCATAGGATAGGATGTGGAGGCTTGGCCGTATGAACCTTGTCGCGCTTGTAGGTGCTCATCCTGGCCGTTCCAGTTCAACAAAAAGCTGACGAGGCTGGCGAGTTTGTTGTTGGTCACCGTGAGAAAGCGGCTGGATCGGCCGAGATTATAATATTGGCGAATTATTGGCCGTTTATGCGTTTCTTCGCTCTGCGATAATTCGAGACCGTCCGCCGTCTTTCTTTCTTTTCTTCCCTGTTTTCTTCTTCCAAGGCTCGAGGCAGCACCCCGCGTCGGCCATCGGACGTTTCCCGCCCACAAAAGCGACGATTATCGACGACCAACACGACACCGCATACCCCGGCGCATACCCCGGCGCATACCCCGCCCTCTCGCATCCCGGATACCACCATCGATACCTCTGTACTACTTGTCTTCCGCCCCGCATTCGCACCCCACCTCCCGCACGCGCATCGCTGCTCTCGTGATATCAGTGTAGCATGCCTGCACCCGCCAAGAGCGGCCAGGCGCTCTTCCTTGGCCTCGAACTCGCCACAGACCAACTGCGCGCAACGCTCGTCGACGAGAACTTGGACCTGGTCGGCGTGGAGGCGGTTGATTTTGACACCGAGCTATCGGAGTACCAGTGAGTGCATCGCATCTCTGCCCCCAGCGCGCCCCACACGCCTGCGCTCCGTGTGCTGACCCTCCGCAGGACGTCCGGCGGCATCTTCACGACCCCTGGCGATGCGTACACAACACCTGTCGATATGTGGGTGAAAGCCTTGGGTACGTATTTTCCTCCCGGAATCAAATATTTTCTCCCTTTGACTAATTTTGACCACTTTTGATCGGGATCGAATCTGCTCGCACATTGCGCAACGCCTCGTGTCCGCCGCCACCACATTTGCTCCGCGTTGCCCCCACCGCCTGCGCACGCGCGTTTCCAGACTTTCTGCTCGAGAAAGTGAGCCGCAACCACGAAGTTGCGCGGATAAAGGCGATTGGAGGTGCTGCCCAGGTGAGATTTGCTTCCGTTTAGCTTTCGCCGTCTCCTTGGGTCCTTTGCCGAGTACAGGTCCCGTGATTCATTTCTATGCTCGCAGGTCTACGGCCTTACCGTTTGCTTTTCTTTTTTTCCCTCTCTTTTGTTTCGCGTTCGTGCAAAATGGACCGCACGACTTGATTTTGTTCTCATCTCTGCGCCTGTCGAAATCTCTTGCTCACTGAACTTTTTGACAGCCGGCCCTCGTCTGGTGGAAGTCATCCCCAATCCCCACATTCCCTCCCCTCGACTCCCGACTACCCCTACACTCCCAACTTTCCCCAAATACCTTTTCCTTGCCCAACACCCCCGTTGCGCAAGACACATTCTCCCATTCGCATGCGCTCAGCCTCGAAGCCGCGCTCGGCGGCCCCGACCACATGGCCGCGCGCGTCGGCACGAGCGCAAACTCATCCCTCATCGCCGCGCAGCTGCTGCGCGTGCGTGAGGGCTCCCCGGAGACGTGGGCGCGTACGGGGCGCGTGCAGATTGCGTCCGCGTTCCTCGCGAGCCTCGTTTCGGGAACGTGGGTCGGCATGAGCGAGGCGGAGGCGTGCGGGACAGGCATGTGGGTGTATGCGTCCGGCGGGCAGGGGCACTGGGACGACGAGGTCATTGAGCTCGTTGCCGGCTCGCGGGAGGATGCCCGGAGGGTGCGCACGTGGCTGGGGGATGTCGACATATCCGGCGGAGGGCGACGCATAGGCACTGTGTCGCGATACCTCGTCGATCGATATGGCTTTGACCCAGGTGGGTTCCTCGCGCTCCCGCTCGTGATCACTCCATCGCTCACACTGCTGCCTCAGATACGATCCTTTCTTCATTTACCGCGGACTATCTCTCAACATATCTTTCCATGGTTCCATTACCATCAGACGCCGTCCTCTCCTTTGGCCCTATGGACTTTCTGCTCACAAGCGCACCGCACTATCTCCCCACCCGCCTGTACAACGTATTTCCGCATCCTGCGCAGGATGTCAGCGAAAAGCGGAAATACATCACGATGCTGACGAGCAGGTATGTTAACATATAGACTCTATGCGCCATTTTTTCTAACAACTGCTGCAGAAATGCTGACGTGCCACGCGCACTTGTACGAGATATGTATACAAAGAGCTGGAGCGCGTTTGACCGTCTTGTATCAGTTGTTCCCCCTGGTGGTTCTATTGGGTGCGTTTCGAAATGTCGCCGTTGCGTTTGCTTTGACTGACGATTTACGCACAGCCTGGACGATAAGCTATTCAGCTTCTGGCTCCTGCAGGGTGACAGCTTCCCGCTATCGCACGTCAAGGGCATCTACCGGTTCGAAACAGGTGTCAAGGTGAACGAGTTCCGCGACCTCCGTGCGAATCCACGATGCCTTGTGGAAAGTCAGGCGCTGTCGTTCAGGGTGAGGTGGGCGCGCATGGCTGCCACCGGTGTGCTCGGTGCTGCCGCGGGTCGCGCGCGCGGAACAGGAAATTTTGTCACGTCCGGGAGCAGCGCAGCACCATCACCCGGACCGGGGCAGCAACGAACCAGCACGCCGTTAGGCGTTTCGCCAGCCGCACCAGCTGCTGCGTCGTCGCTCGGCCTGACCTTCGACCCGTACGACAGCTCCTCGCTTCCCGCGCGGCTCCTCACCACCGGCGCCGCGATCAACTTCCCGTCTGTCGCCGCGCTCGTCAGCGAGCTCTTTAACGCGCCCGTCTTCGTCCCGTCAACGCAGCTCGACTCGGCGCAGGTAACGCCCCACCGCAACGCGCCGGCGCCAGGATTCCCAGGGCGCGCGGCGCTGGGCGGCGCGTACGTCGCGCGGTGGGTGTGGGGGAAGGAGCGTGGGGCGGGGCGCGGCAGCTTCGAGGAGGAGGTGCGGCGGCTCCTCGGCAAGCGGTGGGTCGCGAGCGGCGGCGCGCCCCTGCGCACGAACGTGAACGCGGCCGCGCCGGCCCCCGCGGGCAGCGGCGCGAGCACGCCGTACGGCGGCGGATTCGGCACGACGGTGTTCGAGGAGGAGGATGAGGACGCGCTGGAGCAGCTCGAGCGGCTCGGCGGGGACGCGTTCGGCGAGGGCGAGATGGCGGAGGCGCGCCGCCTGCGCACGACGACCGCGTCGACCGCCGCTGGCACGACGAGCAGCGCCGCGTCGGGCGGGCCGTCGACCGCGTACACGACGCCGGACCTTGGCGGCGCAGCTGCGAGCCCCGGCGGAACGGTTGCGGTGGGCGAGAGCGGCGCCCCCGCGAACCTCGCGCCCGTCACCGCGCTGCCAACAGGCGAGGCAGAGATGCAGATTGGCCTCGGGAAGGTCGCGGAGCCAGATGTAGATGCGTTCATGGCGTACGCAGCGATCGTGCCGGAGTACTGTCGGCTGGAGGGAATGCTCGTGAAGGCTCTGGTATGAGGAGAGGTGGAGGTGTAGGGAAGGAGGCGGAGGGGAGGGGAGGATGCTGTGCTATTGCTTGCTTGCTTGCTCGCTTTGCTTTGAATGCGCTTGCATGGTTGGTTGCATATTTATGGATGTGCCCGGCGGGCGGCGCGTACTTAAAAAGATGTCTGTGAAATCATCTATACTATATACTACTTGTTTTGACGGCTCGTCGGTGGTGCCAGATTGCGGTTACCAGCCATACATAAGGTTCGTGCATTGATCTGAATCACCTGCTGAGGCTGACTATCTACTGCAACCTAGGCCTCCTGGTAAAAGACGCTGGGCTTGACTCGCGTGCGACTCACGCCCGACTGAATCGCTACGAAATCCCATCGTCGTCACGATGGTATGTGTGAGGTGGTTCCTGTTCGTATCTCACGAGCATCGAGTCACCCGAGCTGGTCTCCCAGGCCTTTGAACTAATGTTTCCTCAGCGTCGAGTCAATATATCACGGAGTGCGTAAATTGACGTCGACGGCATCCTAGACGGTTCGTGGTCACCGTTCAGGTACGTTCGCCATTCGGTACCGAAGGGGCCAATATATATATGCGTCGTTAACCACCTCCTTAGGTGCCCACAATGCCCCCTCTGCCTATCAAACTCCTGTCCGAGATTGCGAGCGGTGTCGCCTCCGAAGAGGACCTGCGCCAACTGCGCACCGTGAGCAAGACCTTCAAGAACATCGCATCCGCAGACGCGTTTCGAAAGATCACGGTCACCCCGTCCGCGAAGAGTGCGCGGGACTCATGAATATCCTTAACTCGCCGGAGCTCGTCAGTACGTCCGGGAGATTGAGTTCGTTGAGGAGCCGCCCCTAATAGCCGGGCAGTTGGAGGGTACGTCTGTGACAGTCTGTGATCACATCTACGGCTGCTGATAGCTGCGATCAGGTTCTGGAGATGCTCGTGGGCCCGGTGATAGCGAGGAGAGAGGCGGAGCGCAAGGCGAAGCGGATGCCGAGGACACAGCTTCCGCCAAGGAAATCCTCGCCGAAGTTGCACCAAGCACCCTCACTTCATACTTTGTCTTTCAAAGTTACATCAATGTGTTTGGAAGAAGACGCCTGGGACGAGGACTCCCACAAGCCGTCAGACTCGCTGCTCCTGCACTGGGCCATTCTCGGAGCGATCGCCAATAGCCCCCCCCCCCTTTGCCAAACTCCGCACGCTCACCCTCGACAAACTCCTCCAATTCCGCAACGACCTGTTCGACACACCGCACTTTGCCGCCATCGTCGGCGCGCTGCACCACCTGCACCTCGACGTGTTGGCGGACGATAATGACGGCTCGTACTACCAGGACCCACTGCAGAATTTCTGGGATCAGGCGCAGGAACATTTCCTCCGTACGGCTGTGGAGCTGCGTTCTCTGCATCTCGAGTCGAACATAGAAATTGGCATGATGCCCGCGGTCGACTTCGCGCGCCTCACATACCCGCACCTTGAGGCGGTCTTCCTAGGGAACGTCCTGTTCAACGGCCTCCATCCTGGACCGGTCGCTGACAGCGCGGAGGAATTCCTGGCGCGGCACGGCCAGACGCTAAAGAAGCTGGAGCTTTTTCAGTGTACGATGTATTACGAAGAGGAGGTGGCGCCGGTGAGGTTTTAGGCGATGGTCTGGCGCCGGTACGCGCA
Source organism: Auriscalpium microsporum (assembly GCA_019914985.1). Taxonomy (NCBI): domain Eukaryota; kingdom Fungi; phylum Basidiomycota; class Agaricomycetes; order Russulales; family Auriscalpiaceae; genus Auriscalpium; species Auriscalpium microsporum. Next base: position 1,368,023 of record JAHLMG010000010.1, on the reverse strand, counting down.
GGAACTCGATGTCCTGAGCGAACTTGTCGTCAAGTTCAATCAAGACGAAGGGCAGACAGAGATGCACTACAGCTGGCTGTCGGTTGGACATAGTTACATGCCGGACACACATGCAGCAGGCGAGGAAGAAGATAATGAGGCGTTTGACCTCCTGAAAGCCCTCGCAGACGCGAGGAAGTGACGTGTGTTCAGACCAGTAGTGATTGCCAGGTCAATCGTGATGTTTGCATCTTGTCGCCGTGCGTCCGAACTTGAAGCCTGAGCTGGAAGTTGCGCTGAGCGCTGTGCGCTGGGCACATGCAAGCCTGTTATGATTAGTTGATGGCCACAAATATGTTGTACGTTCGAACACATACTAGGTCTTTTCGTGGCGTACTGGGAAAAGCCAGTAGGAGTTGGACTCAGAGCGGCCCGAGGGCCGGGCCGCGGCGGGCAAGGGCCGCGAAATTTAACTGTCTGGCACCAGTGTTGCGGAGGGTCAGCCAAAAGGTCATGACCTTTGACGGGGGTCAGGGGTCATGACGGGGGTCAGCCGGGGGTCATGACGGCTGTCAAGGGTCAGACAGGCCACGTGTAAAATAGTTACAGCTGATTCAATAAACGTTGTCCGGGCCCGTGTGAGATCTTTTTTTTTCGCGGCGGCCACGTAAGCGCGGCCCGAGCTCGGAGAGTCGAGCCGCGGGCTGCCGCATGTGGCACGCGCATCGGATTTCGGTCGGAGACTGAAATGGCGCTGATGCACGCCCGCCGCATTGCTTCGACACTCCCCGACGCTTCAACTGACGCTTCCCCGACACTTCTCTCAGCCTGTGCCCGACGCATCTTCCGACATTGTCCTGATACATTCTCCCACGCTTCCCAGCACATCTTTTGACTCTTCTACACTGCTTTTACCACACTTCTTCCTTCTCCCACTCAGCCATGCCCTTTCGCCACATCAGCCCAGATCTCAAGGAGCGTGCCTTGTGGCTCGTCATACAGGGTTATGTTCCTGAGGATGTTTGCGAGCTCCTTGATGTCTCAGAGAGGAGTCTTCGGCGATGGAAAGCCAATCTTCTCGAGCATGGCAGTGTCGTTCCGCCGCAGAACCCACTTCAAGGGCGACCACGCATTCTCTCTGGAGAACAGACACATAGCTTGTTGATGATGCTCGAAGGGTCTCCAGATATGTTTCTGGACGAAATTGAAGACTGGGTTGCCGTTACCTATGACACGGCAATCTCCCGCTCGTCTCTTCACAACCTCATTCGCGACTCCGCCTTCACTTACAAGATGTTCCGAAAGGCTGCCTCAGAGCGGGACGAAGTGGCGCGGGCCGAGTGGCAAGCTTTCGTAACCGGTAACCTATTGGCGAGCATGGTTATCACAGCCGATGAATCCAGCAAAGACGAGCGCACGCTCTTTCGCAAGTATGGTCGAGCACCTCGGGGTATTCGTGCGGAGACCGATGCCCCTTTTGTTCGGGGAGAACGCTACAGCATCTTGGCAGCTATCTCGGTTGATGGATATGTGGGCACCCGAATTGTCCCAGGTTCTGTTGATGGAGATGAGTTTTTTGACTTTGTTGCTAATGATCTAGTGGGCTTGCTCTTTTGTTTTGCATTCAAGTTACTAATCATATATGCATAGCTCCCACAAATGAACCCATTTCCTCAAGATCGCAGTGTTTTGATACTGGACAACTGTGCAATTCACAAGAGTGCAGCTTTGCGGGAAATAGTTGAGGCCCAACGTATGTTGCTTTCTCTATGTCAAGCTCTGAATGTACTTACAGACAGAAAATAAGGATGCTGCTTGTTGTTCCTTCCCCCTTATTCTCCTGACTTCAATCCAATTGAAGAAAGTTTCAGTACTGGTAACTGTGATATTATTAGTTTTTTTCCGATACACATATACTAACATATCATAGTGAAGGCATGGATCCGCAGGAATTACCGGAGAATGATGGATAGCGAGACCCCAGAGGTTGACTTGCTGGAGGCTTGTGGGGCAGTGACTGCAGAGATGGCGAGGGGCTGGTTTAGACATGCCGGCTTTCCTGGAGCATAAGGGCTACAATTTACAGATGAAGACAGATTTATTAGTATGGATATATAACTACGGAAAATCACGTAGGGATATATCCATGAATATAATATAAGATCAAAAAAGGCTAAAAACTATTACGTGCGGTCAATATAAGTGGTAATCAGTTGAAAGTGATGAAATGAGGGGCAGTTTAGCTGAACAAATATTTGAACAAAAAGTATCAATTTACCCTAGTCCTCATCCAGGAAGTCATGCTTATACCGACTGTAAGCCTTGAATACCTTGTCTCGGGCAAGCACAGGTACACCGGCGCGGTCCCACTGAGCCTCTGTCACCCGCCGAATGTCAGCCCCGATCTCGAAGCCTAGCCTCTTCAGGCCAGCTCTGATGTCATCATGCAACCCATAGCGAGTGCAGAACTCTTCAAGCGATAGATCCGTCGTAGGTGGCGGAGACGAACGCACATCGTGCATTTCGAAGTGCGAAGGGCCAGCCTGAGGCTGCGACCAGGACAAGGGAGGAATTGGCGGAGCGAAATGAAGAGCTGGATTGAAGTGGGAAGGGTATGCCAGATGCGGGGGTGTCATGAATGGATAGCTGTGAGGTGAATAGGCCGGATAGCCGGACATGGGGATAGGATAGGGGGAATATGGGCTGGGAAATGCAGGATGATAACCAACAGGTGATGCAGCAGGCTGATTTGACACATCTGGGGAAGGCACAGAGGCAGATGAAGGCAGCGAGGGGATCTTTGCAGCCTTGTCTGCAGAAAACCACGTTGTGCCCAGAGGTGGACATAACAATGTCGCCTCGTCCTTATGCTAGACAGGATTTAAGCTCAATCCTCAAGTACAGTGATATAGACTTACAATCTTAGCAGCCCACACCATTTTCTTTGTACGGTCAAGGATGAAATGCATATTTGAAACACGATGGAAAAAGCATTGCTCGGTTGGATGCTTGTCGCACAGACCCTTCGGGTACTTCACATCAAGCTGGCTGATGATCTCTTGAAGGCCATCATCAAACCGCGGCTGAAAAGAAACATAAGAACCCTGAGATGAAATGTCAAAAGAACATTCATACCTTCTTCGACTTTCTCCCGGAAATGACAGTATCATCGTCATCATCATCGTCGTCAGGTCCTACCGCCGCTTCGAAGATAGCATCGTGTACCTGCACGTCAGAGGCCGGACGGGCAGCTGCAGGTGTGCTTGGAACCACCCATGGCTAGGGGGACAGATTAGATCACAAAAGTGAGAACACAGGCTGCGGAGAACATACCTCAGGTGCTGCGGCTGGCGGCATGCTTGGACACTGCATGCGTAGGATAACACTGGCATCCTTCGGGTTCTTGGCGCTTCGCCGGTCATTGACATGATTGCAAAGCGACGTGAAAGCTAGCGCGGACTGGAAAGGGAACCAGTCGGACTTGGCGGGCTTGACGAAGCGCCACTCGGCCGTGTTCATCGCCAGGTATGGCGGCGCTGACTTGATCAATGTCGCAACATTCTGGAGCAGGGCAGGAAGGGCCTGCCCTGTAGTTGCGATGATGGGACCGTACTTCCGCGGCTCAGCCTTGGAGCTGCGCTTGCGTTTCACGTTCGCGGCTGCGGACAGGAGGTGGACATGCACCTCAAACTCGTGTGACGTGACCTGTGCCGGGGGTGCGGGTGTGGGAGTAGATGGCGTGGACGTGGGAATGGGAACGGCGGGAACAGGAACGGGAACGAGTGCGGGTGCCGGAGCGGGTGCAAGAACAGGCGCGGGAACGGGCGCGGGAACGAGTGCGGGCACCGGAGCGGGTGCAAGAACAGGCGCGGGAACGAGTGTGGGCATGGTGGGGACAGGTGAACGGACATGCAGCGAGGGCGCGGGCGCAGGAACGGACGTGGGCGCGAGAACGGGAACGGGCGCTTGAACGTGCATTGGAGGAGCTTGGGCCAGTGCCTCGTGAACTGGAGCAATGATAGGGTGACCTGAGACTCGGGCTCAGTACAGAATCAGTTTGCATAAAAAGTCTACATACCGAAAGCCTCAATCTCCAAGTCTGACAAGGACGGGCTTCCCGGGATGTTGAGATCCTGACCAGAGTCCCGGGGCATTTGCTCCTGATATTGAGGAGGAAACACATATGGGGGAGGGGGAGGATGTTGGGGTATATTGGGAAACATGGATAGTACGATAAAAGAGTGTGCTGGGGCTGGTTGAAAGGATAGATTGCGGTGTCGACTGGGAAACGCGGGGAACGAGTCGACGCGCTCTGCGGGCGCGTCAGTGCCATTTCAGTCTCCGACCGAAATTCGGTGCGCGCGCCACAGGCGGCAGCCCGCGGCTCGACTCTCCGAGCTCGGGCCGCGCTTACGTGGCCGCCGCGAAAAAAAAAGATCTCACACGGGCCCGGACAACGTTTATTGAATCAGCTGTAAATGTCAGATAAGACACTAAATCACACTTATCATTATGCCCCGGGAGATATCAACTGAACGTGACATCACGTCTCATCTCTCCCGCCCGAATTTCAAATTCCCCCCCCCCCCCCAATGCCGGCGCCGCAGACTGGTACCGTTCATGCAGAGGTCAAGCAGTACTTCACATGGGGCGACAAGTACAGGGGAAACAATTCATACTATGCAGCCTTCTGCAATGCCTGCCGACTTCGCCTCATTCGCTACGATCTCCAGGAGGAGCTGAAAAAGCCCGAGGAGATGCGCCGCTCCGAGCAGCAAATCGGAGCAGATAGTAAGCTTAATTTCCGAACAGTACTGGAGAAGAAGCTCACCACTATCTTCTGTGCCTAGTCGAGCTTGACCAGGCCAACACGTCACGAAGCACGCAGTTCGGCAAGGACCTAGACATCAAGTTATGGTTTTGCGGAAGGCCCGTCGACCTGTATAAGCACCTCGCACAGTGCAAGCACGTTGACACCTGGCTCCGCGAGCAATCAAAGGTCAATCTGAAGATGAAATTCCCTGCCAGACAGAAGATAGCGGCCGCACCAGGGCCGAGTCTCAGCGTAGCGCCGCCAGCCATGGTTCCACCGGTTCCATCCCTGGCCATGGTCTCAAAAGATGCCGCGCCACATAGCGCCGCCGCTAACGGCTCGGTTCACTTGCCTGGTGGTGCCGAATTCAGCACGCTTCGTGGGCCACTGGAGAATGTACCGTTTTATGGCGAGACCGCCCCCGTCTTTCGCTGGACTGAGGCCCTGAAGAGCGACTTCGAGATGGACATTGTTCGGCTGTTGATCACGGGAAATGTCGCCTGGCACGCGGTCAGTCATCCGTTTTGGCGCTACTTCTTCGTGAAGTGGGCATGCGGTGCCCAGCTTCCTGGCCGAGATGCAGTGTCGGGGCGTGTCCTGGAGAAGGCAGCTTCAGGTGTGGTGGAGGAGATGAAGGTTGAAGTGCGGGATAGATATGGCACTGGGCAGTGCGATGGATGGAAGAACGTAGCGAAGGATGCCCTGATCGGATCAATGGTCAATGTGGAATACAAAGTGTGTCGTGCCTTACATTCAATGACCCTGATTGTTGCTTACCCGGATGCCGTAGCCATATATACTGAATGTCTACGAGATCACGTCCGAAAAGAAAACCGGCGTGAACTTGTTGAAGATTGTTGAAAAGGAGATTGAGTATTGCCTGAAAGTCCTTGCTATCGTGATAGTTGCATACTGCACCGACTCCGGGCCAGATGCTGCATCAATGCGCCGCCTTCTTGTGCACAAGTACCCGTGGATTGTCGTTGTTGCATGTTGGAGCCACCAGGTACGTCTACTAATTAGTCGAGAAGCGTGCTCGGTGCTGATTGTCCTCCCACAAGATCAATCTTATTGTTGGCGATTATTTCAAGGTCAACTCCCGCCTGAAAGATGTTGTTAATCAGGCCCTGGAAGTTGTCAAGTGGTTTAATAACCACGGACGCGCGCTCGGGATTCTCAAGGACATCCAGATCTCGTATCGCGGCCGCAGCAACGTCCTGACTCTCATTCTGCCGGTTCTTACTCGCTGGACATCACACTATCTTTCTGTACGGCGACTTCTTCTCCTTGAGCCCTGCATCATACGTGCTGCGGATGATCAAGGCACCGAACTTGTTGAGTGCGTCGGCAGTGATAGGAAGGCAAAAGCAAAGGCAGAGTCCATTGTGTCGATAATCAGGGAGGATGCATTCTGGATGGGTCTGCGAGAGTAAGAGCTCTATTGTGCAGGGAGATGAGTTTGCTGACCAGAGGTGTAGGATTCGGAAGCATCTAGAGCCGCTTGCAGTCGCGGCAAACATAACTCAAAGCGATCATGCACGCCTCGACGTTGTTGTGTCTGCCCTCGTCAACCTGCGCTGGATCTTCACGCGCCCGAGTGTAGACAGTGCTGTCAGTGCAACCGTTGTCGGGAGCATTGATAAGCGATGGGCAAGCAAGGATACCGATCGGGAGCTTTTCCTTCTGGCCGTCATTCTCAATCCCTACCTCCGGCGCACTCCGTTCAAATCCGGCAGCCCTTTCTGTAGTTTTTCAGCTTGCTGGGCCATCTTCAAGCGCGCCTTCATTCGGTTCTTCTATGTCGAGCCTGACAACCAGTGCCGAGGCGCCTTCGGAGACTATCTGAACTTTGTCGGTTCATGGTGTGATCAAGCGTTGGAACTCGAAGGAAGACGGTTATGTGCAGAGTCACAGGTGAGCATATGAGCACACAAGTTTTTCCATCGCACTCTGACGCGCTCAGAATGAGAATGTCAACCTCATCATGCTTTGGCGTGAGCAAGACACCAAGGCCGCTAACGGACGAAACGGCGTCACCCAGCTCGCACTCCGCATCCTCAGCATTGTCCCAAACTCAGCCAGCACAGAACGACTCTTTAGCGCCTTCGGTATTGTCCACTCGAAGCTGCGCAATCGATCAAGCCCCGACAAGGTACGCAAAACAGTCCTTGTGAAACATCACATCGAGAAGACATACCCGCGACCGAAACGACAACGCCGCATGTACGGAGAGGTGCTCGCAGAGTCGGAATCAGAGGAAGAGGGCTCGGAACCAGCTTTGGTCCAAGGTGCGTGGCTGTTGTCGTAGCGACGATGTTGCGTAGCTGAATTTGCCCAATGTTGCTAGCGTCCGATTTGGCGGTCACACCAACGCCGTCACTGCTTGAAGGTAATGAGGCTGCGGCCGTAGGGAGCCAGTGCGACAACAGCTACGCCTTTGATGCTGTTGTCGACGAACTCGTCGCAGATGCTGCAGCTGCAGCTGACTATGACATATCCGACACGATACCCGAGACTTTCCCACCAGCCGACACCGCAAACATCGGCTACACCCATGCAGATCTCCTACTCGCCAACCTCTTCCACATCCCAGGCTCGGGCACGACCGTCGACTATTCCCTCGAGGGTCTTTTGAAGTTTTGGAAGGCCGGCGAGCATGGCCTCGAGCGTGAGGTCGAGTTTCACGAAGATCTCGCCCGCCGGCTCGAGATATGAGACACAGCACGTCACTCCCGGAGCTCTGTCGAGACCGAATGCCCGAACACGCGCACTCACTTTGAGAATCAACACACTTCTTGATGCTTCACTGTTTACATACCATGCAACATGTCCATAACTTACCCAGCTCATTGTGAATCAGGTTCCTTTTCGCATACAGTACATAGCATGTTTATTCACTGTCTCTACTATCATTATACTTCATAATCTGAGCCATATTTGCATCTTGAAGTCATTCCGAAAGGTCCGCCAAGTGCACCGTCACTTATCTGACTGCTAAGTGTCGGAGACAGCGGCCCGTCACTTCGACGTGACCCTTGACGGGAGTCATGACGTTTCCGTCGTGACCCTTGACACCCGTCATGACTGGGGTCATGACGGGGGTCACCGCAACACTGTCTGGCACTGGCAGTTTCTCTGCCTTCGACGACGGACGTTCAATCTGGCACCCAGCTTCAATGATGCCCTCCCATCCGCCTGAATTGCTCCTGAAGATCGCGCACAGCAGCGAACCTTGTGGGCCCGATCTTCGTCAGCTGCGCGCAGTGAACAGGACATACCACAACCTCGGGACCACGTTTGTCGAGATGCGTTTGCCAAGCTGACTGTAACTGCAACGGTGAAGAGTGCAGGGGGTCTCCACAACATCCTCAATACCCTACTCTTGCAATTTATGTCCAGGAGGGACTTCCTTTCTTGGTAACCACCACCTGCATACGTTGTCGGCCATCTCGGACGACTTTGTAGCTCGCTCGTGGAGGCATCTAGATACTCTTGACACTCTTATATCTCATACTTCTCGATACTCCTTCCAAAATATCGCCTCCAAGCAACAAAAACGCCGCGCAGGCAAGTGCCAGCGCGGCAGGCAGACAAGCGCCCATAACACGCGGCCAGTCCCAGCCCATCGAGCCCCGCACCGAGAACGACACACTTGACGAGATGAAGAAGAAGAATAGACTTAGTGATGTACAAGCCGCCGTGCTATACCTCACGAAAAGGGGATACATCCCACCGTCACCACATCTCAGTGAGATCTCCCTGGTACAGCTGAGTAACGCACTGTTATGTTTACCGAGCGGGGGCACACGCGACCTACAGGACGGATCGTACGCAGTCGCAAAAATACTGGGTCAGATGAGCAGGGACCAGGTGGCTAGCACAGCGGGCGCCCTCATCTCGAAAGACGTCGTAACGCTAGTCGAAGACAAGATACAAAGCACTGTCGACCAGTGCGTGGAGGCCGCGGTAGAACAGATGGTAGCAAAATGGCAAGTGGAGACGGGGGACGCGCTGGAGGAAGCCGTAAGAGAGATGAGGCAGTTCAGTTAACCAAATATATCTGCCCGTCTAAGTTCACGGGGCCAGATATATCCGCCCGTGAAAATTCACGGGTGGGCTAAAGGGAAATAGTTAGAAGGGCGCCGATATCCGAGCGTGCGGGGAACACACATGGATATCCAGGTCAAAATCATGCTCTCAACGAGAATCGAACCCGGTGGTCATGGTGCAAGCACGCACTAACCACTGCACCAACAAACCATTATTATTATCACCAATAATGTGACTATAACAGATTTCTCCAGCCACCCACCCAACTCACACACTTTGACTTGGCCCTGGCTGCCTGGCACATGCGCGTCGCCCTGGCCGCGCGCAGCATCACCGCCGGTCCCCCGCGCGCCGCGCGACTGTTCCCCGCCACATCTACCATGCCGCCCTTACGCGCAGCTGGCAGCATGCCTGCGTTTATGGCGGGCCTGCCAGTGCGCACGGCATTGCTGGCAGCGTGGTCGAGCCGCCGCGGTGCGACGGTGCAGCGATCGTGACTGAGCCGCCGCGGGGCTCGATCGAGACACAATGGCCCGCAGGCACGGCGAATTCGACGTCGACGTCGCCGCGCACGGCGCTTGGAAGGTGGGGGCCGTGCTGGCCTGGTGGCCCGGTGGAGCGGGTGGGTCGCGCGCGAGGAGCGCGACGGCGTGCATGGCAGTCAACTAGCAGTCAACGTACCTGAGTTGCCCTGCAGGCTGCCATCACACGCTCCCCATCTGCTCATACACCTGCCTGAGCCGCGCCGAGGATCTCGCGCTCGTTGGGCTGTTTGAGGCGAGTTACGGTGGCGCACGGGACAGCCACATGGTCACGGGCATCGGGCTTTGAAACAGCAGACGAGGGGGGGCTTGTGAGCGAGAGAGAGGGGGGGTGAGATGAGACAGAGAGCGACAGCGACACAGCGCCGACACGGCGTCGAGCGCCGACGAGCGGCGCCGTTCTCGGCGGAGGTGTGGGAAAGCCTAATATATTTGTACTTTGTTTGCTGCTCTCAATAAATAGCTCTTTAACGTAGTGGATAACTCACCCTCGGGTAGGTGCTGGGTTCAAATCTTACTAGTAGTATAGATTTTGTCGTTCGGATATCTGCGCACGTGAGGACTTGGATATCGGTGCGCATCCTCTATTATTATGTCCTTACTACTACCTTTAGCAGGACCCCGGACAATTGGCTTTGAGGCCGGGTCCCGGCATCGAAAATTGGACCATTTTTTGTCCGGACTTTTCGTCGTCTTGAAGTCAAATTTTGTCTGGATTGTACCCGGCCTCCGTCGGCGCCTGAGATCTCTGTCCGGATTTTGGGTCCGGCCTCCCAGAGGGCGTTTGTGTCCGAACTTTTGTCTCTGGCCTATCCAGAGGCGCATACCATGTCCGGACTGTGATATTTAGCTTCATAATTCTATAGAATCAGACAAAAATGTATCGTAGGTCGAAATCACGCCCCAGCTCCGACGTCATCCAATGAGTCGCCATCGTCGTGCACCTCCGGAGCTGCTGCTCCCCGTTTTCGAAAGGCCTTCATGAGCCCGGGAAGCTTGTGTTCATCGAGTTGAAGCTTTCTGAACATAGTCAACAATTGACTGTGCTCCGTCTAGCCAAGCCTGCCCAACCTCCTTTTTAAGTGACCGGAGAGTCTCGCGTGACGGGATGGGTCTTTGAAGAAGGCGCTCGATGGTAGAAGCATGGTCCATTGCGTCCGTCGCTAGTTCTGGTGAGAACCACAGCTTCGCCTGGACAACGCGCAGCAAGGATATCGATGACTGTGGCGGGAACCGCATTTTCAGCAGCTCCGTAATAGGGGTCTCCGGGGACGGGAGCTCCCGTTCAGCGACTATCGGGACCTTGAGGGCTTTTTGAAGCTCCTTTTCGAGGTAGGTTGTCATAGGGGTAAGACTTTTCTGGCCAGGAAGGGTGCATCCGCATCGTCGATCTCGATGGTATTGGCGCGAGCCATGAGAAATTTGCAAGAGAGGAAGGATTACCGTATGGTAGGAAGCGTGCCGCTGCAGCAGCGAGGAGAGTGGGCCGGTGGATAAGCCCGAGTCGCCATCAAATTTCTTCCAGTTGCCTGATAGGCCTGTCACAAAGAGACTCAACTGCGGAGGATTTGTATGACTTTAATGTGCTTCTAAGTACTTCTATACTTGTATACAAGCAGTCTCATCATGCTTTTTTGCCGCCGACAGAGGAAATACATAGTTTCTGATGACAAACAGAGCACGTCGGCGACGATAAGACATCATTGCACATAGTACAGGGCACTAAATTACGAGACATACTCGACTCTTTTCTAGAACCTCAAGGTCTCATCGACATCCCCTGGGGGCGCAATTTCGAGCGCGTCGACAGAAGTGAGATGTCCGGATGATGGACATGGCCTTTTGAAAGTGATACACGGCTGTCTGGACTAGGCGCCCGGCCTCCTCCGCCGGAGGGCCGAATATGTCGGGACTTTGGCCCGGCCTCCAGGCAATCTGGGCCATTTTTTGTCTGGACTCTGACCCGGCCTCAAAGCCAAATGTCCGGGGTCCTCCTTTAGCCTGCCCGTCTGACTTCACGGGCGGATATATCTGTCCCCGTGAAGTTAGACGGGCGGATTAATCCGGTCAACTGAACATCTTGGAGAAATGAAGACGACCACGGAGACGCTACAGGAGACTGCACGCGCGCTGCAGGAGAAAGAGCAGCGCACGCCAGACCACCCACGGGAGACACCGCACTGGACAGAGGACCAGCACAACACCCCCATCCCCACGTCGTACGCAGCAGCCGCCGACCCCCACCGCAGACACGCCCCGCTCGCCGCCATGCCCGCGAACCATCACACGGTGCTCAGCAGGACCGACGAGAAAAGACGGCAAATTCTGCTGGATGTCGTCCCAGACGCACCCGAAAGCAACATACACTCCCTCTCGGAACTCGAGATAGTAGCAAAGGCGAATGTCACCGTAGAGATGATGAAGACATGGACTGGGAGCAGCAGATTCGTCGGCGTCACATTCCTCCGCAACAAAGGCATCGTCTTAGAAACCACCGCCGTCGACCTTGCGGATTGGCTCCGTCAAAGCGACAACAAAGCGCAGTTCGAGACACTGTTCGCATCTGGCTCGATACACATCCGGGACCGCCTCCAACCAGTCATATTCGAATTCGTTCCTGTTGGCCACAGAGCAGACGACGAGACAGAACTCCGACGCATAGAGGAAGATAGCGGCCTTCGGAGCGGCGAAATCGCAAGCACTCGCTGGCTCAAACCAATCGCGCGCCGCACAACGGAGCAAAAAGTCGCGCACATCATCGTCAAATTCCACTCGGAAAAAGGTGCGAATGACGCAATCACCACAGGACTAATCATAGCGGGCAAGAGAGTACAAGGTCGACGATTACTCGCGGAACCGCGCCGCTGCCTGAAATGCCAGCGATTCGGACGACACATCGCAGCGCAGTGCAAGCAAGAACACGACACCTGCGGCACATGCGGAAGAGAACACATGACGAAGGACTGCGACAAATCCAGCGACCGCAAACAGGATCACTGGTGCGTCAGTTGCGAGAGGCACGGACACGCCTCCTGGTCCCGCTCCTGTCCTACTTTCGAACGCGAACGCGCGAACATGTTGATTCGAGACCCGACAGCATCATACCGTTTCTTCCCGACGAAACAGGATGAGTGGACATGGGAGCAGCGAGATACGCACTCCGCGCAAGCCCCGCGCAAAGACACCCAGCAGCCGACGAACGCAGAAGGCAGGACTCCGGTAGGCCACACAATGCAGGATGCCGCTTGGAGAGAGGTGTCGAGAGGAAAAAAGAAGCCAACGACGACCGGAGGTACGCCCCACACGTCGAGCCAAGCTGACAGGGGATGGATCACCAGACGCGCTCGTGCTGCATCGACGACGTCGAGCCAGGCGAACACACTCGACAATTGGCTGGGATCCAAACAGGATGAGGAGGGCGAAATCGGGGACGGTGACGACACCCCTTCGGACGACGACAACGACAACGATAATGATGAATACGACGGACGAACGACCCGCGGCACACGCAAATGACGGACAACCCGACGAACACGAAGACAGGATTACGAATATGGCAACAAAATTGCAACGCGTCGAACGTGGCCCAACTAGACATGCTACACGCCATCAGACGACACCAAGCTGACATTGTATGCATACAGGAGCCGTATATAAATCCAGGTCACGTCGCCACAGCCAACACCCACTGGCACGTGGTATACCCGCCCCCACACGCAAAATATCCTGATAGAACCCGATCGGTGATGTTCGTTCACAAATCCCTCGACACCAGCTTCTGGACGCCGATCACCATCGACTGCCCCGACATCACTGCAATACGCATCACGAGCCACGCCACAACCATTGAAGTATTCAGCATATACAACGACTGCACGCACGACCAATCTCTACTGGCGCTCGAGCATTACCTCGAAGACCGACGCAGACAAGCGGAACGCGAAGGGCTACATCTGAAAAATTTCAATTTTATGTAGCACCCAGCCATAGAATATAGTATATATATCTGTCCTGCCACATGTATAGCTCTTGATAGCCACTATAGGCACCATAGGTCAAGGGCTTTATCTATAGTCTTACATAGCCAATATAGGTGGATATAGGTCCTGTATAGTTCCCTATAACAGCCATAGTACACTTGGGCTCTCCATAGCACTTGATAGCTCATGTACTTTTCTATCAAAGCTATGAATGTATCACTGAAGATATATCAAGCTATAATGTCTAGGGACTCTCACCAGAGACTGGAGGAACAAGATCATTTTCATATTTTTGTTTACATATACAGTTACATTTATACATACTTACATAATGTACTACTATCTCATACCCATCTGTCCAGCAGGTGCATTCCCAGGAGCCACCGGGTTCGACGTCGTGCAAGGGAATGCACTTGCTGGGCACATGGATGTGTGATATGACGAAGAACGACCAGAACAGCACGCACCTGGGTTACGAACGAGTGCAGGGAGCAGGCATGCATGGAGGTGGTCAACACGCAGGGACTTGCGTGGAGCGTGTGACGTGGCGGCGGGAGCATACGCGAGCGCGGCTGCAGGTACGTAGACGTGCGAGAAGGCCATGCGTGGTCGGTTTTGCGGTGTGCGGAGGATGTGAGAGGGGAGGCCACTCACCGGCCTCAAGCCCCTTGGGCTTGGTCTGTCCTCCTCCGTCTCTCGCTCTTCTGCCCTCTGCTCAAACTCGTCCCTTCTCCTTGAGCACGCGCGGCTGGGGCGCGGTGACCTGGCGCCGGTGCGTGTCACATCGTCGTCGGCTTTTGAGCACGTGGGCGAGCGTGTGCGGGATGTGATGTGGCAGCGGGCGGGGTGTGACGTGGCGGCGCATGGTGGGCAGTCGTGTGTGTCGGCGCGCGGTCAGCTGTCGTGTCAGCGTGTGTGACGTGGCAGCGCACTGGAAGCGTGCGGTGGGTGAAGTGGAGGGTGGGCGGGTTGCAGGGTGCGGGCAGCGGGCAGCGGGCAGCGGGCAGCGGGCAGCGGGCAGCGGGCAGCGGGCAGCGGGCAGTGTGTGCGATGAAGCGGCATATGACTTGTGGTGCGCGGTGCTGGCATGAAGGAAAAGAGTGCGAGGGCGCGAAGAACGGCGGGCGGCGGCGGCGCGGGAGTTTGTGACCCGGTGGGTGACGCCGGCGGGTCCGTGTGTGACGTGGCAGCGAGCGGGGGGCGGCATCGTGCGTAGTAAGCTGGCACGGTGCACGGTGCTTTGAGATAGCGGGTTTGAACGCGTGCGTGTGATGTAGTGGTTGTGAGGGAGACCGCGTGGTGGCAAATGACGGTCACGGTGCACGTCCGTGCCATGCTGGTGAATGCGCAACCTGGTGGGATGGAAGTCGGGCCGTGGCGAGAGGGAAGGACTGCGCGTTGGCAGAGGCACGCCGGCGCAGGGACGTGGGTGTGTGCAGCAAGTGCAATGAGTGGGTGCGACCGGAGACATATGTACGCCTGCCGTGGATGGGCGCAGCATGGTGACGTGGCGAGATGAGAGCATGAGGGGCGTGCGGGTGTGATGTGTGGGGAATGAGGAGTTGGTCGGCATGCAAGACATGCAGGGTTGTGCACTATGCATGAGGGTGGTGGCGTGCGGGTGCGGTGAGCGGTGTCCTTGACCGTGACGGGGCGGGGGCTGTGCGCAGAGGTGGCGATTTGCGCGAGATCGGTTGATGGGCGGTGGATGATGGATGGGCGAAGAGGTAGGCCGGCGAGTGGGGCAGGAGAGAAGATGGACTTACCTGCGTTCTCTGAGTCACTCGCTCACGCTCCTCGCCCTCTCTCATCTCCTTGTCTCTCCTCTCCTGTCCTTGTCTCTCCTCTCCTGTCCTGCTCCTCTCCTATGCGTACAGGCAGCGACAGCGATAACAGCAGCGTTAGAGCCGAGGTGGACGGGAAGGGGATGTGTCGCGGAATGGTGGTCGAGGTAGTAGCAGGCTAGTAGTAGCACGTTCGCGCGAGTTGCTTGAAATGCGCACCCGAGCTGCCCGAGGCGCGTTAGCGCACACGTATCTGGCAGATTGTGGTCTGCTCACAACAGTTTAAGCTCCATAGATTTAGAGTAGTTTAGATGGAGGTGAACTCTGTGTTATACCAAGTTTTCGTAAATTTAGGTGGCCTACAATGCTTGTAACAACGAAACCAGCGTGTACTGTCTGCCAAAATGTGCACAAAAGTCAAGATCTGCTCGATCACTGCACTATAAATTCTCAATATATGTATTATTACAGCTGATTCAATAAACGTTGTCCGGGCCCGTGTGAGATCTTTTTTTTTTCGCGGCGGCCACGTAAGCGCGGCCCGAGCTCGGAGAGTCGAGCCGCGGGCTGCCGCATGTGGCACGCGCATCGGATTTCGGTCGGAGACTGAAATGGCGCTGATGCACGCCCGCCGCATTGCTTCGACACTCCCCGACGCTTCAACTGACGCTTCCCCGACACTTCTCTCAGCCTGTGCCCGACGCATCTTCCGACATTGTCCTGATACATTCTCCCACGCTTCCCAGCACATCTTTTGACTCTTCTACACTGCTTTTACCACACTTCTTCCTTCTCCCACTCAGCCATGCCCTTTCGCCACATCAGCCCAGATCTCAAGGAGCGTGCCTTGTGGCTCGTCATACAGGGTTATGTTCCTGAGGATGTTTGCGAGCTCCTTGATGTCTCAGAGAGGAGTCTTCGGCGATGGAAAGCCAATCTTCTCGAGCATGGCAGTGTCGTTCCGCCGCAGAACCCACTTCAAGGGCGACCACGCATTCTCTCTGGAGAACAGACACATAGCTTGTTGATGATGCTCGAAGGGTCTCCAGATATGTTTCTGGACGAAATTGAAGACTGGGTTGCCGTTACCTATGACACGGCAATCTCCCGCTCGTCTCTTCACAACCTCATTCGCGACTCCGCCTTCACTTACAAGATGTTCCGAAAGGCTGCCTCAGAGCGGGACGAAGTGGCGCGGGCCGAGTGGCAAGCTTTCGTAACCGGTAACCTATTGGCGAGCATGGTTATCACAGCCGATGAATCCAGCAAAGACGAGCGCACGCTCTTTCGCTGATGGGCACCCACAGGTAGTAGGGCGGTAATGTGTGTGATACCAGATCCCTAGAGCGCTGAAGAGGGTACCGTTGATGTGTGCGAGTGAGTGTCAGGGTCCCGAAGACGATCGGAGGTGCGTCTCCGACGAGGTGTGTGGTCGGTGGGCCTGGTCGGAACGTGCGAATGCTTGGAGGGTCGCCGATGAGGGTCCGAAGATGGGGTTGCGTGGTGCGGGCGACCGTGTGCGACTGGACGTAACTGCGAGCGACTGTGCGCGACTGCGAGCGACGGTGCGCGACTGCGAGCGACTGCGAACGAGTGCGAACGAGTGCGAACGTCTGCGATCGACTGCGAATGACTGCAAGCGACTGGATGCTGAATGTACGATCGTCGAAGAGGATATGAGGAGGGTGGCGCCGATGGGCGACGTGCGATCCGATGGGCGTGGTGCGAGCGACTGTGCGCGACTGGACGTAACTGCGAGCGACTGTGCGCGACTGCGAGCGACGGTGCGCGACTGCGAGCGACTGCGAACGAGTGCGAACGAGTGCGAACGTCTGCGATCGACTGCGAATGACTGCAAGCGACTGGATGCTGAATGTACGATCGTCGAAGAGGATATGAGGAGGGTGGCGCCGATGGGCGACGTGCGATCCGATGGGCGTGGTGCGAGCGACTGTGCGCGACTGGACGTAACTGCGAGCGACTGCAAACGACTGCGAACGACTGCGAACGACTGCGAACACCTGCGAACGACTGGGGGCTGAGTGTACGATCGTCGAAGAGGATGTGAGGAGAGTGGCGCCGATGGGCGACGTGCGACGCGATGGGCGATGTGTGATGTTGCTGTGATGTGGTCGGAGCAACGACGAATCGTGCAGGCAGCAATGCTGGACCGTTCTGAACGTGTGAACGGTCGGAGGAGCTGGGGCGACGGTCGGAAGACAGAGGCGAGTCGTGCGAGCGATTCGGTCGACGGTGCGACCGCTGCGGGACGAGAGCAGTGCGACTGCGATCGCTGAGGTCGCAAGATGGTCGGAGCAGTGAGGCGCGAGGGCGACGGCTAATGGGACGACGATGGAACAAGATGAGAGCGAGGAGAGCGATAAACTGAGTACGAGAGACGACGACAAAGGCAAAGGCAAAGGCAAAGGCGACGAAGCTAGCCTCGAGCTAACTATACGATAGAGACGAAGGTGTGAGCTCCGAATGAGATCTGAACCGCGAGGGGGTAACCGAATCTGTATTGCAGCATGTGTCCGACCGCTATTTATACGTTCCGATCGCTATAGTACGAGTCCGATCGAAAATGCAGTCGGAACAAAGGAAACCGATCGGAACAAAAGCAAACAATAGTGCGCAAGTCGCACATGGTACGGACAGTAAAGGGGAGTCATGCGAACGTATCTGAAGGTCTGCGAGGCTGTAGAGAACAATGTAGAGCAAGTGATCAGCGCTGTCAAGAGGGAAGTGCAGGCGCATGGAAAACGATCTGCACTGTCAAGAAGTGTGAGAGCGATGTCCTACAATGTCGGACAAGACAATATGACAAGAACAGGGGACAATGGCGACGTGGCGAGCATGGGAATATGCTCCGATGTGCGAGGGGGTTGCGAGCGAGTGTTGCGATGTTGCGACTCTTCGAACGGTCGGACGAATGCGATATTGTGTGCGCAATGATCGGAGCAATAGGGCGATAATCGGAGTGCTGAAGCGACCAGGGAACAATCGGGATCGGAGAAATACGGCGCAAGTTCGAGACCTGAGCGGGACAATGGTCGGAGGACAATCGCGCAACTGTGGAGGTACTCGGAGGTCGCAGAGTTGTCGGAGCGACGTGGCGCACATGTTCGAGCGATGATCTCGACGATCGAATCGTCTGACAGAATTCCGCTGAGTTGCAACAGCTGTGGGAGACGTGGCGCTCGAAGTAGCGTGGTCGCAGTCGGAACAGCGTGCGAGTGGTCGGACGACTGCGCAGATGGCGTGCGACTGGGTCGATGGTCCAAGCGTGGTGTCCAAGGTATTGCTGCGACCACGCGACCGCCCTGTGCGACTCCGACGATCGGAGCTATGACTCTGGTCTTGCGATCGGTCGGAGAGACTAATCGAGCGGTCGGAGCTCGTACGCTGTGCTTGTCGACTTGTCGAAAGTGCGAAAATTGGCGAAGAATCGCCTCCCAGCGCTGCACCAGGCTTATCATCGCAAGTATGGTCGAGCACCTCGGGGTATTCGTGCGGAGACCGATGCCCCTTTTGTTCGGGGAGAACGCTACAGCATCTTGGCAGCTATCTCGGTTGATGGATATGTGGGCACCCGAATTGTCCCAGGTTCTGTTGATGGAGATGAGTTTTTTGACTTTGTTGCTAATGATCTAGTGGGCTTGCTCTTTTGTTTTGCATTCAAGTTACTAATCATATATGCATAGCTCCCACAAATGAACCCATTTCCTCAAGATCGCAGTGTTTTGATACTGGACAACTGTGCAATTCACAAGAGTGCAGCTTTGCGGGAAATAGTTGAGGCCCAACGTATGTTGCTTTCTCTATGTCAAGCTCTGAATGTACTTACAGACAGAAAATAAGGATGCTGCTTGTTGTTCCTTCCCCCTTATTCTCCTGACTTCAATCCAATTGAAGAAAGTTTCAGTACTGGTAACTGTGATATTATTAGTTTTTTTCCGATACACATATACTAACATATCATAGTGAAGGCATGGATCCGCAGGAATTACCGGAGAATGATGGATAGCGAGACCCCAGAGGTTGACTTGCTGGAGGCTTGTGGGGCAGTGACTGCAGAGATGGCGAGGGGCTGGTTTAGACATGCCGGCTTTCCTGGAGCATAAGGGCTACAATTTACAGATGAAGACAGATTTATTAGTATGGATATATAACTACGGAAAATCACGTAGGGATATATCCATGAATATAATATAAGATCAAAAAAGGCTAAAAACTATTACGTGCGGTCAATATAAGTGGTAATCAGTTGAAAGTGATGAAATGAGGGGCAGTTTAGCTGAACAAATATTTGAACAAAAAGTATCAATTTACCCTAGTCCTCATCCAGGAAGTCATGCTTATACCGACTGTAAGCCTTGAATACCTTGTCTCGGGCAAGCACAGGTACACCGGCGCGGTCCCACTGAGCCTCTGTCACCCGCCGAATGTCAGCCCCGATCTCGAAGCCTAGCCTCTTCAGGCCAGCTCTGATGTCATCATTCAACCCATAGCGAGTGCAGAACTCTTCAAGCGATAGATCCGTCGTAGGTGGCGGAGACGAACGCACATCGTGCATTTCGAAGTGCGAAGGGCCAGCCTGAGGCTGCGACCAGGACAAGGGAGGAATTGGCGGAGCGAAATGAAGAGCTGGATTGAAGTGGGAAGGGTATGCCAGATGCGGGGGTGTCATGAATGGATAGCTGTGAGGTGAATAGGCCGGATAGCCGGACATGGGGATAGGATAGGGGGAATATGGGCTGGGAAATGCAGGATGATGACCAACAGGTGATGCAGCAGGCTGATTTGACACATCTGGGGAAGGCACAGAGGCAGATGAAGGCAGCGAGGGGATCTTTGCAGCCTTGTCTGCAGAAAACCACGTTGTGCCCAGAGGTGGACATAACAATGTCGCCTCGTCCTTATGCTAGACAGGATTTAAGCTCAATCCTCAAGTACAGTGATATAGACTTACAATCTTAGCAGCCCACACCATTTTCTTTGTACGGTCAAGGATGAAATGCATATTTGAAACACGATGGAAAAAGCATTGCTCGGTTGGATGCTTGTCGCACAGACCCTTCGGGTACTTCACATCAAGCTGGCTGATGATCTCTTGAAGGCCATCATCAAACCGCGGCTGAAAAGAAACATAAGAACCCTGAGATGAAATGTCAAAAGAACATTCATACCTTCTTCGACTTTCTCCCGGAAATGACAGTATCATCGTCATCATCATCGTCGTCAGGTCCTACCGCCGCTTCGAAGATAGCATCGTGTACCTGCACGTCAGAGGCCGGACGGGCAGCTGCAGGTGTGCTTGGAACCACCCATGGCTAGGGGGACAGATTAGATCACAAAAGTGAGAACACAGGCTGCGGAGAACATACCTCAGGTGCTGCGGCTGGCGGCATGCTTGGACACTGCATGCGTAGGATAACACTGGCATCCTTCGGGTTCTTGGCGCTTCGCCGGTCATTGACATGATTGCAAAGCGACGTGAAAGCTAGCGCGGACTGGAAAGGGAACCAGTCGGACTTGGCGGGCTTGACGAAGCGCCACTCGGCCGTGTTCATCGCCAGGTATGGCGGCGCTGACTTGATCAACGTCGCAACATTCTGGAGCAGGGCAGGAAGGGCCTGCCCTGTAGTTGCGATGATGGGACCGTACTTCCGCGGCTCAGCCTTGGAGCTGCGCTTGCGTTTCACGTTCGCGGCTGCGGACAGGAGGTGGACATGCACCTCAAACTCGTGTGACGTGACCTGTGCCGGGGGTGCGGGTGTGGGAGTAGATGGCGTGGACGTGGGAATGGGAACGGCGGGAACAGGAACGGGAACGGGAACGAGTGCGGGTGCCGGAGCGGGTGCAAGAACAGGCGCGGGAACGGGCGCGGGAACGAGTGCGGGCACCGGAGCGGGTGCAAGAACAGGCGCGGGAACGAGTGTGGGCATGGTGGGGACAGGTGAACGGACATGCAGCGAGGGCGCGGGCGCAGGAACGGACGTGGGCGCGGGAACGGGAACGGGCGCTTGCGCGGGAACGGGCGCTTGAACGTGCATTGGAGGAGCTTGGGCCAGTGCCTCGTGAACTGGAGCAATGATAGGGTGACCTGAGACTCGGGCTCAGTACAGAATCAGTTTGCATAAAAAGTCTACATACCGAAAGCCTCAATCTCCAAGTCTGACAAGGACGGGCTTCCCGGGATGTTGAGATCCTGACCAGAGTCCCGGGGCATTTGCTCCTGATATTGAGGAGGAAACACATATGGGGGAGGGGGAGGATGTTGGGGTATATTGGGAAACATGGATAGTACGATAAAAGAGTGTGCTGGGGCTGGTTGAAAGGATAGATTGCGGTGTCGACTGGGAAACGCGGGGAACGAGTCGACGCGCTCTGCGGGCGCGTCAGTGCCATTTCAGTCTCCGACCGAAATTCGGTGCGCGCGCCACAGGCGGCAGCCCGCGGCTCGACTCTCCGAGCTCGGGCCGCGCTTACGTGGCCGCCGCGAAAAAAAAAGATCTCAACACGGGCCCGGACAACGTTTATTGAATCAGCTGTAATACAGAGGTGTTTAGAGCACAGTTGAAACGTATCCCGAGACTTACGAGCCTGAACTCGGGCGATGTGGCATTTTGTGCTACATGCCATACCCGCCACCCGGGCAAAAGAAAATACCACGTGACCCGACATGGTCCGTGCGCGCGTGCGGCCTATAAAGGCAGCTGCCTTTCTACATCATCTGCACACTCACTTTCCCCTTCTCTCAACTTCCACACGTTCCTTTCCTCTCAACTTTAACACTCCTTTCCTCTCAACTTCAGTAAGTCTTTAGCTTCTTAGGAACTGTGATATCTGCTAACATCTGCCTTATCTTCCAGAACTGCTACTATCTTGATTGGTAAGCTCTACTAATTTCAAGTTCCACTGTTGCTTTTTAACCCGTTTTCTTTCCTTTTCAGAGGTTGTCTCTGTACTTCAATATATGTAATATATTTGTTCAGTACTTGTAGCTTTGCAATAAATTAATAAAATATGTTTTGATTGTTAATGCTGAATTTGTGTTAAAGCAAGCTGAGAAGACAATTATTTTGTAGTTAGAATGGAATACTTAGCATATATGTGGTATATCAGCCTTATAGTTTCACAATTACTTCATAGTTAAGATAGAATACTGAGCATATATGTTGTATATCAGGCTCATAGTTTCACAAGTGTGTATAGTTACCAAGTCACTTACATAGCTGATATAGCAAGGATATGTGCATCCATAGTATCTATAGCAAGGGTATGTGCATCCATAGCACTCCATAGCACTCTATAGCAAGGCTATGCTCCTCTATAGGAAGCCTAAGGTCCTACATAAGCTATGAGGACCTGTACCTTGCTATGGCCCTATATAGGTTATCACGGTAGTATAGTGGTCTATAGCAAGGTTATTTTTTTCAGATGTAGAGGTAAACGTCGAGCTTCTTTGGTGCGCTGACTTCAATAGGCATCACCCAATGTGGGACGAGCCACGGAACCACCACCTCTTCACTGCGGCGAACCTTCAGGCTGCCGAACGCCTGATTGAACTGACAGTCGACTACGACATGCAGATGATATTGCCCAAATACCTCCCCACACTGCGCTCATTCGCCACAGGTAACCACACTCGACCAGACAACACATTCGCCTCCGCAGCACTGGCCGAACGCGTCACCAAATGCCACACACTCCCAGCTGAGATGCCCGTCAAATGCGACCATTTTCCAATCCTCACAGATATCGACATCACGAAACACACGTTCATTGAGACCGCGCGCCGCGACTTTCGTGAGACCGACTGGGACGACTTCCGTGACGTCCTCACGCAACATCTCGGAGACCCCACGCTAGCACAGGAGCTGGAGGATGATGAAGCATTTGACGAAGCGTACGACATCCTCACACGTGCACTCGCTGACACCGTCGCACGCACAGTTCCGCTGTCCAAACCGACTCCATACTCCAAGCGATGGTGGACAAAGGAGCTCACACAGAAAAAAAGACGACGTCAAGCACTACGCCAGGAAATCATACGTATTCCGCGCAGACACAGACCACCCCGCACACGAGGAACACCGTACCCAGCGAAACGCATACACGGAGGCCATCAAGAAAGCAAAATCTGACCACTTCCAGGAATTCCTGGCGGAACTGACCGAAGATCGCGCTTGGACAGCGCACAGGTACCTCAGTGCGGATTCGATGGGCGGCGGAAGGACACGCATACCAGCCCTCAATAGCAATGGGGCTGAGGTAACAGGGAACGCGCAGAAGGCTGACGCCCTCTTCGACAGCTTCTTCCCCGATGCGAACGCAGCACACACGACGTTCGACGAAAGCCAATACCCCGCGCCAAAATGCGATTTCAAACCCATCACGAACGCACAGATACGACGAGCGATCGCACGCCTCCACCCGTACAAAGCCGCCGGCACAGACGAAATTCAAAACGTCGTCTTCAAGAAATGTCAGGAAATTCTGGTACCGTTCATGGGCGCGCTCTTTCGTGCCACTTTCACGCTTCACAGATATCCACAAGAATGGAAGGACTCACGCACAGTCGTGCTGCACAAGCCGGGTAAGGCGGATTACACGGCCACGGGGTCATACCGCCCGATCGCTTTAATTAGGACCATGAGCAAAATCCTCTCATCGTGTGTCGCTGACGAGCTCATGCAGCTAGCCGAGAACCATAGCCTGCTACCGGAAACGCACTTTGGATGCCGAGCAGGACGAACAGCGACCGATTCATTGCACTATGTCACGAGCAAAGCCATGGAAGCCATGAACGAGGGCAAAGTAGCGTGCGCACTGTTCCTCGACATAAAGGGTGCTTTCCCCAGTATCAATCTCGACCGACTGGTACACGACATGCGGAAACGCGGAGTCCCAAAGGCATACACTGACTGGATCCGGATCAAGATCAGCAACCGACGCACAACCATGTCGTTCGACGGATACGAATCTGCAGGCAAGACGATGCCCTGCGGTGTAGACCAAGGATGCCCGTTGTCGGGTATCCTCTTCCAGTTTTACAACGCTGACCTGCTCGACGTACCCAGGGAGACAGATGGCGAACATGGAGTTGCTTTCGTCGACGACACCGCATACCTGGCTATCGCGCGAAGCCCGGCGGCCGCCGTAGCAAAATTGCAAGACATGATGCAAAGAGAAAACGGCGCGCTAGCGTGGGCAGCGACGCATATGTGCGCTTTCGCTATTGATAAGTTTGCATTAATGTGTTTCTCGAGAAAGAAGGTGAAGACACGCATCGATACGGTGCCCCACGCCGCGGGACACAACTCCACGACACGCCAGACCACCCTCACATCGACGTACAAACATTTGCTCATCCCCTGCCCACCGATTACAATACAAGGCAATCGCATCGAACCCACCGCATCTCACAAGTTCCTGGGGGTCATTCTTGACCGTCAACTACGCTTCCACGAGCACGTCGCACACGCCCTCCGGAAGGGTACAAAATGGATCAACACATTCAGCCGCTTCGCCCGGCCCTCGCGCGGCATATCAACACGATACATGCGACAGTTCTACCTAGCGGTAGCCATCCCCAAGATGTTATACGCAGCTGACATCTTCCTTATCCCCACGTACAGTGGAATGAAGGGCTCGAAGACGGCAATCGCACGCCTAGCGCGAGTACAACGCCAAGCTACGATCAGTATCACAGGTGCCTTGCGCAACACGGCCACAGATTTACTCGATGCACACGCCGACCTCCCCCCATTCCACCTCATTGTCGACCAGAAATGTCACGACGCTGCACTCCGACTCGCCACGGTCCCATACACGCACCCGCTTCACCACCACATTCAAACAGCACGATCGAAGCCATACAACCGTACTGCGAAAACGCCGATTCAACGCCTCATGCACATCTTCAAAATTAAGCCCGAGCGATATGAAAAGATATGGCCAACAAAACGCGGGCCAAAATGGGAGCCGAACATCAAGACGTACGTCGCGCGTAACAAGAAGGCGGCCGCCGCTTTCAATAAAGCCGTACGGGACGAGGTGGAGGTATACACGGACGGGTCATGCATCGACGGAGGGGTAGGCGCAGCAGCGGTCTTATACAGGAACCAGAAGCGAGTGCGCGCGCTACACAAGCACCTGGGCAAAGAGACGGAGCACACGGTATACGAGGCGGAAATAGTAGGTATGATCCTCGGAGCGGAACTTATCTACCGCGAAACACAGGTACGCCATGCGTCGATTCGGCTTGACAACGTTGCAGCCATACAAGCCACGCAGACCGCGAAGGCGAAGCCAGGCTCATACCTGCTCGACGCGGCATACATGGGCATCGACATCGCTGCCAAGAAACATCGAGGGAGCGCCATCTCCGCTATATGGGTGCCGGGACACGTAGGGATCCCAGGGAACGAGGCAAGCGACGAGGAAGCGAAAGCGGCCGCGCGGGGACTCTCGAGCGCCATACGGGAACTACCCGCATCGATCAAAGGGAAGCTCAAGGTCAGCAAATCTGCCGCGAAACAAGCCTTCCGCGCAAAGCTGAAAGACAGGAGAGTCATCGCATTCGAGGAGTCGCCGCGATACGCTCACATCCATAGCATAGATGAATCAATGCCATCGAGCAAGTACAGGAAAGCGACCGCCCGACTACCACGTCGACACGCATCGCTGCTCATGCAACTGCGCACAAAATTCATCCCCCTCCGTCGACACCTCCACCAAATCGGACGAGCCGACACCCCCAAGTGTCTCGAATGCGGAGAGGTGGCAGACGAAACCGTATGGCATTTTCTATTCGAATGCTCAGGGCATGCCACCGCCCGGGATCGCCTCTTACAGGCCATAGGACCCGACAAGATGCAAATCACGAACCTGCTCACAAAGCCCGCCCTGTTCCCGCACTTGTTCCGATACATCCACGACACGAAACGTTTCCTCGATACTTTCGGCGACCTCCGGGAAACGGAGAAAGAAGAAGAGCTCAGGAAAGACACTTTCAGGAAGAACGTGGCGGAATTCGAAGCACGATTCAACATGCGGGTGCGCGCAGGACTAGGAAGTGACAGAGGAACAGGACAAGATGGCAGAGCGGGCGTAGCGGTCAGAGAGCGGGGGGACGCGTCGGAAGGAGAGGGACGGGCGCACAGGCGACAGAGAGAGAACGGCGGCGGCACCGGACGGACACACGCGGAGGCAGAGGGAAGGAGGCAACCGACGGAAGCGGACGAGAGACCGGGACGAGAGGATGACGAGGGTTAGAGGAATGGCCGAGGGACCGGGCGGGCGCAGTCCACAGGACAGAGGAGGGACCACGGATGCAGGATCGAGGGCGGATGCACGGAAACAAGGACACAGAGGGCGCACGCGCGCAACACGAACTAGCGACACACTCTACACGATCTCCACGCACCCATCGGAGTAATCGACGACAGGGCAGCGAGCAAACCTCGCACAGGCCACGGCCGAGCACTTTCCTGTCGACAACACCTTTCCCTCACTCGACAAAGGTGCCCCTCAAGCCATACGGGCCATTGGAACCTCAATACGCCAAGGTTCACACTCACCCGGAGGTCACTCACGGGTCGTTGCAGGGAACAGAAATAGATTGCAGATGGAGAGGCAGGACGGTATTTACTATAGCCACAGTCTTGACATACGGTACGCCGCAACGGGACTATAAATTGGAACAAAAAAAAAAAAAAAAAAAAAAAGGAGATTGAGTTCGAGGAGGACATGCCGACTCGGATGGCAGGCAATCGCAGTGCGTGTATCCGTCACGGTCGCGTCGCGCACCGCGCATATTGACCTAGTAATCGTGTTAGGCCTTGCTCTAATTGTCATGAAAATGCGTGGAGAAAACTAGGCGAATCTGGAAGCGGAGTTGACAGAGTCAACCTTCGCAAGCTCAGGATCATCACAATTGGTCGGAACTGCGGTCAATTATGGCCAGCGCATGCTCGCTCCTCCACAAAGCCCCATATCATATCTGCACTCGCTCGTTTTTGCGTTCAGCCCACTATCCTCTCCTATACTTTGTGCGGTCTTATCTTCCCCGGAAATGTTGAACAGCACGCTATGCTGTGCTACTTTGCTCGGCGGCCGACTCTACTCAGCCGGAGCCCCGGCCGACCCGGCAGAAGCGATCCATGTCAACATCTCGCAATCGACGAAGCCTCTTCCCGTCAATTGCGTGCTCTTGAAGCTATCCTCGTGCAGATCACCCACGACCTTATCGCCGGGGACTATATATGACCGCTCCTGTTATCATCCACTCAGTGTACTTTACTGCCTACCACCATGTCGCCGGCACCAACCACCGTCCTCGGGTCGCTTTCTGCCTTCCCAGCATACGACAAGACGCCCACGATTGGCACGCGCTTCCCGGATGTTTCCACGCAACTCTCCGCATTCCTGACCGCGCCGAACGCAGACGAGCTAATCCACGACCTCGCTACGCTCGTTGCGCACCGCGGCGTCGTGTTCTTCTCCGCGCAAGACATCACGATTGCGCAGCAAAAGGTGCTCGCCCAGCGCATGGGCGAGCTCACAGGCAAGCCCGCGTCGTCGACGCTGCACAAGCACCCTATCACCGTCGCGACTGCGGAGCTGGACGAAGAGATCTCGGTCATTTCGTCGAAGGCGTGCGTTGCATGCGGTTTGGGGCGGCGGAGGTACTGATGACTGGTGGTGGGCACTGGGCAGGGCCTTCTCGCGCGCAGCTGTCAAGGACAGGACGCGCGCCAGCACAGGCTGGCACGCGGACATCACGTTCGAACCAGTGCCTTCTGATTATGCGGTGCGTGGCACCACGCCATATAGCTGCCTTCTAGTATTCACTGTCATGGCACATGCAGATCTTGAAGATGCACACACTCCCCAGCGGTAAGTGGGCCTCGCTTCTCATCTGTACAACCATCCGACAATGCCTCTCTAATCTACCAGTCGGCGGCGACACCCTGGTACGTGCATCCGTGGCCAGCATCTTCCCCGTTAACTTTGGGTGTAGTGGGCAAGCGGCTACGAAGCGTACGACCGGCTGTCCCCCACCTTCAAGGCGTTCCTTGAGGGCCTGACTGCGCGCCATGATGGCAACTTCTTTGTCAAGGTATATCTTAGACTTGCCAGCGTATAAATGATCTAAGCCCCTACTGCACAGTTCGCCGAGGCTCAAGGCATCAGTGTCCAAGATAACCGCGGCTCGCCCAAGAACACCGGCACTGATCTCACGGCTGTGCAGTGAGTCGACCACCTCACATTCTAGAGCTCTCTTCTCAGTGGGACGCGTGGCATTTTGAAAGCCCTGTCATCCGTACGAACCCTGTCACTGGCTTCAAGTCCATCTTTGTCAATAAAGGGTGCGCTGCCTCAGGCTCCGCCGTTCCATCAGGAAACCCGACAGCTGCTTGAGGCCGCTTGAGAGCGCCTCAAGAGCTCAAGCGCAGTCAAGAGGCAGGGTGCATTGAGAGAGGCCTCGAGCGCACCCGGTTGCTTGAGTCACGCTCTCGAGCACCGTTCAAGCACGCTCAAGCGGGGCTCAAGCACGCTCAAGCGGTCGGCTAACCGCCGCGTCATTTGCTCTCGAGGCTTCTCTCGAGCGACCTCGAAAACAGCGCCATATTGTTTTGACAGTGAATTAATTGGTTGATTTGTCACTTATTTAAATTGGGCTTATGAATGGATGAGCACATTGAGCACATATATTATTAGGCACCACAGGTAGACCACCAGGGACCCGAGAGTAAAGAATGGAGCATGTAAGGAAGTGAGTATCTGCGTGAGCCCAACTGCATACAATGCGGGGTAGTAGATGGCCCTCCCGGGGTCCGACAAGTGCCTGTGAGCGCACACGAGGCGGGAGCTAGAGACGTTCGTGTCGTATGAGAATGTTCAGACCTACCTGCCAGTCAAAACGGAGAAGCTCTTGTAGGCAATGCACGGGCAACCGCCGAGTGGTATGCGAGGGATGTGCACAGAGCATCGAGAGGAAAGACTTGCTCGGCGGGCGGGATCAAGCGTGAGCGGATGTCGCCTGTGCAAGCGAGCAATCAAACACTACTTGCACTCGAGATGAGCGTAGACGCTCCAGTCGAAGGGCCTCCGGGCACCCTTATAATCTCCATCGGCGACTCTCCGTCGTCCGAGCCAGGCAGATGTAGCAAGCGCGTGCAAAGGCTGAAGAGATCGCAATTCATCCTGTCCCACCGGACCTGATGATGTACGATGGACCCGAGTCGGGCTTCAGCTTGTGGGAGTTGAAGTAGTCTTGCGCAGGCGGAGAAAGGGCGAGAGGGCGAGGGGATGCGAGGGCGAGGGGATGCGAGGGCGAGGCGAGGTCGGCAGGTCAAACACTGCAGAGCTGAGAACGTAGTGGGGTGTCAGATGCAACGAATCCATCCTGGTACATACTAGCTGAGTGGACTATTCGACGATACTGTCGCAAGGGGACTATGTCAAGGCGACATGTTACTCAGCGCAGTTGCTGAGTTGCGACAGCCTAGACGAAAACCACATGGGTGAGGACACTGTGGAACTGAGAGAATACGGAAACGTACTGAGCAACCATCTTTATCGGGAACGAGACGAAGAGACTACTTGACTGAGTCTCAAGCAGCCCAGAATGCGGGAGGGGAGGGGAGGGAAACAGTGGAGACGGAGCAAGTCGCGACGAAAGTTCAACATGACGCAAACAGGAGCAAATACACGACTTCGACTCAGTCGTGGCTTTAGCTGGCGACAATCCCTTCTTTCTTGATCAGAAGCTTGCAGAATTATCTTGTGTCAAGGCCGCAGACGACGCCCGCCGCTTCAAGTAAGTACACGAATGTTATACGCTCTACTAGAAGCCCGCCGCCTCTGCGTGCCGACGCAACCGCGCCTCGCCTGCCTCGGGGAGCCCCACGCGAATACACATCAACTCTGATCCCTCTTCCGCGTTGTTCTTCAGCGGTGTGCTGCACTACGGCGCATTCGTACCGGTACAGGGAGGCGCGCGGCACCTCATGAGCCGGTTGCTTCAAGGTCGATTAACTCGGGTTGCGAAGTCGGAGTGGGCTACTTGGTTCTTGCGCAGTGCTCGCCGTCATCCGCTGTTGGACGGGCACGTCTTCGACGTCCCAGCCCGTCTTTCCGCAGTACTTAGTAGATTGTGCACCTGCGTATAATGCCATGGCTTCGAACAAAATGGACCGTAGCTGTGCACTCGCTATGTAAAGTGTTTTCATTGTGCAGCACTCACAATTCAAAGAACGTAAATTCCCGAGGAGGACCCGGACACTTCTCACGTATGTATGGGCCGGCTTGAGAGAGCTTGAGAGAGCACTCAAGAGCGCACATATACGCGCTGTCAATGGTGTGCTCGACCCCACTCGAGAGAGACGTCAAGCGTGCTTCAAGCGCTTGATGGCTCTTGACAGCGCTTGACTGTTCGTCGATTCTCTTGACCGCGCGGGCGGTTTTCCTGATGTCACCAAAGCATTCTAACGATCTTTCGTGCCCTAGCTTCACGAAGCGCATCCTCGAATTGAGCGAGGACGAATCCGACCTTGTGCTGGACTATCTCTTCCGGCACATTGCAGAGAATCACGACCTGCAGGTGCGCTACCGCTGGAGCAAGAATGACGTCGCGATCTGGGACAATCGATCAAATTATCACACCGCTACGTGAGCTTTCCAACAGATGATACCAGCTCACAGTCGCATCTTAACACATGTGGATGTAGGCATGATTATTTCGAAGAGCGGGAGGGCAACCGCGTTGTGAGCATTGGCGAGCGCCCGTACTTTGACCCAAAATCGAAGTCAAGGAGGGAGGTGTTGCAGCTCAAGCTTTAGTGGCGCTTCGGCACAATAACGCGCACAGTATTTCTGTTCACGACGAGACGTCTTTATGGTGATGTGCGATACAACCGCGGCCAAATCTTTGCCAACTGAATACGCTCAACTTGAACGGTTGACGGCCTACTCCGTCTCATTCAGCTCATGCGCGAGCTTGACGACATCGTTCTGCGGCTGCGACATCAGTGGACGTATAGTCGGAGAGGAGGCGAACACGTACCCCTTTGCGTGTGATCTTCACGGCCGGATCGCCCTCCTTCGCGTTGCGGCTGACGGTGTTCCCCTAAACCCTCGTCAACCCGCCGCCGGATGAGACGCCGAGAGGAGTGCGCACCTTGTTGCTCGTCACCTCAGCCTTCCCGTCCTTCACTACCTCGGCGACCTCGCCGCTCGGCTGTCCTCCGCCCCAGTTCCATCTGCACTCGAGGATAAGCACCGCTGATGTGCCGCTGGAGCTGAACGAGATGGGACGTACGAAACCTCCTGTCCTTCTTTGACTTCGTAGCACATCGTGGGTGGTCAAGGTTCAGAGTATATGGTTGAAATGCAAGAGAAGTTGGGCAGTCGCCAGCTCCTGAAGTATGAGAACTGATTGACCTTCGACGTCATGGATTCCTGGTCCCGCCGCTGCGGGGCCGCCGGGGCGGGCTCAAATCTCAAATTATCTCTATGGAGGCCTGGAGTGGACAGCTCGGAAAAGGAAACTATTGATGCCATCAGTGGCGGGACCCCGGCCACTACAGATTTGTAACCCACCTTCCCAATGCGGCAGGCATGCCCATATCCAGCAAGCTAACCCCCTTATCGGTTGGTATGGCGGTAGCGTGCTCGATAACCCATCATGTATCGCATATCACAAAGGATCCTATAAGTTCAACTTCTAGCTTCAATCCGAGCTCTCGGAGGATGCAGGCAGGGGAAACCTGTGCTCTTAGAGTAGAACACTCAGGCCACAGGAATACTAAACGTGGCAGGTGCAGGAGCGGTACGGCGCGTATATGAAGTCCGTTGGCTGAGTAGCGAAGAGCGCTGATAGCTCGGACAGCGAACATGGGATGGGAGACAACTCTATTCCAGCGGCCTTGGCCACACGCTTCAGTTCGTGCGTCCAGAGGCTTTTGTGGCTACCGCAGAGAAAACGCGAACTAGCCACAGTTGAAGTGCTGGCGGTGCCACCGTGCATTTGTTCCGAGGTTGTTTCACGTATCTACTGAGACACAATGCTAAACTGACCCTGCAAACCGGGCACTGGGCCGGTCAAGCATTGACTCCTGTTGCGCCCTTTAAGTCACCCACTAGCAAGTCAATCAGCCTAGGCCAAAAAAAAGTAGCGAACAAGACGCATTCTGCTGACGCTTTGAGGTCCGTATTGTTGCATACCACACATTGGGCAGTCAACGCTAACAGCTAGAATCAGCTGGCGAAGATGTGTACGGAGACTCAGAACCCCCGTTCAGGACCGTCACGCCTGGTCTCCAACCTGCTATTGAGAGGCAACACGTAGATACGGTCTTAGTAAGCAGAAACAGGACACTGCCTCGCTGGACCACCTACAGCACGTGTAGATACATGTACCATTGCACACAAAAAAGTGAAAAGAGGTATATGTAGTGAAAGCGCATGTCAGATATAGTGCAGCAGAGTGACAGGGCCGGGTGCCGTCATGTAGCGGAATTGTTGACAGTCGGACCCAACTCCGATGCCGTAACTTGCTCTGTGTGCTTGCTTATTTTGCCTCCATGAGTGTCCATAATTTGAGGTCTGCAGAGTGCCTCCAAGCCTCCGCAGCCAAGTGCCATACGCTGCACAGAGTAGGTGAGTGAGTCGGATTGCATGCGGGAGGTCGCAATGCGCCGCCCTGGTATCCTCGTGCGTACTTTTCCTTCTTTGTCTTGTCCCTTGCGCTGCTCAGACTGGCTCTCCGTCCGCCTATAAATGGTTCTCCAATTGCCGGCCAGACGCACGGATTGCGTGAGTCGGAGTCGGTCTACACCCGTGGCGTCGCGATGTGCCATACCGGGTGTGGGTGCGTTCTTCTCTCTAATTCTGTCACCCCATGCACTCATTCGGGTGCATTGTTACTACTGTATGGCCGACTTCAGAGGGCTCACCTACTGTGATTGGTTAGATGTAAGGCAACTACGTGTATCCGGACCTCAAACTCCGACTCTTCTACACAATGTCAAGCATATTGACCAAACATACGCGGTCGAGCGTATTGACCACCCAAAAACGGCAGCAGTTTACATACAGGTGCTTCCAATGCTGTACATTTGTGCAATAAATGTCCAAGGGAGCGCAATCGTGGTGTGTACCTACATCCGCTGGTGCCACACTGCATCCTCCGTCATCGGGTCAACAGCACTTCTCCCGGGCTACGGTACAGGAAAAGCATCCGTTGAGCTAAGACCTCTAAGACCGTAGCACTTGCTTGACGTAGATATCCCTGCACCTGTAGAGTAAACTAGCATGACTCGGACTTAGAGAACTTGCGACAAATCGGGCTAGAGTGCTGCTGTACGACTGGTCAAATACTGTTTATTCGGCCCCCTCCTCATTGTCCGAATCGCCGTCCGCCTCGTGTTCCACTTCGCCTCCTACGTCCTCGCCATCGGAGCTATCGCTGTCCGTAAA
Source organism: Auriscalpium microsporum (assembly GCA_019914985.1). NCBI lineage: Eukaryota > Fungi > Basidiomycota > Agaricomycetes > Russulales > Auriscalpiaceae > Auriscalpium > Auriscalpium microsporum. The sequence continues at coordinate 1,334,383 of JAHLMG010000010.1, read as the reverse complement.
GTCCGCCTGCATTGCCTGCTCTTCGACCATAATCTCCTGAAGCATATCCGAGTCGCGCATCCGCTGCAGGAATGGCGAAAGATGAGGGTTCGGATGTCCACCAATGTACTCATACTCGGTGTCTCCGCCTTCACGTCCAAAAACGACCCCCTCAGGTAGAGGCTCGCCGGGGAGCAAATCATACGCATCCTCTTCAGGACCGATCAAGTCGTCATGTGCCGCCCGAATGGCCGCTAATGCCACCGCCACATCGGGGACCAAGTCCCCGTGAAGGAGGGAGGCCTTGGCCTGGTCCAGCAGCGCTCTGAAGACGTGCCAGAAGTGGTCGCCAAAGTCGGAGCTGTGGACGTCAGGCGTGCCAATGGCAGCGTACATTTGCTGGAGGAAGTTGTCAACGGCGGGGGGTACGAGTTCGAACACTGGGTGATCTTGAGGCGCATACGTCGCTTCCATCTCGTCAAACAGTGGAGCTGGAACTCCGACCTACGGAGCTATCAGTATGCAATATCGCCGGGGAGAGGCACCCGCGTACCAGTAGATCCAATGCACCGACGCTCTGGGGAAGGTGATACATTAACTCAGGGATGCCGTGGGGTGAGAGCTTGTGCTTGTTTGCCCGCCGTTTGGTCTTATTCTGCTGCAGTCTCCAAAGATCAATCTCTCGTTGGATCCACGGAATGGCGAGCCAGCGGAATACCATCCTAGAGGGTATCGTGCTTGATCAGCTCTGGTCAGGGACCCTGTTGCCACAAATCACGCACCGGTGGAGCAAGTTGTCGGGATCATACCAGTCGCTGTGCAGACCGAGGTCAAATATCCTTTCGAAGCCAGGGGCCCAGTCGCGACGAAACATGGACCAGAGGATCTCCGGCTTGATGTTTTTGCGCGTTCGCATCCACCTATGCTGAACCGAAGTTCCGAGCGCTGGGTCCAGTCTCCTCCGGATGGCCGTCTGCGCGTTTGCAACTCCGTAGTTTTCCGATCCAGGGTCGCTCTGGGTCATCATCGGCACACCTATTGCGACCAATGTGTGTGTGTCAGAACTCTACACCGGTCAACCGTGATTTATTCCGCCCACCGTTTAACGTCCGAGCATGATCCAGGAAATACTTGCAGATCAAGCGGGGGTTGCGGTTGGTCCACCATACCTTCAACCAGTTGATGTAGCCGGTGTGAACGTCGACTGAGCAGTGAAAGTACAAGTTAAACTTCCTCCACTTGTCGTGTTGATCTTGCGCCCAGCAGTCGTGAACCCCGGCCGACCAGTACTGCCTCCGCGTAAGGGGGCGTGCTATGCGCTCGCGCACGGCGTCCGGCTCCACGGTCCTCAGATACTGCGCCACCATTTCCCTGGAGAGAAGCATCAGCAAAGTTGGCCACTTGTACTGATGAAAAATATAACACACCTAGGAGCTTGCACGCTAAACTCTAGCCACAGGAGATCCTTAATTTTGCGGGCACCTCGGAACGGATACTTCGCCCGTACCAGGGGGACATACTGGGTTACCAAGGCCATCTTGTCTTCTAGCTTGCGCTTGCCAGCAAGCCCCCACTCCGCCCTCCGGCGTCGAATGGTTTTCACACTGAAATGGGGGAAATGACGTGAGCATGGGACAGCAGTCTCCGAATGGGTCGCACAAACCTGAAGGAATAGTCCTCTGTTCCGAAGATCGTTTCGCAATTGTGTACAATCTGCGCGTCGGTGCATCTCAGGTCATACAAATAAAAGACCCAAGCCTTGAATAGGTCGGTGTCCGCTGAAATTTACATTAGTTAAAGTGGATTCACGGGTTGCAACAGCCGTGCAGCGTACGAGGACCCTTGTGCTGGTTAGCCCTTGGCATGCGGCGGAGATAATTTGGAGTATGTGGGGGTGTGACGCGCTGGTAGATAAGTAGACAACGTTTGCCAAACCCTGGCGTCCCACTTATACAAACCCGCTGGGACTGTTAACAAAGATGGCCTGCGTGGTGTCCACGCTCCACATGGGCCGGATGGCAACGCTGGAGTGACGGTGACAACAATCAGGCATACGGTTAGGGTAGGTGGCAACTCGCCGGTCTCCAAAATGGGGTGCCCGAGTGCACCGGACTGATCGATCGTAATGACCAAGCTCCGATTGGAGCTATTCCGTGTGGCACCGAGAGAACCAAACATGTGCCGATGAGTGCATGCAGCTCCGCATGTGGTGATACATGCAAGCAACTCCGCATGCTGTGATTGGATGCCCGAGTGCACCGGTCTGGTCAATCGCGAAAATGCATGGATACGTCAGGTGGTACTCCCTGATTCCATCACTGCACCGGTCGGAGCGACCACGGTAAACAATGGCAACCTTCGGCGCTAATCTGTATACATCTCCGCAGGTTCGGATCGAGTGCAACTCCGCAGGTCGTGATGTGATGTCCAAATGCACAAGTGTTCTTGATCATAAAAGTGATTGCACAGTTTTGAGAATTTCTGCTTGGCCCGCAAAGGAGCAAGCATGTGGCGATACATGCAAGTAACTCCGCATGTCGTGATTGGATGCCCGAGTGCGCCGGTCTGGTCGATCGTGAAGATGCATGGAAGCATCAGGCCGTATTCCCTGATCGTATCACTCCTGCCTCTATGCACAGCCAGACGTGAAATAATCAATGTATTTCTCGACTTGCCACGGCAATTGCGAGATACACCGTATCCACAGATCACGCGGGGTGCCGGCGAAACTTTTGAGGAGGGAGATTCCTGCCTTGGCGGAGATGCAGCTGACCGCAACCCATGTCATTGATCGACCTTGCAAGCATGGCTGCAGAGATCATTGTATGACATGACCATTGATGATATGGTGACCGGGATGCCATCACTTGCGGAGAATGCGGAGAATGAAAAGTCATCAATTTCAATTGCCCTGGTCAAAAACCATCAAATTGGTTGAATCATACTGGCCATTATTTCAAACACTACAGAGGGAGACCGGCCCGTAGATACATTTCATCCAGAACCACTACGCCTGATCAATCAAACATCGTAATTAGACCTGGCGACGAGGTCCTGAACGCGACAGCCGCACCCCCTCCGCCTGATCAAGCAAACACTCTGCGTTGATGAGATGTACCCAGGGGCAGGCCCCGAGAACGTCGATAGGAAAGGGAGGAGCGAGCAGCCAACCGCTGGCCCAAGAGATGGTGGGTCGGAGAAAGGAACCCACGGTCGGAACCGTGCCCCGAACACAACCACCCAGGCCCTACGGGACCTGGACCATTCCTCTTCGCACCTGCCTTCCGACCGTCCGACCGTCGTGCGAGCTCCCTTCCGCTCGATACTTTCCCCGTTCCTGCCTCCCGTCGCTGCGAGGCCGCCTTGGTCGCGATATCGTCCCGACCTTGCACTTCGAGTCCCAGCGTCCATATCGTCCGTAGTAGATATCCTAGAATAAAACGTCAGTCGAGAAAACCCCTACCACACTGTATCATTCCAGTCTGCGGTTGAGGTTAGGCAGCGTGGCCCGTAACATCGCGGTGGCGGCGCGACCCTAAGGCCGATCCCGTTCTTAGGTCTAGGTCATTCGGTTGGCCTGGGCTGTCCGGTCGTGGCTAGTCGAGGTCGCTACCGCGGAGAGATGAAAGGTGTAGTCTCGGGTGTAGGTCCCCAAATCCAAAAGTGTTCTACAATAGGTCGAATCGCGTCTATATACCGCTGCTTTGTCAGCTCTCCCACGCTCTTGTGCGCCCGCGCCCCCGCTAAGTCCCGTCCGTCGGCTGCACACCTCTCCTGCGCGGTCCTCCTCTCCTAGCTACATCGCGTTGCCTCGGAGTTAGCACAATGTGGTCGGAAACGTGCCTCGATGCCTTACGGGCGATCTCGGGGGGTGTGTGTGTTCGTCTGTGGTGGTGCGATCAGCCCTTGTCGGTGCCTGTAGCGCGGCGGGTCCCATCATCCTCCCCCCAACTGAGCTACCGACTGCCCTCAGTCGGCCCATCCCCGGAAGGGCTCGCCCGATAAAAGCTCTCTCGCATCACCACGCAGTACCGCCAGGTAGTGTCGCGCCTTCCTGCCTGCACCCACCAAACTTCCCCACGTCCCTACACCCCCAATGACTTGGTCTCCCCACACGTACCGTCGGGGTACTCTCCTGCTGTACCACCTGGGTAGAGCACCCAGTGCCGACTTCCCACTCGCCGTCGCCGCCGAGGCTATCGAGTCGCGCGAGCGTTGGGCGCAGGAGGTTTTAGCTATCATCGTACGTCTCCGTGCTTCCCCGCTCCGTTGTCGCGCTAATTCTCCGCCACTACCTACCTTTTAGGCGTCCATCGTGGATTCCGATCCACGGCTGATCATCCCCCTCGCCGAGCGCGTTCTCATGCCGATCCTCGAGAATGCCATCGCCCTCGTGCCCGACGTCGAGGACCGCTTCCGATCCTGGGCGGGACGCTTCATCCGCCCTGCTCCCTTGCCTATGGCCGAGCTGCATCCTTGGACCTCCGTCGTCGATCGGGGCGACCTGCTGGACGCGCCTAAAGTCCGGTTGACCGCGACGCTGGTGGAGGAGAACTTTTGGGTCGTGTTTCGCAAGCGCGGCTGCTCGGTTGCGTCGTACTTGCGCGAGCTTGCCGTTTTCCATACCGCCATCCAGGGGGATCGCCCCTTGGGCAATCAGACGTGGATCGCGTATGCTCTCCGAGAGGCCTTGGAGTGTGCCGCGCTCTCCATTCGTCACTCGCGTGGTGGGACCGCTTTCCTTGCTGACTACGTCGGTCGCGAGTCGACCGCATGGCCCATTTCGCCCCCCACGCAGTACGGTCGCAACCTCAGCGGGCTGGGCGCGCGACTCTTGGCCCGTTTTGAGGCCGTTTACCGAGAGACCGTCGCGGAGTTAGCAGGCGCCATGGAGAACATCGCCGATTTGCAGGCCCTTTGGACCGACGCTCCCTTCCTCCTAGCCATCGTCCACGACCCGTGCCGTTCCCTCGAGAACGCGACCCGACTGTTTCTGGAGTACGCAGAAACTGCAGCGCTCGTCCTGCGCCGTTTTCCTGCCGCCCCGACCGAGCCCGACCTTTACACCTCCAACCTCTTGGTGACTTTCGTTCGGCATCGCGTATTGTCGGAGCTTCCCCCCGGCCTGCGCGATGATGATGGCGTCAATTCACTCGACGACGATGCTGGTGGTGTCGATTCCGACAATCCGATGGATGGCGACCCTGGGGACATCGGGGGCGTCGAAGGACACGGCGCCGTGATGGAGCATGTGGCGGTCGGTGATCTCGGGGCGATAGTGGATTACCGTAGCGATAGCGATAGTGACCTTGCGAGCTCCCGCGAGTAGCGTAAGCCTCCTGTACCGTGTTCTTTCTGTTGCCAAGATCTCGTGTGGGCCTGTGGCACCCCGGCTTGGCGGCCATGCTTGTCGCGCCCTGCCTGCGTCTGCGCTGAACGTCTCACGGTCTCCGCCTGCGTTTTGACCAGTCGCGCGTGGTACCCGTCGCGCGTGGTACCCGTCGCGCGTGGTCGATCCGCGCTTTCTTCTCTCGATCCCCGCCTGTTCCTCTTGTTCCACGCGCGCGCAAGTCACCCGACGCCAAGACCGTCCTTATCGTCCTCCTTCTCCCTTGTGACGGGCCGTCCTCCCCCCAACTGAAGTCTGTGCCTGTCCTCAGGCGCGTGGCCCCCGGCTGCGGTGCAGGATATCGGGTCGCGTTAGGTTTCCGACGTCGTACAAAAGCGGGCGGTTGGTGCCTGCGACCCATCCGCTATCATGTCGTCCCTCTTTACCCTCGAATCGCAGACTCTCGCCCTCCTCGGCCTGCTTCTTGCGCCTCCTGCGATCGACCCGGAGAACGAGCCCGTCGGAACGCTGATCACGACCCGTGAAGCATGGGGTCGCAAGGTTGCGACGCTCTACGTATGTCGTCGCGTTTTACTTGCGATCCCTACTTATGTGTGTCGTGCCCTTCCAGAACGACGTGTTCAACACAGCGAAGCCTTCCGTCCTCCGCCTTGTGCAGGCGGTTGTCGGCCCTATCTTCGAGGCGGTGTTCGCCGCGTCCCCCGAGTCGCGTGCTGCTTTCGCCGAGTGGGGCGGTATTCTCGTCAGCGACCTTGCGCCCCCGATATCCGCTCCCCTTGACCCGGCGTTCGCTGTTCGCCCCATCGCCGGTTTTACCTTTCCGAGCCATCGCGACCATCGTCGGCAGCTCGCCCGCCTTTCCGAGGGCGCGTTGTGGGCTGCGTTCGAGTCGGGGCGTACGTCCGTTCCCCAGTATCGCCGTAGCCTCGGGGAGCTCTGCCTTGCTGCGTACCCCACCGGGCGCGGCGCGGGGATTGACGCGACTATCCATGCGGAGTTCATCGCGGCGATGAATGCTTGCGCGTCAGCGCTCCAGCGCCTGAACGGTGGAGAAGAGGTTCTGTTGTCCGAGGTCCATCGCCTCTCGTATTCGACCACCGACACCTCTCTCCCCGACCTCCTCCGCACTCTCGCGCGACCTCTCTCCGACGTTCTCATTACCCACACCACGAACACCGTGGCTACCTTGACGTCGGTCTACGTTACCATCGCGGAAGCTGCGCGACCTGACGATCGGCGCGCACGCGGCCGCTGGGGTCCGTATTCCGATGCATTCGCGTCGGCCGATGGTTCGCTCGAGGCCGCTTCTGTTGCGTTTTTGCGCGACGCGTTGCAGTGGGCGGCTACTATCGACAGCCTGCACGCTCGAACTGCGATCGAGAGCGCCGTCCTCGCATCGAACTTGCCTACCGAGTTGATGGCCGAAATCCACAGCGACCCGACGATGTTCCTGGACGAAATCGTAACTTTCCGCGCGGTCCCAATGGGCTGGCAGAACATGCAACGCGGTCGCCGAAGCGGTGGTGTGAATCGGGCTCGCGTTAACCAGCAGGGGCGCGTTCCTCGCGACGAACCTACCGGACCGTAGCGTCTAGCGCCGTCGCGTTGTTGGATCGTCGATAGGTACAGGGAAAGAAAGAGCCCGCGTTAATGTAGAGCCTCGTGCCCGCATGTGCGTCGTTGAACGCCTCCCCAATTGAATGTAGTGCTTGCGACTCTTTTTGCCAGCTGGTGCGACGCCTGTGTGCCGCGGTCGCTCGTCGCGAGCGGGACGGGCGCTAACGACTTGTCAGATCTTGCTCGTGCCAGCCGCACGTGCCCGCCACGCGGCGTCGGTGCCGCCGGCGCCTTCCTCCAGCGGCCCGGTGCGCTTCGCGGGATCAAATCAACGGTCGCTGATGAGATCGCGGATCGACCCGGCATCGCGGGCGCTCGGAGGCAAAACCAGTGCTCTGGCCGGGCCACGCGGCCGGTCGCTCCCACGCACGCGCCATTGTTCGTGCGCCTATGGTGAAGTCGCCGCCGCCCTTCTTCCTTCTTTCCCCTCACCTCTCGCTCGCTCCCTCGCTCCCCCGATTCATCCTGCAATGGACGCTGCTTCCCTCGCCGACGCCACCGCCACCCGCGCTATGCTGGACCTCCAGCTGGGGCTGCTCGGGGCCATGGCACGCGACGCCACCTCCGAGGCGCAGCTCGCTCTGCTGCGCCCCCAAGTTCGACAACTCCTGGTACGTTCGCCCGTTCGTCCTCCTCACGAAGTTACTGACCGACCTTCCCCCAGCGTTCTTACTATGACGCCCGTGGCCGCGGCGTGACGTTCTCTGCCGAGGCGCGCGCGCGCTACGACGCGCTCGAAGACGCCGTGCGCCCACCGCCTGCACCCCGCGATGAAGACGACACGGAGGGCGAAGGGGACGCCCCTGCGCCCGTCCCTACACCGCCGCCTGCGGTCTTGCCCAGCGCCCGCGAGGAGGAGGCGACGGAGGAGGCTCGCCCGTCTCGTGGTCGCCGCCCAAAAGTGCGTCCATCCTCCTCACCGTCGCTGGTCCGCCGTACTAACACGTCCCTTGCTCGCTGCTACAGGCTCGCCGCGTGCCCGTCCACCGCGCGGAGGTGGTGCTGCCGCCCGCCGTACCGCCGCCCTCGCCTCCTTCCGCTCGGAGTCAGCGCCACGCTGCGCGCGCGGCCGCGCCGACCGCACCGGTGCTCTCCACCGCCGCAGGGAAACGTCGGGCCTCGCGGTCGCCCGCCCTACCCTCGTCTCCTCGCACGCCGCCCCGCTACCGCCCTACGCGCGGTCGCCCAGCCAAGAAGGGCCGCCCGACGCCTGCGTCCGCCGCGCCGAGCGCCTCCCGACGCAGTTCCCCGTCGCCCTCGCCCATTCTCGGCCTCGATGACTCGTTGTCGGACGCGGTAGACAGCGATGGCGACGCGCTGTTCCACAAGTCGGTCGCCCGCCCCACGAACACCGAGCGGTACGCGGGCGAGCGTCTCAAAGTAGGTCGCTCCTGTCCCAGTCGATTTTTAACTTCTTTTGCTAAATTCTCTCTCCTCGCTTCCAGACCCGCCGCCGCTGCGCGCGTTGCGAGACGCACTTCGTCAAAGGCGCCGTGCGATGCGAGTTCAAGCCGCACTTGCCCTCGAAGTGCATCCGCTGCCGCGCGCAGCGTAAGGCTTGCGCTGGCGCCGTGCTCGCCGACGGCTCGCGACCTCCCCTTCCGGTTGCCCGCCCCAACCGCGGGCGCTCTGGCCGTACACGCGCAGCTTCTCGCGCCCCACGGTCTCGGTCGGCTCCTCGCACCGCCGCGACGTCTTCCACCGCCCGCTTGGCTCGAGGATCTGCTCGCGTCCGGCGATTCTATGGGTAAGTCCTCCCTTTTCTTTTTAGCTGCCCTCCTTCTAACGCCCTCCGTGCTTCACACAGATCCCCCGCGCCGTGCCCGCGACCTGCTGGCCGAGGTGTTGTCGTCCGTGGACGCAGACGCGCGCCGGTTCGAGTCGCTCCCGGCCGCCGATCGCTTCCCCGAGGGCGCCGAGTCCATTGCCCTCGTCCAGGCGGAGCTGGACGCCAGCCGGACGACTCTCCTCCTGTGGCCCTACCGCCACGACCGCCTCCTTCTCCGCTGGGCGCAACTCACCCACCGCTACGGTGCTCGGGGCACCTCCGACGTCCCCGGTTCTGACGCCGCTCCGTCTCCCTCCGCTCCCGGCTCACCCTTAGCTGGTCCCAGCGGGCTCCATCGCCCCGACTCCCCGACCGTCGCCACGCTCCCTCCGAGCTCCGTCGCTGGCTCTGCCCCTGGTGCAACCGCTTCCGACGAGGAGGAGGAGGAGGACGAGCTGGAGCCCGCCCGTGCTCCGTCTCCTCCGCTGCCTGGATCGCCCATGTCGGGCTCCGACGCTGCAGAGGCCCTCGCCGACAGCGACGGCGATGCCCCCACTGCCGCAGCTGGGCCGTCGGGCGTCAACACCGATGGAGACGAGGGGGCCGGCGAGGAAGAGGCGGACGAGGTTGACGACGAGGAGGAGGAGGAGGGAGAGGCGGAAGAGGGTGACGACGAGGAGGAAGAGGGCGACGACGATGAGGACGCAGAGGCCGGAAGTAGCGACGCTGGCGTCGTTGCTGATCCCGACGCTGCGGAGGTAGTGGACATGGACGTCGACGTGTAGTGCTCCCCTGTACGATTTTCTTCTCGCCCCGTTTCCCGTTGTTCTCGCGCGTCGCTTCCGACGCGATGTTCTTGTATTTTCTTGTTTTCACTCTAGTTCTCCCCAGCCCTGATGCTAAATAAAAGACTGCTCCATAAAATAGAAAATTCCCCCGCCGCAAGGGAGGAAGAAAGTAAGCTCCGGCGCAGAAAGAAAGTAAGCTCCGGCGCATTGTATCAGTTAGTACCATGTCCGCGGCGTATCTCCTTAGCGTAATTCGTCAGTTAGTCGCATCCTCCCCCCGTCTGAAACTGCTGCCCCCAGCAGTCTTGTAGGGCGTTTCATGCGACGCTACCATCTTCTGCGCTGTTACTCACTGTGTCCGACGCGTCGCTGTCGATGCTGCCCGCCTCCTGTGCTCCGTCACCTGGCTGTGGGTGTCCCAGTAGGTCGGAGAGCCGTCGGGCTGGTATGTCGATGAACTCGGGCAAAGGCGGTAGTGCGAGTCGCGTCCGCGCGAAATAGGGGATGATGCGAAACTCCGCCGTCGGGCGGTCGAACACCGCGCCGTGGAGGTCGCACAGAACGTAAGGCCCACCCCGTCGGCGCCCGATAACTATGAAAGGTCCGTCGTAGCGGGGGAGCATCTTGCGATCAAGAGATTTCTCGAACTGCGTGAACCGAACGAGTACTAGATCGCCGCGATGGAAGCTGTAATTCTTGATGGATGCCTCGTGTTCGCGCTCGAAAACTATCGCGTCGTGTCGCCGCTTATCGAACACTTTTGAGTGAAGCGTGCGGAGCTGGACGCGACGTTTTTGCAGCGCGACGGCCCGTCGCGCGATCAGGTCCGTGGTCGATAATATCGAGTCAGGCGGTGGCAGCAGGTAGGTCGCCTCCACAATATCGAGTGGCATCAACGCTTGCGTTCCCGTTGCCGCAAAGTAGGGAGAGCATCCCATTCGCCTGCGCGTCGTAATTCTGTCTGCCCAAAACACCGAGTGTGCGACTGCCGCCCATTTGCTCGCGTCGCCGTCGGCGGCCTTATACAGCGCCTGTCGGACGTCGAAGTGCGATCGCTCGACAATCCCGTTGGATCGCGAGTTATATCCTGAGATGCGAATATGCTGAACCCCGTAGTCCTCCTGTAGATGCTTCAGTGCCGCTAAATACGGCGTCCCGTTGTCCGTTACAATCTCGCGGAGGGCACCCCAGCGACATAGCACGTCTTCAAATATCCACCGCGCGAGCGACTTGGCGTTTTCCTGACGCAGCATACGCCATTCCGGGAAGTGCGACACCGAGCATCGTCCCTGCACGATGTATTTGAAGCCCCGCGACGCCGGCATGTGCATAGTGTCTGCGTACATTTTGGCGAACAGAGGCGCCGGCGTCGCGACCGTTGGGGGAATGAGTACGTGCTTGACCTGCCGCACCTGACAAATATGGCAGGATCGAACAAACCGCGCGACGTCGCGGTCCATGTACGGCCACCAGAAACGTTCCAGCAGAAGCATTTTGGTCGGGTATGCGCCGCGATGGCCGACGTCGTCGTGGCACGCCTTTAAAGCAGCTACGCGACGCTCCGGGGGTAGGACGAGCTGGTGGCGCCCCTGCGATTCTTTGCGGAAGAGGCTCGTGCCGTCCAGGAAGAACTCGGTGCAGTAGCGCAGAAACGTCGCATATTCCTGGTCGGTCATGCCGTCTGGTCGCTGGAGTGTGTTGTGCCATTCCTTCACCCGAACAACTCTGTCGTCGGCTTGCTCCGCCTTGATGTCGCGATCAACGACGTCGTACGACAGCTCCGCCGGTGTGGTCTGGGTCACGAACGTCGCGATTGCGGTCTGAGCCTGGTCGAGGGGGTCGCCCGACCGCGTTCCTCTGCTTCCTGGGACGTAGGCGTTGACTAGGTGAACAAATCCGTACATCGCGTCGACCCAGTCCTCGAAGCCGTCGCGTTCGTTTTCTGCAACGTCGCCCGGTTGGCGCCGTCGGCGCGACATACCATCAGGTCCGTGGAACAGTCCGGGCACATGCACTAGGATGAAATGGAACATTAGTATCGCGATAATCCACCGATTCATGCTGGCCGATGGTTCAATATCGGGGTTGTCGAGCATGCCCTTAATGTACCGCGCGTCGACTTCGACGACCATGTTTCGCACCCCGATGAGGTACATCTTGAGCGCACGAAGCGCCCAAAACAGCCCATACAATTCCAGTTTCGGTTGCGAGAAGCGCGCTTCTCGGTCGTTCAACGCGATGGATCCAAACCGTGCGTACCGACGCTTTTTGCGACTCTTCGGATCGTCGGCGTCGGCTTGGCACAGCAAGAACCCGACTGCGATGGGTGACGTATCCACGGCGAGGATGACGGGCTCGCCCGATTGGTAATCGATCGGTTTTAGCGCTGGCGACTCCAAGAGGGCACTCTTGAGATCCTCCATGGCAGCCAATTGTTCCGCCCCGAACTCAAACGGCACGTCTTTCCTCGTGAGATGTGTGAGTGCATGCGCGCGATGCGCAAAATGGTGGATGAAAATCCTCAGCACTCCAACCGTCCCGAGGAACGCCCGTACGTCCGATAAATCTTGGCATGGCCCCCAGTTGACAATCTTCGCGACCCGTTGCTCGTCGGGAATGCGACCGTCCCTCGTGCAGCGGTGCCCGACTACGACAATTTCTGGCGCGCATAGGATCGTTTTCCAGCCTGAAAACGTCCCTCCCAAGTACCCCATGCGCTGCACGACCCGATTAAGATTCTGGAAGTGTTCCCACACGAATCGGCGGATTCCCGCGTTGTCTGCGATTGTCTCGTAGCGCCCTTGGCTGTCCTTGTATTCACTCGCGGGACCTTTGACCGGTACGTCGTCGATGAACGGTATCGTGACGTGGGGAATTTCCGGCCTGAGGATGTGCGTAACGTCGTCATGGAATATCGGGACCGAATTTGTCCAACCCATAGGCAGCGTCACTAGCCGCAGTGCCCCGTATGGAGTTTGGAACGTCGTGAGGTCGCGCGACGCCGGATCCAACGCTCGCTCGTCGTACCCGACGTACAAGTCCAGCATCGCCCCGCACGCCCGACCAGCAAACTGTTCGGCAAGTTGGTCAGTGAACGGGGGTACGCCGGAATGCGCGATCGTGACGGCGTTTAACGGCTTGAGACTGTGAACTATGCGTAGGCTCGTGCCATCCTTTTTGACGACGCAGAACCACCGCGACCTGTACGATGAATTTGACGGTTCATAGACGTTCGCGGCCAACTTCCGACTGATTTGCTCCATAACCTGGTCGTATATTCCTGGCGGAATTGGTATGTTGCGTTGGACCCATGGCGTGTGCGGTACGACGGGTATCGTGACCGGCGGGAAGAAATCCTCCCGGAAGTGACCACGCTCGCTATCGTCCCACGCGAACGCGCCGTTATGCTCGCACATGAAATGGTGCAATAATTTCCGTTCCTCCTTCCACAAGAAGTCGCCCTCGTGCACTACATCAAATTGGTCGCGGCGCTCTTCTGTGTAACGACCAGTTGGCTGGAAATCGGGTGGTTTCGTTGGCAAGTCAGGTAGCGTCGCGAGCGGGTCGCCCTGTATGTCGCGTACTATCCTGAACTGTCCGGGCAGTTCGGCGAGCACTGGCTTAACTTTCAGGTGGGCTGGCTTGTACTTCTTCTTCGTCGCAGCGAAGACCGCGCACGCCCGTGCGCTGCTCTTTAGCGACTTATAACCATGGAGTTCTTGTGGGCTTGCGAGCGATGGCAGCCCAGCTGGGGCTAGAAAGAAAACGGGCGCCGACGGAACCTCCAACGTCGCGTCCGTCGGCCGATTAAATACGTGAGAGGTAGATTCTGGAAGGTCGCAAAATGATAAATAAGTGGCTCGTAACTCATCCGGGGAACTAGAGGGGTCGAAGGGGACCATGGCTTCTACGGAAATGGGGTCGGCGCTGTTGCCCGCGAACTCGAGCACCAGTGCGACCTCCGCCTGGTCCTCCAACGACGCCTCTAGAGCCGAAAATCCCTGCGCTCGTTGGCACTCTGCACGATGCGACGCGAGCCGCGCTCTACAGTCGGTACCGTCGCAGTCGCCTGGGTATTGGGATCGGTAATCGTGACGGTCTGCCGCTCATCGACGAAATTGCGGACCACGCTCCCCGTGAGGACGTCAAATGGTCGCCCGAGTAATATATCGTATGCTGGGGACCGTATGACGTGTATCTGCACGTAGAGCGTTATGTCGCCCAGCTTCAGCGCGACGTTGCGTGCGAGGCCAAGCGACTTATCAATTGATCCGTTAGCGGAGAGCATGTCTAGCGTGATTGCCGGGTCGTAGGCCAGCCCTAAAAAATGACAGACGTCTTCGGACATGGAGATGACTTGGGAACCCGGGTCCAGGATCGCTTCGATGTGCGCTTGATTGTCCACTAATGGCAGAACCGCCCGCAGCGCGGATGACTCCTTCGACACGACCAGCGGGGCGGGCTTCTCCACCGACGCGCTCATCAGCGTTAGCATCGGGTCGGACAGCACAAGCGATCCCAGGGGAGGCACAGCCGGCTGACTTTGTACCGCCTGTAAAAAGGCCGCGGGCATATGCGAGGTATACCCACGAACCCTATCCCTCTCTTGCTCGCGTTCGTCCTCGTACAAATCGCCCGGTAGGTCCGACCATCCCCGCGAAGTTTCCGCGCTCTCCCCTACGACTGTGTGCAAGACTGCTACGGGAGCATCCCCTCCCGACAATACCGGGGCCGCTATGCGACGAGGCGTAATTGCGTATCGAAGCTGCGAGCGTACTTCAGGTGCCAGCGACAGTAGCTCCCCCTGGGTAAGCGTGACAGAAGTCCCCATCGCGCGACCGTACACCTCCTTTGCTACTTCCTCGCTGTGGATTGGCGTGTCTTTTGTATAGGCGACGGCCGGTTTCTTCCCTTTGTCGAGTCGGGGCGGCTCGCCGACGGGTATATACGTTGCATCGGGGACAGAGGCGAAGGGGTGGATAGGCTCCGGTGCATCCACGATGTTCCCCCCCTCTAGGGGGGACTCTTCTTCGCTCTCCTCCTCCGCAGCTTCGGGGATCTCCTTCTCTTCGGGTACTGCGAACGATACCCTTGGTTTCCTCGTTGTGAATTTTGACGGCGGAATTACGATTACTCTTAATCGTTTTTTTCTTCCATCAGTCAGGCAAAAAACGCACACATCAGAAAGATCGCTTTAGGAAATAGGTCCCAAAGTTCGGACCAAAGTCAAGTCGCGTCGTCCCACCTGCCTAATTCAGTAATTCTTACCTAAGTAGCTTCTGCCCAATGGTTTTTCATACCTTTCCGTTTCAAAGACACTCGTGTCTGCGAGTATTTTGTGTTTTGCAAGCTAACTAGCGCAGATATGCATATGATTTGAATTGTTCTGTGATGAGAACAAGAGGCCCCATGTTTTCCATTTTTGGTATAAAGTTCCCACGGTCAGTGCAGAGAAAGATGACGTAGTTTTCGAGGGCAAACTGCAAGTTGATCCGGTTTACTACGTCATTTTTCTCTACTCCGGTTACTACAATACCCGGGGTCAATATCTTTAGTACTAAAAATGCGCACACACAGAGGATTGAACCAAGGGCACACAGCTTATGGATTACATAATATAGTCTAAGAGCACTAACCATTAGGCTACAAGGCAGTATATGTATTGCACATGTGTAGCTGTCTATAGCCTCTATCAGCCTCCTATATCCTGTTGCTCTACACTACATTTCCCTAGATTGGTGCCTTTTCCCTGATACAATATATACATATTATATACCATTGGAAAGCTACAATTAATGTGCACATAATTGTCAGAGTATTAGAGTTTGCATGACATGTTATAGATACTCTGAATCATTTTTTTTCTTTTTCAAGGAGTTAGGCAAAATGTGGCACATTTATACACCTCGCTTTGTGTTATGAGGCAATTGTTCACCAAGGTTTTTGCACTTTCATGAAGATTTTGGAAATTAGAGTGTTGCATATACGAGCTCCGACCACCTGATTAATCTCTTCAAACACCTGCAAGACTTAGACCCAGAGTTACAATGATTGATATGCCTCGTGCTGCGCTGATGGGTACCAGCCGGTAGTAGGGCGGTAAATATCTTGTATACCTGTCCCTAGAGCGCAGCGCACGGTACCGTTGTGTGTGTGTGAGGGGCGAGTCGTCAGTGGTCCTGAAGTCTCTGGGAGTGTCTCCGAAGTGGGGGAAAGGTGTTCGAAAGGCAAAGGCGATGTGTTCGGGAGTGATCTGAAGTAGGAAGGACAGGGAAGTGGGGGGGATATTACAATCTGTGTGTTTGGAAACAATGCGTGGAGCGTCGAACATTTGTGTGGTGTAGGTGAAGTCGAATACCGAAGTGTCAAAGTGTCAAAGTTGAAGTTGAAGTGTCAAAGTTCCGAAGTTGAAGTCGAGGTTCCAAAACGTCAAAGTTGAAGTGCCGAAGTCGAAGTGTCAAAGTGGAAGTGTCAAAGTCCCGAAGTCAAAGTTGAGGTTCCGAAATGTCGAAGTCGAAGTGTGGCAGTGACGAAGTGGTGAAGTCTGGGTTGGAATCGAAATCGAAGTTGAAGGGCAAAGGTGGATGCAAAATGAGAATATGATACATGCATCGAAGGGGAAGTCAAAGTCAAAGGTGAAGGCGAAATCGAAATCGAAATCGAAATCGAAGTCGGAGTCGAGATCCGAAGTCAAAATCAAGGTCAAGATATGAATCGAAATCGAAATTGTAGGTCGAGGGTGGAATCAAAAGGTGAATACAATACGTGCGTCAAAGGCAAAGTCAAAAGTCAAAAGTCAAAAGTCAAAGTCAAAGGCAAAATCGAAAGCAAAATCGGAGTCGAGATCCGAAGTCGAAGTCAAATACTATACGTGCGGCGTGCAGCGAAGTCGAAGTTGAAGTCAATAGGTGTGAAGTCAGTAGTGTTTTGCACGGGTAAACCCCCGGGTGTTGGGAGCTCTACCCGTACCCGTACCCGTGCCGGGTCATACCCGCCACCAACGGGTGCGGGTCACCTACGGGTGCACGGGTTTGTGCGTGTACCTGCGGGTACCCATGACCTGTCTGTATGATACTTCAATACACTAGTTATAATACAGTCGGCATCTACGCAGTTCGTTCTACCCGGCTGGCACTCACAGCTCCAAGACATGGGAAATGCACAGCACGCTGGAGGACTGCATGGGACGGCATGCACGTCGTAGGCGGTGCACATCACCGTGCGCAAGTTGTTATGAGCGTGTGGAGCAGCAGGCGTGTCGTGGGCGTCGCACGGGGGTCTGGGCGATGCACAGCATGCTGCACAAAGCATGGGAAGCGTGTGGGATGGCGCGGGTGCTGTAGACGGTGCGCAGCACCGTGCGCGAGTTGTTACGACTGTGCGGGACAGCAGGCGTGTTGTGGGCGTCACGCGGGGGTCTGGGAGATGCACAGCATGCTGCACGAATTATGGGACGCGTGTGGGACGGCGCGGGTGCCGTAGACGGTGCGCAGCGCCGTGAGGGACAGCAGGCGTGTCGTGGGCGTCGCGCGGGGGTCTGGGCGACGCACAGCATGCTGCACAAATTATGGGAAGCGTGTGGGACGGCGCGGGTGCTGTAGATGGTGCACAGCGCCGTGCGCGAGTTGTTATGAGCATGTGGAGCAGCAGGCGTGTCGTGGGCGTCGCGCGGGGGTCTGGGCGATGCACAGCATGCTTCACGAGGCATGGGAAGCATGTGGGACATCGCGGGTGTTGTAGGCGGTGCGCAGCATCGTGCGCAAGGCATTATGGGCGTGCTGGGCAGCAGGCATGTTGTGTGCATCGCGCGAGGCCTTTGGCGGCGCGCACAGAGGGCTGGGGGCAGTGGTGGGCTCAAGCAACTCGTTCAAGTCGTTGCTAGGTGCGTTGCTAGGGACCCAACACCGTGTTCAGCCTCAAGAAAGCAAAGTACAATGCAACTAAACCCTTACTGTCGCACAGAACATGATCTGATGTGTACCAGGAGCTATGGAACATTGGAGACAACGAAGAAAAGATGGGAAGAGTGGAGAGACAAGTCGAGGACAAAGGAAGCAGGACAACTCACTCGAGTGTATGCTGTGACATTACAGTGACCATCACCATGTCACTTCCTTAGTAATCCAGTAAGTGTGCGGGTACCAATGGGTGCCGGGTACCCAGCATGATGACCCGTACCCGTACCCGTGACCCGCATGGGTTCTGAAAACCCGTGCAAAACACTAGAAGTCAGAAGCGCTTTGACAACACGAGTGGTTGAGGAGAGGCTCTAGCGAGAGTCTCAAGATGTGGGGGACAAAGGGGGCATAGGATATGATCAGGGGGATTGATCTGATGCCGAATATCATACTAACGAGGCCTATATATACTACGAACAAGTCCGAACTAATATACAACCATGAGAACAAACCAGAGTATAAGTAGAACGAAACACGAAGCAAGTGGGTCAAGATCACATGCAGTGAGTGAGTCGCAAACAAACAGTAAGTCAAACACCATTGCTAGAGAGCCTGAGAAGAGTAGAAATGAAACATAAGATGATGAAACATAAGGGACTCCACTGTCGAAATGTGCACCTAACTCCGAAATATGTTCTGAAGTCGCTGCGGTGATCATGCGAACTTCCGAAGTATTGCGCTGCGTAGCGGTTCGAAGCAGTTAGGAACGCTTCGAAGCACATCTGGAGGGCTAGGAATAGAGTCGGAATGGGGGGGACAATACTAGGAATGAGGGGGCAATGTTCTGGAGTCGACATGGCCAACGTGTGGAGCAGCCTAACAATCTCGTGGAGTGTTTCAACTTTCGATCATGTTTGAGGCGGGTCTGATGATGATGGGCCTTTGAAGTCTGGACCGAGTCACGTGCGGGCACTTCGGAAAGATCTGTGGAGGCTGTGCTAGCGGGTCGGGAGTGGTGCGAGTTCGGAAGTCGAGGTCACATGACTTTGAAACGAACTGTGCGACTTGACGAAAGTTTGAAAAGTGAGGTGATATCCTCGCCCAGCTCAGAACCAGGTGTATCAGCGCTGTGAGGCAATTGTTTGCCAATTCTTGCACTTTCAACAAGTCAATATGTACATAATTTTGGAGTTTGGAGCATTACGCAGGTAAGCTCCGACCACCCAATTAGTCTTTCCAAATGCTGATAATATTGGAGCCAGAGTTCTGACCGTTGAAATCTTGCAGGATGTCCGCACGATCGAAATTGTACCTTGGGCACAACACTCGGACCATCAACCCAGTCATCCACTGACTACTTGCATATTGTTTCGATAGCCGCTATGTGTCCTTGAGCATATCTTCTCCCACAGCTGTCATGACTCAGCAGCATACCATTAGACATTTTGATCATTGAGATTGTCATGAGACCATATGTGCGACACCGCTCTGATGATTCTGCAATGTCCAAGTACCTCCGCAGTTGCGCTATTGTCCTGCTACCATTGTCCAACTCATTTGGAGCTCCCAACTCCGTCCCTATTGTATAGTTAGCTCGCGGCTAGCTTGGTCAACTTTGCATTTGTTGTCATCTCTTGCACTTAGCTTATCATTCTCCTTACTCTCATCTTGTTTCATCATTGTCCCATTAGCCGTTGCTCTCAAGCTTCATTGCTCCGACCATCTTGTGACCTTGGCAATCACAGTTCATCCCATGGCGATTGCACCTTTGATTGGATCGCTCACACTACTGGTCCCTGTCTTGCAACCATCGCCTCCACTCCTCCGAACAGTCACATATTCAAAATGATCCAGTGTTGCTGCCTGCACAAGTTGCCGTTGCTCCAACTGTCTTGCGACATGGGAGACTACAGCCTTGCGTCTATTATTCTACAGCAGTGGCACCCTTGATCGGACCACTTGGACCACTTGTCCTCACATTCTGACCATCGCCTCCACAGTTCAGCATTCTTGCCTGCTGATGACCAAACTCATCTGACAGGCGGTCAAATGGTAAAACTACCCCCGCTCATTGAGTAGTACTGTTTTAGTTTGGGGGTGGGTGCGTCCCAGGTTTTCCAGAGGGCTTGGAGAGTCGTAGCTATCACCGGGGAAGTATAGAAAGGGATGGGGTATGAGGGGGAGAGTTGGCAAAGGTGTGGGAGGTGGTGGCAAGACTTGGCGGCAAAAGGCAAAGGTTGGGGATGTAGGGCAAAGGCTGGGGATGATGGGCAACAATAGGGCAAAGGTTCTCAATATGCAAGTGTGTAAACGGTGCACTGCAAAGGTGAAGATGTTGACGTTGATAAAAGGGTGAAAAAATATGCTGCAAAGGTGGAAGACAATAGTTCTCGAGGTTTGAGGTGCTTTCTTGAGGGGGAGAAGTTCCTATTATTGCATGCATACATTGCTGGCTGCACTTAACTGCAGCTTTGCCCTGACATCCCAATATAGTCACATCACTTGCCCAGATACAGGAACATTAGATATCTCAAATATGGCATACAAACATACCAGGCAGTTAGTGGTATATTGAATGGCCAAGCCCCCCTTCCCCCCTCCCCCTGAACGATTAAGAGTAATTGTTTTGCCATGCATGCATTGGCCCATTGACCCCAAGTGACCACCTCAGGGATCATTCTTCTGGTCCGTACCCTCTCCCCTGGCAGGGGGCCGATCGGCGGGGGTAACTCGCCATTCCTGATTGCCGCCTCCCGTCGGACCCGATTTGCGTTCCGTTTCTCTTTCATGAGCGTCAAGACCGCTATCTCCTGGTGTAACTCCTCGAGTCGCTTGTCGTCCGTCAAGGGCGGGATTAACTGGATGAGCCCCGCGACCGGCTGGTCGCGCGCAGGGCGGAGCGGATAATCGGTGACCGCGATGGGTCCCGTGGATGCCAACATCATCGTCTCCGTCGCGTTGCCAGCGACTCTGGCAGCGACGTCGGCGCGTAGCCCCGACGGGTCCGTGCGGTAAAACTCGTCCACTCTTGCCTGTATCGGGCCCATTCCAAACGGTACGGGCCGGCCGCCCTTGAGCACTACCTGGTTCATCTCGTTGCGTGCCACCCGTCCCGTCGCTATGTAATCCTGCAGAACGAGACATTCGCGGATGAAGTGGTCGGGCCCATTACAAAACGAGCACCTGGCGCCATCTTGCCCTGGGGCTGGGCGGGGGCGGTCGAAACGTGTCGCCGATGCCATCATTGGGCCTGGGGGTCCGCGCGTAAACGCTGACAGCTGTTGGCCTCCGTTGTTCATCCCCATCGCGTCAGCTCGTCCCGCGCTATACGCCTTCGCGATCTGCTCTGCCGCTTTCTCCATTAGGGCCGTGAACTGCTCGACCTTGA
Organism: Auriscalpium microsporum; assembly: GCA_019914985.1. Taxonomy (NCBI): domain Eukaryota; kingdom Fungi; phylum Basidiomycota; class Agaricomycetes; order Russulales; family Auriscalpiaceae; genus Auriscalpium; species Auriscalpium microsporum. The sequence continues at coordinate 1,313,595 of JAHLMG010000010.1, read as the reverse complement.
TCGCTGGCTCGTCCGCCTTCGTCGCGACGGGAGCCGACACATCGGCAAGACCGGCGGGGACGCTGAGCCCAGCCGACCGTGGGGTGCTCGAGGTACCGTGCAGAACGTATCGAGCCGCCTCTACCACTTGGTCCATCGAGTACGGCCCATCGCGATCGTGGTCGGGATACTTCAACTGCAAGCGCTGCTCTATCCTATCCTGCAAGCCCTTTTGAAACCCGCGAAGGAACGTGTAGTCCTGGTCGCGCTCAGAGATCCGCTGACGACCTATGAGGAACTGAGAAATCGCGTAGAACCCGCGATAGTATTCCCCGACGTCGCCTATCGTCGTGACGCCACGTCGCGCCGTTTCCGCGACGAGCTGGTCAAGGTCGCCCATTGTGTACTTGCGCTCCTCGTCCGCGCCCGGGTATAACTCGATGATCGCTGTTACAAACTCCTCGAACGTCGCTTCTCCTGCATACTGGGGTCGGCTTTGCCACTGATCGGCGGTAAGGACGTCCAAGTAACGCGTCGCGTGTTCCTTCTTTTCTTGATCCTGACCGTCCTCAATACCCGCTCTGGTAAAAAGGTGTCGCAGCTCTGCGAAGTAGCGTTGCAGCTCGCGCGGTTTCAGGTTATCAAACTTGGGGGCCTGGCGATCACCACGGGTTGGCATCGGGGTGGTCATTGTCGCGCTACGGGGAGGACGAGATAACGGAGAACTGGATTGCGATGTGGGGAAAATAGGTCGAGAAACCTGCGCTGGCGCGCCAAGGCCGTCGCCTGATAAGTGTCCGTGGCCTCCGACGCTCCCGCTGCTGGGAACCAATCGGCAACCGTCGGGGAACGGCTGTACCTGGCCTCGATCCTCATCAATCAGCGCGGCCACCTCAGGCTCCGACTCCGACGGGGTAAGTTCCGGCGACGACCACCGCCGTGTCGCTCCGCCAGTCAGTAATTGGTTCGATGCCTCCCCGACGTCCAGGAGCTCCTGATGGAGTGATCGTTCCCCATCCCAACCTTGATCCGACTCTTCCGATAGGTCGGGGTCTGCTTCCGCGTTTGGATCCCCGACTGCCTCGCTCCTGTCCGTTACGCCTTCCTCGGGTTCTGCGTCCGACCTATCCGATGTCCCTTCGGTGTCGTTTTCGTTGTCGCCCTCGCCGCCTCTGCTACTGGGTGTCGGGTCCTCTTTGTCCGACCCCTCTTCTCCCGACGACGTGAGGTGCCCTGGCATAGACTCCGCACGCTGACTGGTCGAGTACTCCGACCGAGCGGATCGGGGTGGTGCCCGTCGAGTGGGTTCCGCAGCGACCCTCGCCTTTGGTGCCATCGGGTTGCTCGAGCGGTTGACACTAGCCCCCTCGCGGTGGGCTCCACAAATGATGAGATGTACCCAGGGGCAGGCCCCGAGAACGTCGATAGGAAAGGGAGGAGCGAGCAGCCAACCGCTGGCCCAAGAGATGGTGGGTCGGAGAAAGGAACCCACGGTCGGAACCGTGCCCCGAACACAACCACCCAGGCCCTACGGGACCTGGACCATTCCTCTTCGCACCTGCCTTCCGACCGTCCGACCGTCGTGCGAGCTCCCTTCCGCTCGATACTTTCCCCGTTCCTGCCTCCCGTCGCTGCGAGGCCGCCTTGGTCGCGATATCGTCCCGACCTTGCACTTCGAGTCCCAGCGTCCATATCGTCCGTAGTAGATATCCTAGAATAAAACGTCAGTCGAGAAAACCCCTACCACACTGTATCATTCCAGTCTGCGGTTGAGGTTAGGCAGCGTGGCCCGTAACATCGCGGTGGCGGCGCGACCCTAAGGCCGATCCCGTTCTTAGGTCTAGGTCATTCGGTTGGCCTGGGCTGTCCGGTCGTGGCTAGTCGAGGTCGCTACCGCGGAGAGATGAAAGGTGTAGTCTCGGGTGTAGGTCCCCAAATCCAAAAGTGTTCTACAATAGGTCGAATCGCGTCTATATACCGCTGCTTTGTCAGCTCTCCCACGCTCTTGTGCGCCCGCGCCCCCGCTAAGTCCCGTCCGTCGGCTGCACACCTCTCCTGCGCGGTCCTCCTCTCCTAGCTACATCGCGTTGCCTCGGAGTTAGCACAATGTGGTCGGAAACGTGCCTCGATGCCTTACGGGCGATCTCGGGGGGTGTGTGTGTTCGTCTGTGGTGGTGCGATCAGCCCTTGTCGGTGCCTGTAGCGCGGCGGGTCCCATCAGCGTATACTGCGTTAGAGGTGGACCCTGTCGTGAGTTCTTGAACCGCCTGCCGAACAGTCCGCACACCGGCGGCATTGTGCTCTCTAATTTGTTCCAACATGCCTCGGAGGCTCTGGAGATCTGCGGCGGGTGGTGCTGGCGTGTCTGCACAGAGAGGCATTTGTCAGACAGCACCGTTTGAGTTGGAGGCAAAACACGCACCTGTGTTCTCCGTGTCAACAAATGGCCGGCGCCCCTCCGCCGCATCTATGACGGACAGTGCGTGCGCCACAATGGTGTTAGACACGGTCGCCATTGCCTCAGCGGCGGACATGACGGCCTTCGAACCCGTTCCGTTGAAGTCTTTGATGAGCTCAATTGCACCTCGCAGACTGTCCAAGTCAATGGCAAGCGGGGCACCCGGGTCTGCAGGAAGAGACTGTCAGAATTCAGGTTCGGATATGCGACACGAGACGGACTTCGAGGAGGCAGGCGTGTGTACGGGGCCCATCCGTCATGGGGGTACGTGATAGGCGGAACTGCCACGGTCCTAACGGGGCCCGTCGGCTGGCTGTCCGCGTCTGTCTTGATCACAACGGGCTGTATCTCCGCGTCGGGGGTGGGAGGGCGCACCACGACGGAGGACGGGCTGGTGTTGTGCGGAATTGCACCTTCATTTTGCTGCCGCTTGCCGGCAGGTCCCTCTAGTCCTACAGAAGGTTGAACTTGAGTGTAAGGAGAATGCTATGGATGAACGTACCTTGGTCATCCCTCTTTCGCTTGCCCGCTGCCTTTCGCGAGAGCTCACCCACCGGGCGAGTCGGCTGTCCATCCGCTGACACGGTTGCGGGGTTAAATGTAGCGACCAGGGTCGGCGCGGTGACGGGCGATTGCTCGCGAGTGGGGACCGCCGGGACTGCAGGGACTGCAGGGAAGGCCCGCACATCTGTTGCCAACACGCTGAGCGCCGCGGCGGGGGTCACAGTAGCCGTGGCGAGAGGCGTGTTGGCACGTATCGGTGCTGCCGCAGCAGGAAGGGCCGTGGTCGGCGCGGGGACGGGCGATTGCTGGCGAGTAGGGACCGCCAGGACCGCTGGGACTGCAGGGAAGGCCCACACGTCCGGTGGCAACACACTGAGCGCCGCGGTACGGATGGGCGCTGCCGCAGCAGGAGGAGCCGCAGGTGCGGGATCAGGCTCCGCCGAGGGCACCGTGGGGGTGAGCGCGCATGCTGTCAGACTCTTGCGCGTGGCAAGGGCAGCGTCCGCTGGGCCGGAGGACAAAGTCGTTGATGCCACGTTGGGCGCAGTGGGATTGACGGGGGCGACAATGCCGTCGAAATTGGTGGTGGGAGGAGGCGGATTCTTGCGCGTCACGGCGCTGATGGCGGCAGGGCTCGCAGGCGACGCGAACGCTGGGACGGCCGTCTTCACAAGGCTCGCAGGCGGCCCGATTGTGGCAGCGGGGGCGTCATCGGGTGGGCGTTGGTCCGTCGCGGGAGTTACAGGAGCCGGCCCACGCGCAATACTCTCCACGCTGGCTGATACGGTGGGTGCCACGACCGGAGGGCTGGTTGGCGGTACGGAGATGGCAGGGGAGGCCGGAGTAGACTTGGGGGGACGCATCCGCTTCCTTGGCCTTGGCGCAGCGGCGATGGTAACGTCCGAAGGTCTGGCAGGTGGCCCTGCAATGTTGGCAGCGGGGGTGGCGGCTCGCGGCGTGCTCTTCTGCTTGCCCTGTTGTTCGACAGCATTGGGACGACTGACAGGCACAGCCGTTTCTGTCTCGACGCGAACAGCAGGCTGCGTCGCTGCTGTGTGCGCAGAGAGTTTGGTTTCAGGTACTTTGATGTAGCTCTGAGGACGCACCTGCTGCATCCGCTCCCCCGCTCGCCTCTGCTCCGCTGCTCGCATCCAACTTGGTGGGCACACTCCCTTGCGTAGTTTTCTCGGTCCGCATTTTTATATCGTGGCCGCGAGCTAACTTTGCTGGATGAACTGGAGGCTGCATGATTAGTTCTAACCGGAGGCAAGACAAGCGGCTCGAGCGCACAAGTGATGTTGGGACGATTGACAAGGACTGTTACTGTATTGAGCAAAGCAGTCAGGAAGAAGTAAAGATGAGAGACAATGCAGGTCCTTACCTGGCTGTAGCTGGTACTGATGTCGGCGGCGCATCAACAAGTCCAACTTCACGACGCGCATGCAAAGTGATGTGACGTGTCACGCCTCAGGTCCATCGGACTCTGCGCGCGTTGGCAAGCCTTGATCGCCGCCATGACTGACTCGACACCGACTTCCCTCCCTGAATTACAGCGAAGACTCCACCTTCTCACGTCTCGCATCATTCTGGCATGCAGAGCCTTGCAGGGCTATGACGCTCCGGATGCCCCAACATGGCATTCCATGCTCGTCTCCGAGATCGTATGTGGCTTCATTTCCTCCCACCAATGCGCTAAAGCTGTTTCTAGGAAGACGCAGTCGACCTATACAACAACTATGAAGATTTGGACGCACATCGCGCCCTGAGCAAGGCTGTGGAACTGTACCTAAATGGGCACCCACTGGTGGACGTCAAGACCATTGCGCTTGCCGCAAAAGACTTCGAGGTTGATGACCTGGAAGCGGTGACGAACACGGAAGCGGCCACGAACAAGTGGTGGTGCGAAATTGGTGAGCTGACAATGTGATTCGGTCCGCAGGTCCTTCAGCTGACTCGTGCCCACCAGGCAAGACGGTTGAGGCCGGTGGGTGTCTCCTGTCCACTCAATTCACAATGTACCGAATCCTCCCCTGTACTGGCGTGTCCCTTTCAGCAATCGGATTTTGCTGATCGTTTTCCGCGTAGACCGCACGCCGTCGCCTCCCTCCACTGACCGTGCCGCCAACCTACATCTGCAGGGGAGCGATCACGGTATGTCGCAAGCCAGAACGATTCTTTGTCGTGCTGCTGATCACTGACTGCGGTTTTCCTAGTACCGAATGCGGCTAGTCCGACGGGCAGTCACCCGTCAACTCCGGGCAGGGACGGCAGCGTGGCGGAGCTCCTGTTTGCGGAAGGGGCGGAAGACTCGGAAGACAGTGGAGAGGATGGCGAGTTCAGCCCATCCCACTCTACGGACGGCTCGCCGGCACCCTCCACTCAGCAGCCACCATCTCCATCTACAGCGCCCAAGAACGCACGAGCATCGGCGCGCTTGGCGGGGTTGAGGAAAAAGCAGCCGACGAGCTCTCGCGCTCCTGCGGCCGCAACATCAGAGTTCCCCATAGCCAACGTACGTCCACGCGGGGCCAGTTGGTACGGATATCTGACCCTGCCCTGCAGCCGCCATGCGAGAGGTGCAAACAGGTCGGCATGGAGTGCCGCAAGTCCGACGGAGCGGCCTGTGTTCCTTGCCGGCACAAGAAGCAGAACTGCTCCTTCTCCGCAGGCAGGGGCACCGGCACTCGCGGTGTCAAGCATGCTCAGGTGGCACAGGTCCCGACGGGCACGGTCCAGGCTAGTGGCGGGCAGGCGCAGAAACGGAAAAGCATCCCGTGTAAGTCGCACGCTACTCCAATCCTGAATGTAAACTCAACACGCCCACTTAGCAGACGTCAGCGTGCCACCCAAGGCGAAGCGGGCACGCGCGGACAGACCGGCACCCAGTGGCGACGTGGACACCACCGCCCAGAAGCTGCCTACGGACCAGCCTTCGCTCAGCCATGTGATGGACCGCGTGGACAAGATGACATATGAGCTGCGGGTAGACATGGCGCGTCTGAAGCAAAGCATCGCGCAGATGGCGACGCGCATGGATCAGGCACTTGCACAGCAAGCTGATGCATCACGAAGCTTGGCCGTCATCTTGAGGACGATCGAGCATCGTGCGGGATCTCCGCCCAACGACAAAGCCGTCTGATGTGTACTTAGTATTTGCAATGCGAATTATCTCCGTGCCAGCTTAGCAACGTCGGATCCGAGGGTCCTCCCGAAAAGCAGTCGACGTTCATATAAAATGTGAACAAAGAGATGACACTCCCCCAGCCGCGGGCACGTACCGCGTCTCCTGCGCCGCCTCGGCACACACCTCCTCTCCTGTGCCGCCTCGCAGCGGCCTCTCGCTGTACTCCCACAGTGCAATATCGGTTTCTACTCCATCTCGTCCGCTCTCTATCCCCACACTTATTCGCTGCTACCCGCGAACACCGCGCCCTCGTCATGTCCGGTGCTGCGCTAAGTGCGGACTTCACGGATGATCCCAGCTCCGATGTCCCGGTCCCATGCGGTAGGAAGGTGAAGGGGAAATGCAAGAACGAGGGAAAGCTTTTCCTCAAAAGCCAACTGGAGTTAATGAATGACAACGATCCCTCCAAACCGCCGCGCATGCTTTGTCCGGACTGTGTCACGTATTATGCCACGAAGGTCGGCACGTACATCCCCCCCGGTGAGTATGAATGCACAACTCATACACCTGCAGTATGATCTTACATGAATATAGAGCGAGCGGGCGATTTTGCTGCCATCTCAGTCCCGGTCCGCGGTCAACCACTACCTGCCGCACCAACGCAGCCAGCGAGAGCAGGGCCATCCAACCTAGGCGGGGGCATGCTGCCGCCTCCTGTGCGCTACGCCAACACGGAGCCTGGCGTGCAGCGTGCTTACATGCTGCCTGGAGGCCAACAGGGGAACCTGCCTGGCCCTCAGTATGCGCCGCTAAACCCCTTGACCCACTATGGTCCGCACCCTCCGTATCCTCAATTCCCGGGCTATCAGGGCCGGGGTGGAGCGATGCCTGTTGCTGGCTTTGGACAAGGTCCGGTTGTAGGACCACCGGTGGAGTTCGGTCAAGTCCGAACACCAGGCTACCTTCCTGGCAGCGTCAAAGAGCAAGAAGACATTCGCAAACAGACAGCTGCCGCACAGCGTGGCGGTACGTTCCCTGCGCAGCACTGAGTAATAGTGAGGCTAACCAGTACTATTCAGAGCCTCATGCAGAAGTCCGGGCACTCCCGGCAGGCGCTGGGGCTCCGCGACCCGGGTTTCCTGCCGGCCCCCGCGTTGCACGTGCTGCGCCAATTCCGTTCGTTGTTCCGGGCGCGCAATACTCCACCTTGCCGTTGTTGGAGGGGCTTCAGGCAGTGAGAAGCGGAAGCTCGGCGCCTGAACGACAGCCAGGGTACAGTGCAAACCACAGTCTTCTCGACATGGCACAGGAGCTCCTCCGTGCCAGGTCTTACGGCGGGGATGCTCAAGGGACCCTGAGGCTTACGCTGATGCACAAGGCCCCTGGGCGCCAGAAGCCCCTTCAGATAGCGGTACGTGTGTTCGGACATCGGCGAGAAGACATTTTCTGACGTGGCAGTGCCGCAGAATGCCTCGGTCGTTCTTGAAGCAGTCCCGGCCCGCATTAGTGCTTCGGAGTTGACACACCTCGCCGTCTTGGTACTGCAGCATCCATTCGAAGAGTGGGCTCCAGGAGAGACGCTGGACCCGGACATGGTTACGCTGGAAAAGCCTAACGGGGTAAAGATTCCGTTGTATGCGATTGCCCCTCTAGAGGAGCAATGGGTCACGCCCACAGTGAAGAAGAGCAAGGTCGGTGCGAAGGTGTATTCAAAGACACCGGCTCTGGTCAACGTTGTGCTCAACTCCGAGAGCTACGACCACGCTGAGATAGCTGCGGAGGAGCATGCCAATAGGTTGATGCTCGAAAGACACGAAGCGCGGGTGAGGGAGGACAATGCACAGCACATGTACAGCGCGGAGCAGCCCCCACCGTCCACCGCGGGCTCTCTGGATAGCAGTCAGGCGTCGAAACGCAGTCGGCCCACTGCGCCACCCTCAAAGGTAGTTCTGTTTCGCGGTACTAGGGTCTACGAGCGACCGCTGATGGGTACCGGGCGACAGAACAAGAGATCAAAGAATGCAGCTACCTCTGTGACCCAGGTACGACGCCACTTGGTTGCCATAGAGCTCAGCACTCATTAGTATTGTGCGGCAGTCACAGTCAATTGCGTCTCCGAAGTCGTGGGGTGCCACTGACCTCGAGGTGCGGACATACGCGGAGTTATGGTGAATGCGCTGACCCCGCATAGGATTCCAGCGATGAGGGGCCGTCGTACAATGCATCTACGGACTCCCATTTGATTGCTCGCGCGCTGGCCGCGGCCCTTCCCACGAAGCCAGCAGAAATGATGGGACTATGTGAGCAATGGTTGCCTATCTCCGTCAACCTCACTTAACTTGGTGCAGTTCGTCCATCGGCACCTGCCACCAAAGTCATTGACGTCAATGTGCGCGTTCCGCGTGACCTGACCATGGCTGATCTGAAGGAACCTGGGCTCTTGTCGGACCTCATCAACGGAGTTGAAAACCTCGAGACAACCATCGAATACTCCGCAGATGCGTCCGCTATGTTCGGCGCCTTCAAGAAAGCTACCTTTGGCCGCACGAGCACCCCCATCTTCGCCGGCTCTGACCGGACCGACGTCTGTATGAAGGTCGCGATCCACAAGAAGATGCACACCAACACGTACATCGTCTTTGAGCATGTGAAACAGGCGTGCGTGCTCAGCACGGAAATCGGCTGCAACATCTGGGCCCGCTTCCTACTGAAACTGGTGTACGACTTCATCAAGAAGTCCGTGGTTAAACTGACCGTGCCTATGATGCGCTTTGTTGTGGTCGCCATTGCCATTGCGATTCATGGGGAAGGCGAGCCGGAGGGCCGCAAAGTCGTGTGTATGCTCGAAGAGGTCATTCCCGGCCGGTTCCGCAAGTACAACGGTAACGTGACAGCTGTCCCAAATTTCGCGGAACTTGATGAGGCGGACCACGATCGCGCCAAATTTTTGTCTTTCGCGCAGCACGTCCAGTACTGGAAGACCAACCGCTTAGCATTCGTCGCGGACATTCAAGGTGAGCGGAGTCCCATATCTCCGATAGAGCAGCTGTCTGACCTGCACATTGTACATTGTAGGCAATGAGCAGTTGCTTACCGACCCTCAGATCATCACAGACCCGTGCGTAACTCCAGTCAGTCCCATGCCATGTTCTGACCACTATCAATGTCGATTTAGGAAGCTTGGCAATATTCTCGGGCAGGGGAACTACAGCACATTGTGGGAGAAATTCCCCCGAGAACACGTGTGCAACAAGTTCTGCCATGCCTTCGCGGTCCCGTCCCTACTGCCGCCCCCCCCGTCGCCCCCCCCCCGTCGACCCCCCCGTCTGACCCCCCATTGGTGCGCGGCGCACCGGTTTCCGCGGTGGCACCTGCCGCAGCGCTCCGTGTTACGCGGGCGATGGCAAAGCAGGCCAATCCCAGTGAGCATGCTTTTTGAGTTCATTTGGAATATTACCATATGTTCGTCTTCAGACAAAGACGGCACGGCGCCTGCGGGGTCCCACAACACATCGGACTAAGGGCGGTCGGTGTTTCCTCATGTCTGACATTTCCCGAAGTATTCCCTTGCATCGTCTTCTACCCTAATTCCGCCCCCTTTGGTCTCTCTTTCGACTTGCGCTTATGTTACTTCTCATTCGTATCTCAACGTCCGTTCAGAACAGGACCGACATATTTATCTTTCCTCTTCACCGCATCCATCCTTTCTGTAAGGACCTCTTGACCATCCCGAAACGGACTGCTCACCGGGCGTTTAAATGCACGCTCCGATGTATGAGCCGCTTTGTTACTAGTTTATTTATACTTCTTTGTGGACTATTCGTCCACGGACTGCTCACCATGCGTTTCAATGCACGTCTTGATGTATGAGCTATTTTTGTTTTCAATTTATTTATAATTCCGACGGAGATGGATACCAAGCGTAAACTCATGGTTAGTACCGCCGACCCTACGGACTGCCATATCTGTCTCAGGGGCAAGCTCGCCATCTATATATGGGTGGAGGCCGAGTTGGTGTCGACGACAGCGCGGTCGTCCTCTGGGGGAACCCGCGCCACGGAAATCCCGCACGCGATAGGCTGATAGTGTGGGCAAAAGAAGCCTTGGGCGATATTACACGCTCACACAGATCTGTGTGAACCCGTCGGAGAGCTGAAGTTGTCAATGCCCTGGGATCTACTCCACCCAGCACCTTCAATCTCCCACTCCCATCTCGCTATGGAGGGGCTCACATTCCAGCAGCTCCTCGAGACGATAGATCTCGAACTGGGGAGGTTCAACCCGCGTTGGCAGTCACAGATGCAGCTCACGTGGCTCAAAAACATAGTGGATGCAATTGTGAGTAACAAACGGCATTTAGAACGGCCATGTTAGTCACTCAGAATTAAATCTAGAAAACAGCAATTTCAGATGACCCGGCGTGTGGGCCGTCGGTCCTAACCATCCGGGTCCAGCAGCTCCGGCACCTAGCAAAGAAACACGGCAGTCCACAATGGGTGGAGGCTGGTGGGGGACTATTCTCGGTGAGCATTGCTGGATACACATATGAGCACAAACCAACAGGTGGCCGGTAGTGGCCCGTCGATGATTACCCAGTGGTAGAAGTAGGTGAAATCATCGGCGAGGGGAGTCAGCGTCAACCACCACCTGCGCACTTTGATTCTCCGGAACATCGCCGGTGGTGGGAAGCACTAGAGGCATACCGGGTTGCTGAAGAGCAGGAGCGCGAGAGGCGATTGGCCAGGAGCATTGACGAGATTCGATGGCGGAGGATGCACAGCGGCGCACGGCACCGCTAGGGCACACTGCGCGGCGTCACACCTCTATGTTCCCTACCCAGTGCATTTGTGTACCGTGTGTGTATATATACAAATCGCTCAATCGCAAAATGAGACAGCCCATAGTGACGTAGCATCGGAGATATGGAATTGCACCATGCTAGCGGGGCGCCGGGTCGGAAGTACCTCCGCACCCCCAACTCCCTGCAGTCGCCACTGACTGATGGTACTCGAGGGACCACGATCTTGACGCCAACATCCAGGCACAATGACAATACAGTGCCGGGTAGGCGGGCAGCACGATGTCCCCCGCACCTTGTCAGCAGGGCGCCGAACCGCAACATGGTCCGCACCGTCGAATCCTGGGGTTGGAGCGCGTTGATGGTACTCGAGAGGGCAACGAATTACTGCGGAATGTCGACGGAGAACTCGGGTGAGCGACACGACAAGTGAATGGTGTAACGAATTCCGGCCGCGTGCACAGCATCTGTTCGTGAGGTTTGAGTCTCCGTGTAGCACCACGAATGAGCCCAATTGATATTCAAAAAATGTGTGCGAAAAGGAGCAAATTAGCATAGGCTAGGCGGAAGCCGCAAAAATGGACGCACCTGGTCAGCGGAGCGGCCAATCGCGGCTCGGTCCGCACCATGCACTCCTGGGGTCGGCGCACCCTCGTGGGACTTGCGAAAACGCAAATCAACCGTCGGAAAAACCAGCAAACAGCATGTCAGCGTCGGCAGGCGGGCAATGCGACAACGAACGCACCTGGTCAGCGGAGCGGCCAACCCTTTGCTGCGCGTACTGGCGAGTCGCTGGAGCTTGCACTCGCCTCCCGGTGACAACGAGCGGAGCCCAGAGAGCCGGCAGGACTGTATTCTGCGGACACTTGGACGTTGGCTGAGGACGATAGACCGCGGCACCTGTGCCATATTCCGCAAGCATAGGCGACGGAGGGTGGGAAATGGGTCGTTGACTCCGCAGGCTGTCGACTACCTGGCAGTCTCTCGAGGGACAGACATCGCGGCAGCGGCCCTGGCATTGGACACACGCGGATGCGCCGCTATCTCTACACCCGCGCCGTTCCTCGCAACGTGCGCGGCAACGCGCCGCTGTCGATTGTTGGACGTCCAAAAGCGCTGTTGCGTGTGACAGCCGTCGCTCCCCAAAGCTCGTTTGTGTCGCAACTGCGGAGGATGGCGTCGCGCGTGGCCTGGTACACCGAGGTGCCTTCGTGCTGTTGCGAACGCCCAGTGGCAATCCGGCGGCAGCCCTGTACTCGTCAACCAACTGGCGAGCCCCAGCTTCACCCGTAGTTTGCTGTGTGCTCATCGCGCAGTGAATTTTGGCATGGATGTCGCGTCCTTCAAACGAGTCGGTCTCGTCTTTGCTGCGCGGAACGGCACAAGTTAGATTACGGCGCCGATCGGAGTAAGGACGTACCGGTCACATCCAGCAATACATGAACTGGCTGGTGGCGGCGGGGGCAACACTAGCCCGCTGTGGTGGGACGGTCGCAGCGCGAGCCTGCTGTTCTCGCTCAGGACACGGCCATTGGTTAGCACAAATCCCATCCAGAGTATCACGACACACTCACCTTGCGGACCTGAGCGACCATCGATGCACCATTCTCCCGCCTTCCCGTTCCCAGCCCCGCCCACACTCACTCACTGCACAGGTCGTGCATCAACGGATATCCTTGGGCAGTGGATACGAACGGACCGCGCTGAAGATCATCGCGGCCGCCGTCAGCAACCGAGAACAACCGCGAGCCCGACACTTTGCGCACATACCGAGATCTAGCGCGAGTCTGCGAACCGAACGGCTGCGGCATGTGCAAGGTCAGTGCGCCGCATCAGCTGTAGCGCAAACTTACTCACTCAATGCTTGACTTGCAGGCCGTTCCTCAGCAGTGAAGAACACCAGTGCCAACAAGTACCGCAGGCTGTGGACGACGAAAAACACACGTACCGGCGGAGGGCCTGATGGCGACGCGGTCCGCACCATCGACTGCTGGGGTACGCGATGACTGAGAACGGGACTGCATCCGCAGAACTCAGCCTTCATCAGCAACTGAAGTCGGCGGGGACGACGCGACAACTCACGTTGAAGTCCGCCGGCTACTACGAGCGTAGCAAGGACTCTGTCCTTACACCCACTGGGGCTCGAAGAATTGACCCTCGGGTCAATCCTCCTCTTCCAAAGCGTCCTCGGCGGCGGCGGCGGCGGCTGCTTCTTCATCTAGCTCGTCTCGGACGACTGCGGCGAAATCTTCGCGGTCGAGGACACGGGTGACATGGACAGAAGTGCGGGATCGAGCATGGTATGGAACGATGCGGAATGCGGCGTAGCGCAGCTTGGAGACGGCACCATCGAGTTCTGCGAGGCGGTACGAGCCGTTGCGAGAGCGTCGGACTACAAGCATGGGGCCAAGGTACCGGGGCTTCATTTTGCGGCCGAGATCCGTCTCGATGCTCGAGTTGCGGACGAGAACGAGTGCGCCGGGCTTGAAGTCATGGTCCGGTATCGTATTTTCGTATTGCTTTTCGAATTGACGGATGGAGGCGAAGCGGCTGTGCAGGATGTTGTCGTGGATGGTTCGGAGGTCGTCTTCGCGTTTCTGGAGTTGGCGAGTGCGGATGGCGATAAGGTCGTCAGTTGAGAGGGGGCGGGGGACGTCGGGTACGAGGATAGTTGCCATGGTGATGTCAAAAGGAAGAACGGGCTCGATGCCGTGTGCCATGAAGAAGGGAGAGTGTCCGGTCGACTTGCGGGTGGTGGCACGGTCGGCGCAAAACGCGTACGGAGCGACGGTCGGCTACTGCGAGACGCTGCCGTCGCATGCTTTGATGATGGACTCACGGATGGTGCGGTGCTGACGCTGGACAATTCCGTTTGCTCGAAGTTGTAAGCTGATATGCGGATGTGGCAAATTCTGTACCGTTCGGCCAAATAATCCAGCGCCGCTACGAATGGTGTCCCGTTGTCCGACACGATCTCATAGACCGCTCCCCATCGACAGAGGACTTCCTCGAATATAAAGTTGCCGAGAGCGCGGCCATTCTCCTTGCAAAGTGCGCGCCATTCGGGCCATCCTGTGAGCGAGTCGCGGGCTTGAACGAGATAACGAAAGCCGCCGGCGGGTGGCATGAGCATGGTGTCGGTGTACACCTTGCTGAAAAGCGTGGCAGAAATGGCGACGGTTAGGGGAATGCAAATTTTCGTCGTCTGGCGGATCTGGCACTCGTGGCACGTCTCGACGTACCACTTGACGTCTTGCTCGAGGGATGGCCACCAAAATCGGTCAAGGAGCGTACGGCATGTGGAGTAGATACCCTTGTGGCCGAGCATGCTGTGCGCTTCGCGTACGAGGGAGAGTCGTTGGGTGCTCGGAATTACGAGTTGGTGCCGTCCTTGCGACTGGCGACGCCACAGACGACCATCTTGCACAAAAAAGCGGCCAGCGCGTCGACGAAATCGCAGGAATGCGGGAGTGTCGAGGGAAGGAGGGAGCTGGAGAGTGGAAAGGTAGTCTTGAATGGTCCTGAGGTTGTCGTCGGCCTTGTCCGCGGATGTCGTGTGGGGAAAGTTGTCCGAATCCGGCGCGGCACTGCTTGTCGCCGGCTCGACGCTCATCACCTCGACTCTTGCTGCTCGGCCGCTCGTTCGTTCTCCCTCAAACCAAGAATTGATCCACACACCGATGAAGAGAACCTCGTCAATCCATTCCTCCGGGTCTCCCTCCTCCTCGACATCCTGCGGCGCCTTCTTCCTGCGTGACATTCCGTCGGGTCCTTGAAATTTTTCAGCGGGTACATGGACAGGTTTGAAGTCGAAGAGCTTGATGGACCCGATGCATCGGTCTATTGCAGCGTTGGGCTGTACGTCCGGTTTGTTGAGCATGCCCTGTACGTATTGCGCGTCCATTTCTACTGTGAGATTCATGAGTCCGACGAGATGCATACTCAGGGCGCGTAAAGCACAAAAAAGACCGTAGAGTTCAATCTTTGGCTGGGAGTAGCGGCTCTCTCGCTCGTTCCATGAGATTGAGCCAAAACGGGACTGTCGGTGTTCGTTGTCGGCGCACAACTGCGAGAGGATCCAGCCGATGGCGCGAAACGATGAGTCAACAGCGTGGAAGAGCATAAGGCCGGACTTGTAGTCGATGGGAATGGGATGTGGTGAGTGAATGATGGCCTGCTTGAGTGCGTCGACGGCGGACTGATGCTCCTCGGTCCAGGCAAATCTCGCGTACTTCTTCGTCAAGGCCACGAGCGTCGCAGAAACCTCAGCAAAGTGGTCGGCCGCGTCGTACGTCCATGTGGCAAAAGGAAGGAGGTCGTTCGATAGTCAGGATCCTGAAGAACAACGAGAATGAGTGTACAGACGGAGAAATGACGTGGCTGGACGCACCTCGAGAGCGCCGCAGCGACTTCCGTCGGCGAGCGCGGTGTCTGGTCGGCCGCGTCGTACGTCCACGTGGCAAAAAGAAAGAGGTCGTTTGATGGTCAGGACGCACCTCGAGAGCGCCGCAGCGACTTCCGTCGGCGGGCGCGGTGTCTGGTCGGCGGCGTCGTACGTCCATGTGGCAAAAGGAAACAGGTCGTTCGATGGACAGGATGCTGCAAAACAACACAACTGAGTGTACAGCCGGAGAAATGACGTCGTGGGACGCACCTCGAGAGCGCCGCAGCGACTTCCGTCGGCGAGCGCGGTGTCTGGCCGGCCGCGTCGTACGTCCACGTGGCAAAAAGAAAGAGGTCGTTTGATGGTCAGGACGCACCTCGAGAGCGCCGCAGCGACTTCCGTCGGCGGGCGCGGTGTCTGGTCGGCGGCGTCGTACGTCCAAGTGGCGAAAGGAAGGAGGTCGTTCGATAGTCAGGATCCTGAAAAACAATGAAAATGAGTATACAGACGGAGAAAGACGTCGCGGGATGCACCTCGAGAGCGCCGCAGCGATCTCCGTCGGCGGTCGCAGTGTCTGGTTGGCCGCGTCGTACGTCCACGTGGCAAAAGGAAGGAGGTCGTTCGATAGTCAGGATCCTGCAAAACAACGAAAATGAGTGTACAGCCGGTGAAATGACATCGAGGTACGCACCTCGAGAACGCCGCAGCGGTCTCCGTCGGCGGTCGCGGTGTCTGGTTGGCCGCGTCGTACGTCCACGTGGCAAACAGAAAGAGGTCGTTTGATGGTCAGGATCCTGAAAAACAACAGAAATGAGTGTACAGACGGAGAAAGACGTCGCGGGACGCACCTCGAGAGCGCCGCAGCGACTTCCGTCAGCGAGCGCGGTGTCTGGTCGGCCGCGTCGTACGTCCACATGGCAAAAAGGAACAGGTCGTTCGATGGTCAGGATGCCGCAAAACAACATAAATGAGTGTACAGACAGAGAAAGACGTCGCGGGACGCACCTCGAGAGCGCCGCAGCGACTTCCGTCAGCGAGCGCGGTGTCTGGTCGGCCGCGTCGTACGTCCACGTGGCAAAAAGAAACAGGTCGTTCGATGGTCAGGATGCTGCAAAACAACGAAAATGAGTGTACAGCCGGAGAAATGACGTCGAGGGACGCACCTCGAGAACGCCGCAGCAATCTCCGTCGGCGGTCACGGTGTCTGGTCGGCCGCGTCGTACCTCCATGTGGCAAAAAGAACGAGGTTCCTTGATAGTCAGATCGCTGAGAAATGTCGCAAAGAAAGGAAAGGCGTACCAGTTGTTTGCGGTTGCGTATTGTATGTGGCTGCACAAGTGAGGGTGGGAAACAACCCGACTTCTGGCAATTCCGTGCCACGTCTCTTACCCTCTCCTCCGTCGTATCCACCATGCGCATTAGCACTTTCCTGCTCATTTCTCTCATCCTGGTTCGCTGGTACATGTATCTCGACGAGCTGTAAGTCCGCTATCCGTGACAATTCCGCATGCTGATCCGCTGGCCAGTGAGACGCGCTACGTCTACTCTGTCAAGAATGACTCAGCCATTCGCTTTGACGGTCTGCAAAGTGCGTACCTGGTTTTGTCTGTTTGATTGTCAAGGCTGACCTACCGATCAGCGCTTTCTGGCTGACGCGGAGCGTGTAGAAAGACGGGCTACAAAACGGCGACGGTACGATTCGTCTCTGTGGGTGACTAGGTCGGCGGGGTGGCGTGTAGAGTCAAAAGCCGGGTTCATACTTCTGTTTTCTTGACAATCAGAGTTGTTGGTTTCGTCTACGGGTCCCCGCTGCGCGTGGCGCCGCCACGGTTCGACTTGTCCGCAAACTGCGCGCTGTCCGCTGGTGAATTATTTAATTACCTTCTCGCGATGTTTTCAGCTGGTAATAATTATGAGTACCGTTGATCGATCACCGAAATGTATTGCTGATGATTTATATTTAATATATCATCCAGGGGTTACGGGGTACTACGTCTGCCGAGCGTGCCGCGCCCTCTCGATCGAAGCTGTCCACTCCAGGCCTCCATATATCTCATAGTCAGAATGCACGTGATCGTGTCGACGAGAGTCGGGGTTTCAAAATCCAGTCGTCCGAGTCCTCAGCTCGTCGAGCCCCTTAAGCTTGTTTCCTACCTGCGTTCTTCATAATGCATTCTCGCCCTGTGGAATCGCTTCACAAAATTGTACACAGCGCCGACTTTTCCGAACACGATCTGCGTCCCTGCACTCGATAGACTTCGAATTCAGCCTCGTGTTCAAGGAAGAAAACGCATGGGACGAAGGTGACTTTGAACCCAGCGAGCAGCTACAATTGCACTGGGCGATCCTCAGCGCAACCGCTAATAATCCCAGACCCTTCCGCGCCCTCCGTTCCCTAGCACTCCATAATATGCTATCCTTCAGCAACGACCTCTCGACACAAGGCAACTTGGATCGTAGGAGCACTGCAAGACTTTCACATATGTGTGCTCGGAGACAAGATCATCGAGGATGAGTGGTACGATGACCCAATGCAGACCTTCTGGCAACAGGTGCATCTGCGCCCTCTGACCCGCTGAGGAATGGCGCCCCCTGCACATCGCCTCGAACATAATGCTCGGCGTGATGCCCCCACTCTATTTCACGGCTCTGACATACCCGCACTTGCAGGCGCTCTCCCTCATGTGCTGTTTGACGGGCAGCAGCCGATCGAGGCGGGGACGGAGGACTTCGTTGCGCGCCACGGCAAGACTCTCCGACGCCTGAAGCTCGCACGCGGACTCCGAAGTACCGGAGAGGGTCTGGTCGATGCTATGGCGCCGATACGAGCAGGAGCTGGAGCTGCTCAGCGAGCTCATTGTTGAGTTCCAACGGGATGAACTTGACGCTGTATGGACAAGGCCGCGGACAAAGCCGCAATTCAGGTACTGTCGTTTATCCCGGACCGCGAGGATGTCCCGGGCGAGGAAGAAGATACGCCGGCGCTTGCGTCTTTGCAGGTGGTGGTTGCAGGCAGGAGGGCAGCATTAGTCATGCCCGCGGCGGCGTCTTGCCAACACTTGAGTATTTAGCTTCAATTGGGATACATAAGTCTTTGCCGTAGATGATACTTTGGGAGCCGAAAATCTCTGGCGAAATGGCTTCTCGTGCACAAAGGTTACATCGTAAACTGGTTCCCAAATTCAACAACTGTCCCCCGAGCGGGGCAGCACCAGGACGTTGAACGCCACGCCGTCCCATCGCTACTCGTGAACGGTCTCGGCTTCCTGATCGAACCAGGCGCGGGACCTGGGTGACCAACCTAATCATCCGACCGCGACTCCCGGCGCGGATAAAGCTCCACGAGTCGCCGTTTCCTTTTGAGAGGTCTGGAGGCCTGGTCTACGGCCTCACCCACTGTGGGGTGCACATCAGAATCAACACACCGTCCAATAGACTGAAAGTTTGTACCTAGTTTTGCGAGAAACCAGATCGACCTCCGTTTTGTTAGAATAAGTCAAGAGTCCGCGGTATTGTCTTGTCGCGCCGATCACCCTGTTGATTATTCACGCTTGTATGAGCAATGCTAGGGTCATTTGGGAGAAGCTCACGGGAAGACGACTGGACATGAAGCAATCAGCCGACGATCGACATTGCCAAGAGAGAAGTGCTCACATCCTCCAAAGGTGAAGATCTGGGCACCCAAACATGATCACGGTCAGCAAAAACCATCACATTACCTCAAGAAAGGCTCCCACAAGGTCCCATGTCTCTGAGCAGTACTTTAGCAGGCACACAGCTTCAAACACTCCGACTTTTACTCACTATTGATGTTAAGCACAAGCATCACCTTCGCTCCCAACATCAGCTTAGACACTTATCGACCCACGACTCATGGGACTACTCACCGCAGGCGGCACCTCAGATATCATCACAACGAACACCCACTGGATCCCCTGCCCGTCCCCGCGTTAGTCGCATCTGCGTATCACGGTACGATGACGCACCTGCGTGTATAGCACATGCCAGACGCCACGCGCAGACGTTCCCGCAACCCGCAAGCGCAATAGTCCTGCGAGCATAAGGGCGAAGAGTGTGACGTCGCCACCAAGCACCGCCCAGACGTAGAACCGCCGGTCTTCAGGATTCGTGATGAGGCACATGCGTGAGCTCGGATCCCATGCAACTTTCACCTGCGTCGTAAATTAGGGGGAGCATAGGAAGACTCGAAATACGTACACCCACGAGACCTGATGGAATGATGCTGAGTCGGATGACAGATGACGGTAGATAGATGAACCAACTTTGCACGAGGAACACGGCGCTTGGCAGCATTGAGCCGATAACAGTCGCCAGGACGAGCTTGTTCCATTCCCATATCGCAAGGCTGTTTAGAATGTCAAACCAGCGCTTTTCGACTAGAAGGGGGGCGTACACCCGCAGAATGATCAGCAACGTGACCAACACCAAAGCGCATCCGCTCGAAAGCTGCGACGCAATCAGACGTGCATTTATGTACGAACTCGAAGCAAGCACGTACCCAGTGAGCAGAGAGCCACGCCTCCACAATATCATCAACTGCAGACCAGGCCAACACAGAAAATAGCCCGCCTCGCACCTTGCAATCCATCTTTGCCGACGCGTTGAAGTCCACCAAGATGAGCACCGCGGAGACGAGCGCCGAGAGCCTACACGCCGAATACAACTATTGATTGAGGAAGTCAACGATAAGCATGACCACGTGGCACGTTCATCATACCCATATTGTGCGCTTGTACGCACGCGCGCCGGTCACGAAGCTCCATTCGAAGTCGAGGGTGGTGGCTATTTCCCATCTGTGATTCGGCGACGGTTAGAAAGTGCAGAAAAGAGGGGAAGGGGCCGTACACGAGCATGGCGGCGACGATGTGTATGTATTTGACCATGACAACTATTCGAGTCAAGAGGTGGTGAGCTGGGTGACATAAGGTGATGGAACTGGATCTGCTCACGCATGTCCCCCTTGAACGAGCTCCATACAGGCAAAGGCCCGTGATCCATCCTGGACAGGCCGCCCACAGCCTGTCACGAGGAGTCGAGCGTAGCTGGAAGAGGCGATAAGGGGAAGAGACCTGGACAGGCGCAATAAAACCTTGACGTTCCATAAGTATGGAGCCGCAGGCGCCAACTCGGATGTTTTCTATTTTTACAATGGCATGTTGGAAAGAGACCACGCCATGATGCGGCGCTGCTGCGGGGAAGCCGCTCGGAGGTGCCACCGAGCCTACGAAGCAATGCCCGGTGCGAATATGTCGGCGATGGGTGGCGGCCAACCAAAGCCCCGGCCCCCAACTCCCACTAAAGTTGCGTTCTTGCGCTCCTAGACCGCAGATGACGGGGGCAGACAAAGAACTGAGTCAGGTCGATGACGAGTCGAGACAGTTGGCACTCAAGCAGTCAAGGGAGAGCTATGAAGACACACGGTGGGGAGAAACGGACTCGGCCCACTCATCGAGTCTGAGTCACGCCCGGGCCGGATAGGCCGTTTGGCCACCCGAAGCATTCCGAGTCTTTCACCCCGCCTTCGCCGTAAACTTGACATTCCAACACGTCTTATCTTGAGATGCATCCCGCTTGCGACTTTCGCAAGGTGAGTGAATTGTGACTGCCAACGGCCGCCCATGTTGCTGCCAGCAGTCACGGCTATTTACAATTCTACATGACAATTGGACTGCGACGAGGGACTCGGAGGTTGTGTTACCGCTGTCTAACTTGGCGTAGTGCAGATAGAGGTTTCAGAGGTAGGAGTCCGTTGATTTCAGCATCGCCATATTTATACGGCTTCTTTGACCGGCCATCTGTTTGAGCCCAACCCTATTTTTTTGATTCCCAATGACAGCGGCTATAGCGATACCGCATTTTGAGCGGCATGAAATACTAGCGCATGGAGCAGTAAGCAATGCTCACACAATATCTTCTGCGTAGATTACAAATAAATTACAAAGAGGCATGAAGCGTGCGACCGGTCCGTCAAGCACAAGGTAACCGCAAAGGTCGCATCATAAGCACGTCGTCATGCTGTCTCTTCGTCCTCAAATTCTACATGTGAGCGGTCTCGGCGTGTTCACCACAACCCAGTGGGCGGACTTGGGTGACCAGACTGATCATCCGACTGCGACGCGGGGCAGGGATAACGCTCCACTGCTCGCCGGTCCCCTTCGAAGCCCGGCCCACGGCGGAGTCACCAACTGCGAGGTGCACACTGTCAGCATCAATATAATAGCCAAGAAAGTGAAAGGCTATACCTAGAGCCGGAGACCAGACGAGCCTCCGAGTCGTAAGAGTAGGTCAAGAGTCCGCGGTATTGTCTTGTCGCGCCGATCACCCTGTTGATTATTCACGCTTGTATGAGCAATGCCAGGGTTATTTGGGAGAAGCTCACGGGAAGACGACTGGACATGAAGCAATCAGCCGACGATCGACATTGCCAAGAGAGAAGTGCTCACATCCTCCAAAGGTGAAGATCTGGGCACCCAAACACGAGCGTTGTCAGCGAAAAAACCAACACGTTACATCTAGAAAGGTTCCCACAAGATCCCATGGATCTGCACAGCAAATCAGCAAGCAGCTTCAAAACTCCGACTTTTACTCACTATTAATGTTGAGCACAAGCATTGCCTTCGCTCACAACATCAGGTCAGACACTTATCGACCCACGACTCGTGGGACTACTCACCGCAGGCGGCACTTCAAACGCCATCACAACGAATACCCACTGGATCCCCTGCCCGTCCCCGCGTTAGTCGCATCCGCGTATCACGGTACGATGACGCACCTGCGTGTATAGCACATGCCAGACGCCACGCGTAGACGTTCCCGCAACCCGCAAGCGCAATAGTCCTGCGAGCATAAGGGCGAAGAGTGTGACGTCGCCACCAAGCACCGCCCAGACGTAGAACCGCCGGTCTTCAGGATTCGTGATGAGGCACATGCGTGAGCTCATATCCCATGCCATTTTAACCTGCACTAAATGTTAGGGAGAGCACGATGCATACTTGATATACGTACACCCACGAGACCTGATCAAATGATGAGTCGGAGGCCAGATGATAGTAGATAGGATGCGAACTTTGCACGAAAAATACGACGCTTGGGAGCGTCGAACAGATGATGGTCGCTAGGACAACTTTGTTCCAATTCCATATCGCAAGACTGCTAGAGTGTCAGACGAGCGCTTTTCCGAGTCGACTAGAAGGGGGCCTACACGCGCAGACTGATCATCATCATGACCAACACCAAAGCACATCCGCTCGAGAGCTGCGATGCAATCAGAAATGTATTATGCACAAATTATAAGTACGCACGTACCCAATGAGCAAGGATCCACGCCTCCGCAATTCGACATCAGACTGCAGACCAGGCCAACACAAAAAGAATATGCCGCCTCGCACCTTGCAATCCATCCTTGTGAACGCGTTGAGGTCGACCAAAATGAGTACCGTGGACACGAGGGCCGAGAGCCTGCACCCCGAATACAACTATTGATCGAGACGGTCAACAATACAGACCGCGCGGCACGATCGACATACCCATATGGTGTGCTTGTACGCCCGCACGCCCGTCACGAAGCTCCATTCGAAGTCGAGCGTGGTGGCAATCTCCCACCTGTTATTCGGCGACGGTTAGAAGTACAGCAAAGAGGGGAGGAGGCCATACAAGAGCATGGCGGCGACGACATGGATGTACTTGACCGTAATGACTATTCGAGACAATCAATGGTGAGCTGGTTAAGGAGCTGGGTGCTGCTCACGCATATCCGCCTCGACTGTGCTCCACAAAATTACGGGTCCATGATCCATCCTGTACAAGCAATCCAGATATTATCGCGAGGAGTCGAGCGTAGGTAGCTGAGAGTTCGAGTCGTCGGTGACAAGGTGAAGAGACCAGGACAGGCGCAATGAAAGCGCCTTTTTGGCCTTGACATTCTCATAAGTATGAGGCCGCAGGCGCCGACTCGGAATTAAAGGGACCTTCGCAATGGCCACGCTGAAAAAAAAACAAAGACGGGGAAGCTGCTCGGAGGTGCCACCGAGCCTACGAAGCAATGCCCAGTGCGAATGTGCCGGCGACGTGTGGCGGCCAAACAAAGCGCTCCTAATCCACTGCACTAGCGGCTGCGCTTTTCCTCCGCTCCTATACCGCAGATGACGGGGTTAGACAAAGGACTGCATGGAGTCCGGGGAGTAGGTCCACAGAGTCGGACCAGGACCATAACATTACGATCACAGCTTCGGATGCGAGTGGGGGACGAGGATAGAGCTGAATCATATACAACGGCGTAGGGAATCGAGGGAGAGATGGGGCAAGACCCGTATGTTGGGCTAGGAGATCAATTCCAGCTACAGAGGCTCAGAGAGAAAAGGGCCTCTGCGGCCAGTGCGTGCCAACATCCGGTCCGCTGCGGCCCGTGAACAAGCGTACACAGCCCTACCGGGTATACCCGGTCTCTTGAGCGGGACGCCCAAGGGCCAAGGGTTCGTCGTTTGTTAAAGCCCAGTGAGAATGATAAAGCACAGCCCTGCCGGGAATCAAGCGGCAAGCGAAAGGCTTCGAAACACTGAGCCAACGGCATCATTATATTCAGAAACAAACAAGCACGGGCCCGCGCCAATACAGTGTAAGTATACTCTAACAGACTGATTTGAAAGCACACATTTATGATCAAGAAGAGTTTAGGTCCTCTGAAGACTTGCGGTGAACGGGCAAGCCGTGAGAGGCCCTCGTTTTCGTCATTGCAATGACCTCCATAGCGCGGACAGTGCGAGTGCGATGCCAATCTCGTCGGCTCGGGAGTCGGGATCGGAGCACCGGCCATAGGCATGATCCAGCGAGAAAAATAAGCTCTTTGCGTCAGAGACATTTGAAAGAACTCACGTCCAGGTTTTGGTGGGAGCTGGAGGCAAGTTATCCACAAATTAGTTTGATTATTGCGATTTTCATGATTCATGAGATTCCCATTCGCTCTCGGCTCCGACAGTTGCCGCGGCGCCGCCGCGTCGGCCTCTGGCGGGAAATGGAGTCTGCACGGCGGAGTACGGCAGTCTAGATGGGCCCAGAGTGAGCCAGATCAGTCAATCTCGATTTGGCAATGGCATCGGTCTCCGCTATATTCAGAACGACTATCTTCTGATACCATAAGGTCAAGCTACGGAGACTAGGTCTCCGCTGCGTCAACTGTGCACATCCACGCATGAGGTCTTCGCCTACTGTTGCTCCTGCCCGCCCGCCTCGCCGTCAAAGCAGTATCGCCGACACAAGAAATGTCACATGTAGCGCGCTCTCTCCTTCCTGTTCCTCCGGTCGACCCTTCCCTCCGCCCTCCGGCAGCCCGCACACGTCATTCCGAGTCACCGCCACGCCCACGACGATGCTCTCCACCTCGGTAGTCACGACGTCGCGCCCGTGGCGGGGCGCGTGCGTGTGGATGTAGGCAGCGTGGGCAACGTAGAGGACGTGGACTTGTCGCCCGCACAGCACGACCGACGCCGGCGCTCGGACGACGGCATGGGTACTAGGCACAGCGAGGCGTTCGAGCTGGGCAGGCATCGACACCTGAAGATGCTGTAATCTAGACTGTAGCTGGTCTCCGTATATTGAACTTAGAGTATCAGAAAATAGTTGTTTTGAATATAAGGACTCACGTAGCATGCTTGGTGTGATATTGTATCGCACGTTTGCATCCCTGACTCCGACACATCGTCCACCAACCACATTGGTATGTAAAATTCCGGCTTATATTCTCTGATGTGGGGCCGTGCTTCCGAGTATCCATATATATTTTCTAGTTTATTCACCGTCCTACAACGTAACTACGACATTGTCTCCGGTCTTTTTGGGGCCCGCGGTGCGTGCTTTTGTCCGGGCGGCTGCGTGGACGGCGCGGCGGGAAAATGGAGGGTGCAGTAGGCTGTGTGAGATGTGCTGCAAGGATGCGGGCAGGCGGCGGGCAGCGTGAACTTGAAGGGCGGGCGGGAGTGCAGTAAGTACCACGCAGCGCGACATCGACACGTTTCGGGGCACACAGCTAGAGCAGAGTCCCAGCCGGGACTCTGTTATTGCCGATATTCCCCGATGAAGGCGGGCTTACCGTGGCAGGACATACTTCACTAAGCACCTGAAGGGCAGGGACTATGACAGGGTGTATCATATGAGTTGCAGCGCTAGGAGGTGACGACGTACGTTCGCGTACGTTCATGGTTGATCTTCCACCCTCGAGTATCCTTCCTGATCCTACGATGGGACGTCATGCGATTCCACCGCCATGCGCCGCGACCGGCCAGTCGGAGGCTTCGATGAGTTCCGTTTCGCATCTGCGGTGGCCATGTCCAGCATGCTGTGCAGTGGCCGGGCGGTGTGTTCCTCTTCGAACGAGATGCGGGACAGCGCGGAAGCGGTCTCTGCGGTGTGCTGTGACGTTGACGATGTGAAGCGGTCCCAGAGGATGTTGTCAACATGTCTGACTGTATCCGCGTCTGCTTATCGCACTGGCCATACAAAGTGTCACGGAACATCAACGTCTACAATCAAACCGTCAGTTGAGAGCTATGCTTCACCAATGAAACACATGCCCATGTGAGATGAAGTTGCTATCCGGAACTTTGATTCCTCGATAGTATTGACGGGTGACAGATCATCCTTCTCAACCCTCCGTATCCGCACGACGGTAGCGCTGATCGCCTCGTTCGCACAGACAGAGTTGGACCACATATGTCAGAGCCAGGCGGTCGTCTGGGCCACCGAAGAACGGTAGGAAGCTGTGGGGATAGGCGGTAGTGGTGGCATTGGAGCTGACAGACAATCCGCGGTCGACAAACAAAGCGACGTCCGTAGGGCTGTGCGCAAAGATTTGGCGTACCAGCTGGCTGTAGACCACCGGTTAGACATGCTCGCGCCCGGACGCACGATAGAAGAGCGCGTCAAAGGGGTTGTAGGGCGCAGGGCAAAGATGGGCCGTGTGTGGGGTCCTCAGAGGAAGGGGAGACGGGGAGAATCCAGGGTACGATGACCATTTGGGACCCGGACTCGCGCGCATGATCAGCTATATTCGTCGAAAACTCGTCATGGGCCATGGCTCACAACGGCCAGTGAGGCGGACACAGGGAACCGGTCGAGACGACCGAAGGTGCGGAATACCGACGGATTGGGGTCGTTGTGAATGAGCGATCCGGCTGCCTGTGACTGGAGCACCACAGATGTACGTTCTGTCACCTCGATGAGTCGGAGGGCGTCCACAACGATGGCGCGTGAGCGGGTCTAGACAATAGGCAGAGTCGGAGGCAGTTCCGTCGCGCATTTCTCATCGTATGCGAGGCTGCTTGCTGGCGAATTCGTCGCGAACAGAGGGGTCTGCAGCAGCTGCGTGAATGTCATCCGAGTCGCGGCCGGAAGCCGCTCGATGTTCTCCAAGACTGTCAAGACAAGTGCAAACTTCGTCTTGATCGAATCATTCGTGGTGTTCGAGGGCAGGCCACCAGCCGGCTGTCCGTGGATGGGCTGCGCTTTCTCGAATGCCGCGCCGGCGTGGACACGCACTCGCGCAGGGTGGATCTAAATGATGGTGAGCGGTACGGTGGGACAGCCGCCAGCTAAATCAGGGCGGCGGGATTGGGCGTGCCGAGGAGCCGGAATCAGCGCCGTACTCCGGCCGTACTACGGCGCCGCACAAAACCATCGTACTTTCCTATGCCCTGACTTTCTGGAAACAAGACACACACAGTGAGCTGAGAGAAACAGACGGAGTCTCTCAGCCTCGAAAGGGCTGAGTCGCGCCGGGCCGGATAAGCCGTTTGGCCCATGTCCGAGTCACGACTCTAAAGGCTAAGTATTCTTTCCCCTAGCGGCCAGCCCCGACCTTTCTGAATCTGGATTGCGCGCAGATGGAGGTGTCAGAGGTAGGAGTCTGTTGATTGAAGCATTGCTGTATTTTTATTCGACTTCTTTGACCGGTCATCTTTTCAAGCGCAGCCCTATTTTTTTTGATTCCAAGTGACAGCGACACATCGGGCGTCATGAAATACTAGCGCACGGAGCAGTAAGCAAGGCTCACACATATCTTCTACGTTGATTACAAAGAGGCCTGGTCCAATTTTGGGGTACGGTGAAACGTGCGACCGGCCGTCGAGCACAAGGCAACCGCAAAGAAGGTCGCATCGTAGGCGCCGTCATGCCGTCCCTTCGTCCTCAAATTCTATATGTGAGCGGTCTCGGCGTGTTGTCCACAACCCAGTGGCGGGACTTGGGTGACCAGACTGATCGTCCGAATGCGACTCGGGGCAGGGATAAGGCTCCCCCTTGGAGTTCGAAGCTCGGCGTCACCAACTGCGAGGGGCACACTGTCAGCATCAATACAATAGCCAAGAAAGTCAAAGGCTATACCTAGATTTGCGGGGGACCAGAAGAGCCTCCGAGTCGTAAGAGTAGGTCAAGAGTCCGCGATATTGTCTTGTTGCACCGATCACCCTGTCGAAAATTATTCATGCTTGCAACAGGAATTCTCAGGTTCTCCTGGAGGGCACTCACGGGAAGACGACTAGACATGAAGCGGTCAGCCGACGATCGACATTACTAAGAGAGAAGGGCTCACATCCTCCACTCCAAAGGTGAAGATCTGGGCACCCAAGCATGACCGTGGTCAGCAAAAACTATCACTTTACATCAAGAACCGCTCCCACAAGGTCCCATGTCTCTGAGCAATAGTTTAGCAGGCACACAACTTCGAAACTCCGGCTTTTACTCACTGTTGATGTTAAGCACAAGCATCACCTTCGCTCCCGACATCAGCTCTGACACTTATCGACCAGGACTCATGGGACTACTCACCGCAGGCGGCACTTCAAAGACCATCACAACGAATACCCACTGGATCCCCTGCCCTTCCGCGTCAGTCATAATCGCTGACTACGTTCCGATAACGCACCTGCGTGTACAGCACATGCCAGATGCCACGGGCAGACGTTCCTTCAATTCGCAAGCGCAATAGTCCTGCAAGCATGAGGGCGAAGAGCATGACGTCACCACCAAGCAACACCCAGACGTAGAACCGCCGGTTCTCAGGATTCAGGATGAGGCACATGCGCAAGCTCGGATCCCATGCAACTTTCACCTGCGCTGAAATTTAGGGAGAGCACGAGGAAGACTTGATATACGTACACCCATGAGACCTAATCAAATGATGAGTCGGAGGTCAGATGATAAGTAGATAGGACGCGAACTTTGCACGAAAAATACGACGCTTGGGAGCGTCGAGCAGATGATGGTCGCTAGGACGAATTTGTTCCAGTTCCATATCGCAAGACTGCTAGAGTGTCAGACCAGTGTTTCTTGAACTAAAGTAGAAGGGGGCTTACACGCGCAGACTGATCATCAGCATGACCACACCATGGCACACCCGCTCGAGAGCTGCGATGCAATCAGAAATGCATTATGCACCAATTCTAAGTACGCACGTACCCAGTGAGCAGCGATCCACGCCTCTGCAATTCGAATTCATCATCAGACTGCAGACCAGACCAGCACAAAAAGAAGATGCCGCCTCGCGCCTTGCAATCCATCCTTGTGAACGAGTTGAAGTTGACCAAAATGAGCACCGCGGAGACAAGCGCCGAGAGCCTGCACCCCGAATACAACTATTGATCGAGAAAGTCAACAATACAGACCGCGCGGAACGATCGACATACCCATATGGTGTGCTTGTACGCGCGCGCGCCCTTCACGAAGCTCTAATCGAAGTCGAGCGTGGTGGCAATTTCCCACCTGTTATTCGGCGACGGTTAGAATATACAGAAAAGAGGGGAGGACGCCATACAGGAGCATGGCAGCGACGACATGGATGTACTTGACCATGACGACTAGTCGAGACAATCAGTGGTGAGCTGGTCAAGGAGCTGGGCGCTGCTCACGCATGTCTGCCTCGACTGTGCCCCACAAAATGAGAGGTCTATGATCCATCCTGCAGGCAACCCGGATACTATCGCGAAGAGTCGAGCGTAGCTGAGAGTTCGAGTCGTCGGCGATAAGGTGAAGAGGCCAGGACAGGTGCAATGAAAGCGCCTTTATGGCCTTGACGTTCTCATAAGTATGAAGTCGCAGGCGTCAACTCGGGTTTTCAGTGAACCTTCGCAATGGCCACGCTGAAAAAACAGGCGGGGAAGCCGCTCGGAGGTGCCACCGAGCCTACGAAGCAATGTCCGGTGCGGATGTGTCGGCGATGTGTGGAGGCCAAACCAAGTGCTCGAAATCCACTGTAGTAGCGCTTTCCTCCGTTCCTAGACCGCAGATGACGGTGTTAGACAAAGATCTGTTTGGAGTCGGGGAATAGGTCCATAACATCACGATCACAACATCGGATGCGAGTGGGTAGGGCGGCCGTATGAGTGGGGAACGAGGATGGAGCCGAATCATATCTAATGGCATAGAAAATCGAGGGAGAGATGGGGGAAGGCTCATCTAGAGATCAACCCCAGCTACAGAGGGCCAGAGGCTCAGAGAGAAAGAGCCTCAGAGCCTCCGCCACTGGCAGTGCGTGCCAACGTCCGGTCCGCTGCGGCCCGTTAACAAGCGCGAGCTTCACCTCCGAGTAGCCTAATCGCCGAGTAGTAGCCGATGCCTTTTCCTCTCATCGCGGTCAAAAGCCCCACTCTTTCTAAGTCCAGCTTTCTCCAGCTGCGCACCGTGAAATTACATTCCACTGCCTACCGTGATCATGACGTTCCACTGTCTCGACATTGTCCAAGATGACCGTCAGTGCTCAAGTGCTGAGTCAAGGACCTCCGCACTACCGGCCTCTACCGGCCCCACGAAGTTACGCAGCGTATGT
This sequence comes from Auriscalpium microsporum, assembly GCA_019914985.1. Lineage (NCBI taxonomy): Eukaryota > Fungi > Basidiomycota > Agaricomycetes > Russulales > Auriscalpiaceae > Auriscalpium > Auriscalpium microsporum. Next base: position 1,283,515 of record JAHLMG010000010.1, on the reverse strand, counting down.
TCAAAGGAGAAGATTTTGATTGCTAGAGGATCCCACAGCCTCTTTGGATCGTCGTGGTACGTTACCTGCATTGCCATCGCACGATGACACATGTAATGAATGTAGCAAGTTATGGGTTGTACTGACTCGTCACTCACTCGCGCCAGTCAGAGCGATGAATCATGGTCAAAGACTCGCTCATGTACCATTATCGGTAGTACCAACCTCCCTCTCTGAGCATACTGATCTCCAACTCCAGCCCAAGTCTTCAAGCACGAGAGGACATGCCCCAGCGTCAGGCTGCGATTGCATTGGGCCATGCTCGGCGACAGTGCGATTACACGCTTTCTTTTCTGCCCTCCGCTCCAATTGACCGTCGACAATGTTTAAACGACGAACTGTACAATTTCAAGCGAACTCTGGCGCGAAAATTAGCCCGCTGCAAGGCGCCACGGGTTTTCCTCTGCTGCGACGACGTTCCTGGAGAGGAAGACAACACAGTGGGGCTCGAGACACTTTTCTCCGGCAGGAGGATATCCGAAGTCCGTCGAACATCTTTCCGGATGGCAAGCTGGTCCGCGAGATCGACTGGTGCGCGGTCTCGCACAATCCATATCCCGGAGTAACGCCCTCACTTGTTTCATAGGTCGCTGGCCGCCCACAGTGCACTCGTAATCCAGCGCCCTCGCTGAGTCACACAGCGCCCGCTTCATAAACATCCAGATTGAGATAAAGACCGAGGATGCTGGACCGATGACGCCCCATCCCTCAATGTCCACGGACCCCTCGACGGACCCAGAGAAAGCCTTGCGTACTGACACCAAGTCCTTCACCACTGTGGCACCCCCGCTGCCAGCCTTGCAGCCGACACTCCCTCCCGCGCCCGATGGTGGACTTTTGGCGTGTCTCCAAATTTTGTCGAGCTTCCTGATCATGTTCAATACGTGGTGGGTGTGAATAATTCTGCCGTTCTCTTCACTTCATTGACCTACGCGCCAGGGGAATTATCAATACATTTGGGTCGTATCAAGCCTTTTACGAGTCAGAGTTTCTCTCTTCGAAGTCACCCTCTGCCATAGCATGGATTGGATCTATGCAGGGGTTCTTGCTATTGCTTGTCGGTAGCCTCACAGGACCGATTTCGACGCAGGACACCTGCGGAGTCTCGTCGCCGCTGGGTCGTTCCTCATCGTCTTCGGCATGATGATGACGAGCCTTTCTACGGAGTATTACGAAATATTCCTCGCTCAAGGCATTACCGTCGGTCTGGGCGCGGGCTGTCTGTTTGTCCCGAGCTTCGCAGTCCTCGCATCGTATTTCTCAAAGCGGCGCGCAACCGCACTCGGCATAGCGGCTAGTGGCAGTAGCTTAGGTGCGAACTTCGGTCGGTTTTATCCAGATTACTTGCTGACTTGTCGGCGTAGGGGGAGTGGTCTATCCGATCGTTTTTCACTATCTGCAGCCACGAGTGGGCTTTGGATGGGCAACGCGTGTCATCGGATTCATCGCATTAGCGACCCTCTTCGTCAGCTTCGTCACCATCCGCCGGCGGGTTCCAGTCGGCGCAAAACGGAAACTCCTCGACCTGACGGCTCTCAAGGAGGCGCCGTATGTCCTCTTCTCCATGTCCACCTTTTTCGGCTTCATGGGTATCTACATCCCGTTCTATTACATCGGTGCATACGCCCTCGACAGGGCCAACTCGAGCGAGACGCTCGCATTCTACTTTGTCCCCATCCTCAACGCAGCTTCCGTCCTTGGTCGCATATTGCCCAACATTTTTGCGGATAATGTGGGCTCGATGAACACCCTCATTCCATGCGCCCTCATCTGCTCCATCCTTGCATACTTGTGGATCGGTATCGACAGCACCGGTGGCCTCCTCGCGTTCGCAATCTTCTACGGCTTCTTCTCCGGGTCGTTCGTCTCCCTCCCACCGTCCGTCATCGCCAATCTGTCCCCGGACCTCAAGGTCATGGGCTCGCGGATGGGCATGAGCTTCTGCATGAACGGGCTCGGCATCCTGATAGGCAACCCTGTCGCCGGTGCCATCCTGAACATCCAAGAGGGCCAATTGTCCACGCGCAGATATTTTGTGCCACGGTCGCGATGGCTGGCGCGGCGCTCATGGTTGCGGCGAGGACCGCGAAGGTCGGGCCAGCGCTGGCGAAGAAAGTGTAGTGCGGATAGAGGTCTCGGAGGTACTCCGTTGATTTAGAGGTACAGTTCTAGATGCAGCTTCGCTCTAATTTTAGTCGATCTCGTTGTTTGACCGTTACGTTTTTCCAGCTTGCCCTCAAGCGGTGGCTCTGTTTTTCCGTCGAGTCGAGCTAAACTTTCCGCAACCTCCGAAAGGCCGTCGAAAGGCAGCTTCTCCAGTATTGTGACCAATACAAACTCCTCCGGGTTTCGTCACTCGGCCGCCGGTACATACCGTACTCGGCGGCGTTGTTTGACTCAGTCTTCTGAAGTCTGGCCCAGTGCTGCGACTCCTCTGGAACATATTTCCAAGGACCTAGCTCCCTCGAGGAAGTCCTGTGCCGTTTAGCCCTCTCGATGGCCGACAAGTTTGACACTGCGTGTTGACGGATGGGGCTCAGAATAGCACATCAGAACCTCGAACGTGCGAGCTGTGCCTGTTCTACAACGTACAGTACGGCTTGACTTGTGAAGTTCTGCTGACATCGGTTCGTTCTAACAAATAAGTGATCCTCTCAACATCCGGTGCGTTCTCATAACGGCCTACGGTCCACGAGGTATTTAAGATCTTCTGCAGAGCACGCTGCTGGTGAGCTGTCCTGTTCCTCGGGATGGTCATCATTGCTCATCTTCTAGTCGGGCTCACCCTGACTGCAGTACGTCAAGCCTGTCGCAAGGCCGGTTTCTCTCACGATCAACCCCCCTTTTTCCAGGCTTGTTCTGCTGCTCACTCTCGAAGACAAATCTTGCCACCCGGTCCGAAGTTGCCGGGGACATGGGGATATAGCGGATGCTACGAGTATGTCGCTTCTTTTCCCAGTTGCTACCGTCATTCTTACATTGAGTAGGGACAATGCCTTCATCGGTCTCCCTACGTTTATCGGCCCATCTTACACTAACACAACAGGAATGACGATCCAGCAGTGCGTCGGCTTTTGTGATTCGCAATCCTTCGTCCTCGCGGGGCTGGAGGATGGCTGCACCTGCTGTGAGTTGGCCCCATCCCTTTTTTCATCGTTGAGTGTATGCTAAGGATAATCTTGGATGGAAAGTCTGTGACAATTTCTATGAGAATATCTTGGAGAGCGTTGGTAACAACGAATGCGAGGTGCCTTGCGCGGGGAATAACTCCGAATTCTGTGGAGCTGAGAACCGACTGAGCGTCTATCTTGACTTCGGCGTCCATCCGCTCATCCCTACGATCGTTCCTTCGGTAGGCCTGTGGAACTCGCTGGGATGCTACAAGTAAGCACCGAGCACCGTCATCTTGGTCTCGTCACTCATACGCTCCTTTCATTATAGCGATTCTACGGATGCTCGCGCCTTAGAGCGCCCTGTTAGCGCAGGTAACGTCACGGTCCAATCTTGCACCGCGGCATGTCTCGCCGAGGGGTTTCCGCTCGCCGGTCTCGAATTCGGGCAAGAATGCTGTAAGTCTTCCTTACCGTTTCAAGATGATTAAATGAAACTTGTGAACGGGACAGGGTGTGGTCTCAGTCTCCACAACAACTCGATATACGTCGGGGACTATGACGGGATTGAGATGGGCGAGTTTAGGCCAGCACCCAACGCCGACTACTGTAATATGGGTTGTGAAGGCAGCCCAGCCGATCTCTGCGGGGGGTCGAACAGGCTCAATCTATACAACTACACCGGGACCTTCCCAGTCGGCGCCTCGGTCGTGCCATTCGCAGGCGCTTGGATCTCCCAGGGCTGCTTCAGGTTGGTTCTAATTACAGCGCACTAAATTCGGGGCACTAACCGGTTCGTCAATAGCGATTCTACCACTCAGCGCACGTTGGAGCGTCGTGTTGACGCTGGAAATGTGACCGTCGAGTCATGTGCTGACGCATGTCAGTTCAACGCCTTTACGATGGCAGGCTTAGAGTTTGGCCAAGAGTGCTGTATGCATTTTGACACTGCTTCTTCCTGCTTTCGAGTTGACTTACGAGGTCCCCCTCTGGCAGGGTGCGGCATTCAGATCAACAGTCCCGGCATGGAAATCGCGCAGTCTGCGTGTAACATGGCCTGCGTAGGCAACAGCACTGAGAATTGCGGCGGGCCGAACGCGATCGAAGCGTACTACTTCCAGGATTCTCCGCAAGTCATTGGCGACCTCCAGGAGCTCAATGGGCTTTCGGACAGCCTGGCAGGTTTCCTGGCCGGCGTAACTCCTGACAACGTGGAAACAACTGGACCGGTATGCCTTGATGTCCGGGAATTTGTCAGTTAGCTCTCTGATCATATCGCCGCAGGATATGCTGGTCGGCATGCAAGGCATCATCAATACAGTACAGATGACTTTTGACAATGCCAGCATTGCGACCAACGTACGTCCCTGCGTATTTCTTGTAAGGCTGAACTGAATTTACTGCGCAGGCCGGAAGGACTCCCTTCGTCAGTAACAACGCAGATATGGTCACGACCAAACTGGAGCAGGTACTATTTTGTTTGTTCTGACATCTCGCTCGCTGACGCGACGAACTCGGGTTTGTAGTATGTTTCCTTCGGACAGGTAAGCGAATGAAGCGTCCGTCACCTAATTTAGCTCAGCATTCCACGTACCCCAGGAACTAGCTAATGCCGTATGTAGTCCTAGTCAATGCTCAAACTGGTTTCACTGACATGCGACCGTCTGACCTTCTGACGGCAGCTAGTGGCAGTGAGCGGCGTCCTGAAGCCGTCCTTCGGCTCCTCCGTCCTACAAGCGATCAACAACCTCAACGGTGCATTTGACGTATGTCCTGCTGCGTGTCATGTCCCGCTGTTGAGCGCTGTTGATCAGCTCTAAACACAGCACCTCACGTTGGCGTTTGCGGACGACTTTGTGCCTTCCCGATCGACGGAGATCTTTTCTGTGCAGACAGCTCTTGATCGCATCTTCGAACAAGCCGCCGCCGCCTACTAATCATATCACACTTACGGGAGTTATGAGCTTTTGACTTCTCAGGACAGGGCTGCAATGATGGATTGAGTTGTAGGTTAGGAATAGTTGTGATGTCTGTCCGGACTCGTGTCTTGTCTTGAGGGAAACACTACCTACGCACAGGTACTCAGAGTGCTCTCATCGTCACAGCAGTGAGCGGACACTGGAGGTTGAAGCGTGAGGGGACATGTCCGCGAGGCAGCCATCTTCCCTTAGTAATGAGAGCATCATATCATTGATTTGTAGCATCTTTCTGTCAGTTTGATTGAGCGAGCAAAATTACGACCCTTAAAGCATGATAAGTAAGAAGACAGCAAATCATACAAGCCTATCAGGCGGAAGCGATTGTGTAGGTGGGATGGAAATGGCAGCAACATCATTGCGCAATAGCGTTATGAGACGAGTTGACGGGGAGGTCTATGATAGACTGCGAACCTGCGAAAAGAAAGAGTGTAGGAAAGGTGCCGCAAATAGGTGCACGTGGCGTAATGACGCTGCACGGTAAATATGAAGGCCAACGTGAAGGCGTGCGTGGGTGTGGGCAGACGCTTGTTATAGCTTGAGCTCCGTGAGGACACGTCGCGCGAGCATCTGGTACTGCCAGCCGTCGCCACTGGTGCGCCGGAATTGTATGCCGTGCAATGGTAGCCACGGCACCTACACGAGAGCGTCAGAAACCCCGAAAGCCTTACGAGGACAGCCGGGCACACTCACCTTCACGATGTTTATCTCAAACCTGACCGACAGCGTGTTTTGACCTATGCTCTCGAACACGTGCCTGTCCACCTCGCCTGTCGGCAACGGCGATGACGGAGGCAAAGGCACATGGTCTCTCGGAATGGGCGGGAGATTCTTGCTCTTCGACGGGGATTGTGGCTGCGCGGGCAGATTCAGCGTCTCCTGTCTCGGCGTTTCGTCCCTCTCCGCCTCCTCTGGCGCGCGATGTCCGTCTGTGACCGTATGTGTATTTGAAGACACATTGAAGAAAGATGACGACCCACTGCTCGCCGCGGGGGCGAACCCGGCTCCCCCTGATGGCCTATTTGGCAGCTCCTTTTCGCTTTCCTTGTCCTTGTCCTTGTCCTTCCTTCCGACACCGAATGAAAGTTTTGACGCCTTGCGTACGATAGTCTTCTTGACGCCGCCCGACTCGTTCGAACCTGACGAGCCTTGTTTGTGGTGGCGACCGTGACGAGGCGACGGGGTAGGCGGTTCATGGACGGACGAGAGGTCAATGGAAGGAAGATGAATACACTCAAACCCGGTCTTGATTTCTCGGTACTGAACCTGCATTCGATCCAGCACTCGCCTGATATCCTGCTTGATCACAGAAGGTGACTTTGTTGACGTCGTGGCAACGCTGGATGCAAAGACGTTAGCACGGTAAACACTACGCGGCTAGAATTCATCCATACCTGAACAGACCCTTCAAGAAAACCGGCTTGAAGTCCTTATCAGCTGCATTCCGCTCGTCCTCTGTGTCCGTCACCGCATCGTTGCCATTGGCAGACGCCACCTTCGCAGCTGCCGCAGCCTGAACATCTGCGTCCTGCTCCTCCTCTGTCCGCGGGAAGTGCCGGTCTGGCTGCGGCCGGCCGGTCATCGCGCCATTTCCAGTCGATGGTCGGCGATGACGCCCAATCGTACCTCCAACACTAGACAGAAGTGCGCCACCGGTGCTGCTGCGGCGCTCGTGCCGTGTCGTCCGGCTTGCGGGGTCCATGATCGTGGCTGCGCGACGGTGACTAGGAAGCGTCGCGCTATGTGACATTGGCACGGCGCTGTTTCTCCTCGACTCTGCCTCCAGTCCTTCGGCACGCTTCTCACTCACCGGCGTCGTCGCTCGCACACCAAACTCGGCATCTCCGGCATCCCGATCTTTTTCTTTCTCGCCATCACCTGAAGGGCGCGGCGACGAGAACCCGCCTAAGATGCTCGCCCGCTTCCCGCCATGCCGCTTTCCATCTTCACCTCGCACGCTACCACCGCCCACAAGCAGGCTCCCAAACCTCCGCACGAGGGTGGACGGCGTCGCAGGAGGCGTCGCGGGGGAAAGCACCACGTCCGGAGGTGCGGCGGACGCGGACGGCGCCTGAAGCTCCTCCGGTTGCTCTTCTTCCATCTTCTCCGCGAACGTGGTAAGCTCCGGCCCAGCCGTCCGAGGCGGCTCGTGCCCATTCGCAGCTTGCCCGTGCTCGCCGCCGCCGAAAAGATTCGTCCACCCGCGCGAGGTAGCGCCTGGCCGCTGACTGAGGCTGTGGCTACGGCGGTGTGTCGAAGCTGGCGGGGCACGCGGCATGGCTGTCTTGGCTGGAGACGCTGGGCCCGCCTGCGGAAGGGAACCGGCAACCGGCGGGCCGAGGTCGGTGCGCTTGTTGGGTATGGGCAGGCCAGGATCGCGGGCGCGCGGCTGGGCATGGAATGTTGTCGCGGTCGGGGACGGCGTCGCTTGTGCGGCATCGTACGACATGCCAGAGTAGTGGGACGTCTCAGGCTGAGGCAGGCGCGGGAGGGCCATGCTATAATCGGCCTTGGCTGACGGCGGCGGCTCCTTTATGGGAGACGCTGCCGTGAGTTGGATGGAAGGTTTCGCAGAGGTGGGTGGGGGAGCCGGTGTTTCATCTGGCGCATTTGCGTGCGCCATCAGTGACAGCTGGGAGCTGGCGAAGTGGCCGGGGCCATACACCTTGTCGCGCTCGAGCTTTTCACGTGACAGGTAATAGATGGATATGAGGGGGTGGAAACCGCGCGTGGGATCGACTGGTTCGCGCGGATCCTGGAGGGAAGAATTGGAGAGATGGGACTGGGAGTTGCTGGGAGATCCGAAAGGGGAGGCAGGCGGTGATGACGATGGAGAGAACAGCTTGCGACGATAAAAGTCGAAGCCCGAAAAGCGCTTGTTCTTCTTCGGCGAAGGGTTGACGTCGAGTTTGCTGCTGCTGCTATATCCATCGTACGAGATGGCGAGGGAGGAGTTTGAGAACGACTCTTTCCAAGTGCCATTCCGCCCATTAGCAGCGTCGCGCTTCTTCTCCCAGTGGTGCACAGAACGCATGTACGCATCCGACTCAAGCAGATTGACAAGACGGCGTTCAATGTCATCTTCCGACCCGAACTCGAACCCAACCATACCGCGTATGACCTCCCGGTCGAGCTCATCTGGACGCAAGGGTTCGCGACGAACGAGATGCGGGTCTGGGGGACTGTTGAAACCGCGCGACATCCACGGGTGGCTGAGGATCTCTTGCAGGGTGGCGCGCTGGGCAGGATTTGTCACGAGCATCCGCGAGAGTATGTGCTTGCATTCTGAAAGAACACGGTGAGCAGAAATAACGCGGGAATGGGGTTGCTACGCACCAGCGCTGAGCCAAACAGGGTATTCCACAAGCCCGCGCTTGATCTTGGCGTGAAGTGCGGGCATACTCTGGTCGTCAAACGGCACCCGTCCGCACACGAGCACGTAGAGCACAACACCAAAGCTCCATACATCGACCTCGGGCCCGGTATACACCTTTGCGTTGAGCAGCTCCGGGGCGGCGAAGTAAAGCGAGCCGCAGAAGGTGGATAGGTGGGAGGTAGGGTCGTAGAGGTTTGACAGGCCAAAATCAATGATCTTGATGTTGCCTGTCTGGGAAATGAGGATGTTCTCGATCTTGAGGTCTCGATGGACGACGTTGTTGCGGTGACAGTACTCGAGCGCACTCCCAATCTGGCGGGCAAACTTGCGGGCGACGCGCTCGCGGAGGCGGCCGTGGCTGATGATGTAGTCGAGCATCTGGCCCCCGTTGATGTACTCAAAGACCATGTAGTAGTGGTGCTGGTGAACGATCATCTCGCGCATGCCGCAGATGTACGGGTGGTAAAGCAGTTGGGAGAGCGCGGCTTCACGGATGGTCCGGATTTCTTTGGATGCGTCTTTCGACGCCTGCTTTGCGAGGGCTTCAGCATTAGGTGCGCCTGGAGGAGGGGGTGTTGGGATGACGCGGGGGAGAATCTTGACGGCCAGCTGCAGGGGAGAAGTTATGTGTCCGTCCGAGAGCAGAGTGACAGACAAGTTCGCTGCGCACCTTTTCGCCGTTGATGTTGTGCTGCGCAAGCTTCACCTTTCCCATACTCCCTGCCCCGAGCGTCTTACTGAGGGTATAGTCCCCGAGGATGCGATTTGTCGTGCGGGTCTTCGGGGCGTCGGGTCCCCGCGATGGATGCCGTGCAGCGCTGTTTCCGTTGTGTGCGCGCTCGTCTGCATGCTGGCGTCCACGATCGCGGTCTCGGTCCGTCGACGCGCCAGACTGCGAAGGGGTGTACGACTGAGGTGGCAGCGACATGGGGCGGGGGCGAGGAACGGTTCCGCGGGTCGTGGGCGCCGGGAGAGGACGGGGGATGATGTTCGCCTGCTCGGACGGCTCCTGCTGGGTGACCCTGGGCCCCGGCGTTGTCTTTGATGTCGTCGGCGTTGTGGGATAGTCAGCAGCGGTGGGCTGAGCAATGGGAAGGTCGAATTCGTGGCCAAGGACCATGCCGCCGTGCGAGGGAGTGATGGCACCGGAGCCGGCTGATGTCGTGGGTCCAGAAGCAGCGAGGGATGTAGGGTATACTGTAGCGAGCATCAACGAACGCGACGAGCGAGCGTGATGTCGGCGACGAGGACGAGGACGAGGACGACAAAAGAGGAGGCGGAGCGAGGGGGTTCGAACCAAACTCCGCAACTAGAGCAGGCCGGGCGCCAGTCGACCCTCAACCGCATCCGCATGCTGCCACCATGTCGTCCTCTATCCAGCAGCTTTTGGAGGGAAAAATAGTGCGTATGTGCACCTCAGAGCAAACTTCAGGCTCACAGCTGCTTTCAGGACTTTGAAGGACAGAAATCTGTTGAGAGGATCACCCACTATGCGTTTGCTGTGCTGACGGTGTGTCTGTCTCCAACTCGCCAGCCAGACTCTAACCCTCTCTTGGAATCCTAGGCTGTGTCGTTCTTCCTCGGATTTGCTTTGCAATCCCTCAGCGTGACATTTGGGATATTTGGGCTGGGGGTTGCGTTGCTGCTGGTCGTGCGTGGCGTCCTTTGGAATTTGTGCGCTCTTTCTAACTGACTCGTTTCTGCAGGCTGTCATTCCGCCTTGGCCTCCATACAACAAGCATCCGGTGCAGTGGCTTCCGGCCAGAGAGACCAAGAAAGAACAGTGACCTTATGCAGCTGGCGGTCATACTATGTACCATATCATCGATGGACTACCCGTCAGCCTTCCGCCATGGCATATCAGACTTAACTTAACCCTCTCCAACCCTGCAAAGCTGTCCTTCGGTACGCATGCACTGCACGGTTTTCGTGTCTTGAAGACTTCGTCGAATTCGGTGCAGAGATCGGTTCGATTGCCAAACGCTTATACGGTCTGACTCGGGTTCGGTTCTCTTCAACGCCATGCTAATGATGCGCGCATGGGGCTCACCTATTCATATCCTCTGCTGGATCGTGCTCGGACCCTAGCTCCCCGTTTCACCACCGCAGTCTCAACTGTTTTCGCTGTATGCTATGTACATCTAGGGTCATCCCTATCTGCTTCAATGTTTGTTACTGTCGATCGATGCGTTGCCGCAGATGGATGCCGCTCCTTGCCCGCCAGTCTGCTATCCACCTATTCCTTCGGAATCACCCCTCGTCACTACATCCTCTGGTTTGGTGTAACGATCTCCCACGTCACACTGGTAGGTGGCTTCACGTCCGTGCTCGACTGTATCTCATCTTCCACAATCCCTGCGCCTGTTGTCCTTTCACGCGGATGGTCCATCGCCACGGGAGGCCCTCCGCAGCGCACCACACGTGACATATATCTGTGGCAAAGCAATGGTCGAAACTGCGCAGACACCAGTAGTCACTGCTCTTCTTCTCGACATTCTCATACACTGTACTTGCTCGTATGGCGGTGGACCGATCGCCCACGTCTCCGTGGGTCGCCCCTTCGCATTCCTTCCATTGGTAGATACAGCGCGATAACAGGTTTATCGCTGCAATCCGCGGTTGTATACAAGTCGACCCGGGTATTAAAGCGGGCCATGCTACAGAGGTGTAGGTTATTTTTGGACCGCGCAACCGGACAATTGATGCGCTGGTTGCCCTATATTTATTCGAATAATTTTGAGAGTCCACCGTGGCAGTACTGGCTACATCGACAGCGGTCGCTTCTGAACACACGTACAGGACGACTGAATCAACTCGTAACAGACGAAATGAGAAGAGCAAGCCAGTCGGGATCATACAAACTGAACGACCGAATCTCGGTGGGCATTGTGTAGAGTCCCAACGAAGCTGGAAGACCATCATCAATAACCAACGTGCGCATCGTCCCCGGCCGTGTGGCGAGGCTCTGCTCGACGACATCGAACCCGCTGCTCATCCTGCTCACGAAGAAGCGGTCGTACTTGGTGTGCACATGCGAGAGCTCCTCGCACACAGCCTCGCGAATAGTGTGCGTATACGTTGGGGTTGTCGCGCCTGCGGGCGGCGGGTGCTTGACGGTATCAATGTAGACGATGAACACATGCGTATCTGCATCTCCGTGCAGCTGTTCAGCAACGTGATCGAACAGGCCGTGGATTGGGGCTGCTCACCGAGCTTGGCACGGTTGTTGCGCACCTCCATCGCGCTGACTCCTGCGCGGATGATGTGAGGGTCGTTGCGCTTGCACCACTTGTCAAACGCCCGCGAGCGCTCCATTACAGCGTCACTGAACGATCGGGTCGGGTCGTCCTCAATGCGATAGCAGGTTATCTTGTGCTTAGGCCAGTTCGCTCTTTGGCATTCCCTCGTCTACACGCGCACCATCAGCACCGGATGATCGACAAGCATAAATGCCACACGCACGCAGTAGAAAGGCTTCTTGCAATTCCTACAGCGTCGCAGAATCGTGTCCTGGGGCAGACAGCTATCGCACTTCACTTTGCTTGGGTGAAAATCGGGGAGATGCTTGGCGCAATTCTCGCACTGCCGCGCGAGACCAGCGATGACGATCCGGTTGCTTGAGGATACGGCGGCCATGCGCGCGGAAGCTGGGCCTGTCTTATTGCCAGCCTGGGGCACTCGAGCGCATCCGCTGCGGGCTACAATGGACAAATGAAAGTGAACGTGGAGGAGGTCGATGAAGCGTCATCTAAAATGGTAACACTTCAGATGCGTTATAGATAAGTCTTCGGCAGTTTCCGACCAAGTCACCCGGCCAAAAACTTATTCAAGCGACATACACCGATAGATGATCGCTTGCGAAGGGTTGAATCTAGCTACTCTGCCTCAGGGAGACTACATACACCGACCCTTACTGACAGTAGCTAGTACCTGCCAGCTGCATCGTCACTAGTCACTGGCTCAGTCAAAGCCTAGTCACCGGTCTACACCAACCCAGCTACTGCATCTGAACTTGCATCGGAAACGCGCGCAGCAGCCACCACGAATAACGAGTTTTGTTGTCGCAAAATGTATTGCGTAAGGGCTCGCTCCATCTCCGTAAGTATGATAGGCTTGTCGAGATTTTCGCCGGATATTTCAAGTGCCTGTTGATGTTCAATGTGACTCACGAGGGACTTCAGTAGCGTGCCAGACCGGTCGGGGCTCGTATGTGCAGCCCGCCCGGTCATGGCGCAAGGGGCGCGCGGTGAGGGCGGCAAGGGGCACGCGCGTGGACGAGGCGGGCACGCACAGACCAGGCGCACCGACGGCGGCGGGCGGCGATGGTTGCGGGGCTCCCGAGCAGCGCACAGACCGGGCGGCATCCGCCCGGTCGGCGGTCTCCCTCGCTGCGCACGGGCTCCAGCTGCTCCAGCATCGCTGGGCGCGCTGAATCCACGCAGTACGGGCGGGATTTGCGCCATGACCGGGCGGGCTGCACATACGAGCCCCGACCGGTCTGGCACGCAACTGAAGTAGTACAGCGGGGGCACTGGGAGGTGGGGTGGGGTTGGCGCCACCGCGCGTTTCGATGTAGTCGATTGCGCGTACGCTGGGCCACAAGGTTACGATACGGCTAATGGTGGAGGGTGCACCGAAAACTTGCAGAAAGGTCGGGTGCAAGGGAATGGCGCGCAGGCGCTCTTCAAGCAGTGGCACTGGGTGCATGGAACAATATTTCTGTGGGAATTTGGTTGATATCTGGGTTGTCAGGGTGCTAAATTTCTTTAACCAATTTCTTACGACAAAATGTTGGTTTTCTCGCTGATAGAGGTTAAACAAATGCCAAAGTTCTGAATTTATTCAACGTCTATGCGATATAAATAGCATTTGTTTAAACTCTATCAGTTAGAAATCCAACATCTGGTTGCGAGAAATTGGGTGGAGAAATTTAATACCCAGACAACCCAGATATCAACCAATTCCCTGCAGAAATATTGTTATATGCACTCAGTGTGGGTGTTCATTGCTGCTGACTGGATGGAGTACATTACGTAATGTAACATTACGTAATACTAGCTGTTTTTAGATTTATGATTTAAGTATGCATGTTATTTAAGTCAGCGACCCGAGTACTGCGACCGGGCCGTTCCGCTTCGAGGGGTCAGCTCGAGGGCTTCCGGAATCCGGAAAGTTCGGGCGCGTCGTTTCTGACCTGCCAGTAGTCTCCGTAGCTGACTCAATGACAGATGATAGTCGATTACCTGCCAACCGGGCTCTGCTACTGGATGAATCTGACTGGTTCGTCACATACTCATCGCTGTTCCGTCCTGAGCTCCCGAGTCCTTACTTTCGTGCAATCTATGTTTAGGTTGTCGGCTTCCGAACTGGGCCATCATATCGCAGCCAATTCTTCATCGTGGGATCTGCCGTTTTCACATAAAAGCAGCGCGGCGACGTGAAGCGAAAGAGGCCTTCTACCCACTTGCTATGTTCAACTAGTACTCATAGGATGGGTGGTATCGATATGGTCATTCAACTCCGTGAGCAAGCTGTGGTGGCCTGCCTCGCTGACATCCTGATAATGAAACGTAGACAAACAGTCAGGACAAGACTGATGAACGCTCTGCAGGACGGCATCCGTCGAGGCCGACTTGTTGTCGAAGACCATGAAGGCATCCACATATTCGGGGAACCAATTTCCGAGGACATTGCCTTCGAGTCTCAATCGATCCCGGTGGCGACTATGCGTATCACACGTGGCACATTCTGGCTGCGACTCTATGTCTCACATGACGTAGGATGTAAGTAAGCGGCGGGCGTGTGGCGTAGTGCATGATATCTTAGCTTACTCATTTTCAGTTGCGGAGGCATACATGCACGGAGACTTCGTCACCTCCGACTTGAAGAGCTTGTTCAATGTATGTAAATCATGTCGCTGACCCTCAATAGCTTTGACCTTATTAACAAGGTACCTTCGATGCTAGCTCTGGATGTCTAATCGAGAATTCTTGAAAGGCATGGACTCGCCTCTCAGCAAGGCCCTCCACTTCTTGTCCGCCATTGCTATCAGATTTTTCTCGCACGATCTGTCTAATGCAAAATTGACAGCTGTAAGCTGGATTCTTTTTTGTAGAAGTTTGCTTGAGGTCTATCCGATGTCCAGGTTACGGCGTATGATACGTCGAACACATTTTTTGAGGTACGTTGCCACAAGCTTTCATCCATCTCGAGGGTCACTGAGGAGCATATGCCTAGGCAGTCCTCGGCGATACAATGATGTACTCCACTGCTTTATGGTCGGACGATACTGGCGGTGTCCGAGGCGATATCGTGGGCCGCTGGTCGCAAAGTGACCTGGACCGCGCTCAGCTCAACAAGATCAAGCACATTCTACGATTAGCGCGAGTGAGACCAGGTGACAGGGTGCTAGAGTTCGGAACGGGCTGGGGCGCGCTCGCCGTCGAGGTGGGAGACGGGCGATGTCAGCTCTCCTTGGCTTTCCTCATTCTCGAAGCAGGCGGCCAAAATGGGTTGCACGGTCGATACGCTTACGCTGTCAGCGCAGCAGAAGGCCAAAGCCGAAGAGCGAGCTGTCAAGGAGGGCGTCAAAGACAAAGTCCGCGTCTATCTGCTCGATTATCGCAATGTCCCATCGGAATTCGAGAGTGAATTCGACGCTGTCATCAGTGTCGAAATGGTGGAGGCGCGAATTGTTGAACACGCGTATAGTATGCTGAGGCTCATGCGCTCCTGCAGCACGCCGGGTACACATACTTGCCGCAGTTTTGCGAGATCGTGAATTGGGCACTCAAGCCGGACCGAGCGACCGCAGTGATCACAGCGTCGACCCAGCCTGAGTCACGCTTCCAGATATACCAGTGCGTCGTTCAAGACGTTCCGAGTCATTCGCAGACTTACTGTTCAACACAGACCAAAGGACTTTGTGCGCCGGTACATGTGGCCGAATGCATTCTGTCCCTCTGCTGCACAGTTCATCTCGGTTGCGCAAGCTGCGTTCAAGAATGAGCTTGACCTCAACCGCGTCGAAAATCACGCTCTTCGTTCGTTTGATTGTCTCTATGTACCAAAAGGCGGTCTTCTCTCATATTCTTTCTCAGACTACCCTCGGACGATGCGGGAATGGGGACGGTGCGTCCAGAAGCACTGTAGTATTTATGGCTTCTCACGTCCTGTGCAGCCGCTTTCAGAAGCACTGGGGTCCAGAGCTTGTTGCCACATTGATTCAGGATCAACCACAGCTCGCAGACGAAGAAACGCTTGCGTTCTTCAAGCGTCGATGGGAGTATGCGTTTGTATATGTCGAAGTCGGGTATGCGCGCGCGTTCAATTCGTTGACGTGTTGGTCGTTCGTTCGTCCGGTACGCATCATACTGGAGATCCTGAATATGGAGTTTGATTTAGCAACTTCAGGAGAATGTTGCCGAGCCCTGTCAATAATTTAAGACGACGCCTGTATAAGACGACGCCTTCAAAACTGCTTTATGACACGACTGCCATGTCCTACTCCTTCTCTTTCCGGCCCACGCCGAATGAACACTTTGACGCCTTGCGTACGACGGTCTTCGCGCCACCTGACTCGTTCGAACTGGAAGACCCCTTGCTTGTGCTGTCTGGATTCGATCCAGCACTCGCTGCTTTGGCGTCTTTCAACGTCGACGTCATGGCAACGCTGGATCCGTGGCTAATATTCAACCGTACCTGAACAAACCCTTCAAAAAAACCGGCTTGAAGTCCTAACTATCGACTGCATTACGCGTATCCGCCACAGCATCGTTGCCGTTGGCAGACGCTCCTTGGCAGCTGCCGCGGCCTGAGAATCAGCCTCCTGCTCCTCCGTCCGCGGGAAATGACGGTCTGGCCGAGGGCGGCCGCTCATCGCGCCATTGCCAGTCGATGGCTATCGATGACGCCCGATCGTGCCTCCACCGCTAGACAGAAGTGCGCCACTGGTGCTGCTGCGAGGCTCGCGCCGCATCGTCCTGGTTGAATCGTGGCTGCACGACAGTCGCTGGGAAGCGTGCGCGATATGTGGCATTGGCACGGCGCTGTTCCTCCTCAACTCCACCTCTGCTCAGTGCTTCTCACTGAGTGGCGTCGCACTGAACTCAGCATTTCCCGCAACCCGATCCTTTTCTTTCTCGTCATCATCTGAAGGGCGCGGTGACGAGAATCCGTTGAGAATGCTTGCGCGCTTTCGACCATGTCTCTTGGCATGTTCACCGCGCACGTTGCCGCCACACACAAGCAGGCTCCAGAACCTTCGGACGAGAGTGGACGGCATCGCAGGCGACATCACACCGTCCGAGGATGCGGGCGCAGGCGGCGCCTGCAGGAGCTCCTTTTTCTCCTCTTCCATGGGAGAAGCCTTCATGAGTTGGATGGAAGGTTTGGCAGAGGTGGGTGGGAGAGCTGGTGCTTCATCTGGCGCATTTGTGTGAGACATCAGTGATAGCTGGGAGCTGGCGAAGTGGCCGGGCCCGTAGGCCCTGTCGCGCTTGAGCTTTTCACGTGACAGGTAATAGATGGATATGAGGGGGTGGAAACCGCGCGTGGGATCGACTGGTTCGCGCGGATCCTGGAGGGAAGAATTGGAGAGATGGGACTGAGAGTTGCTGGGAGAGCCCAAAAAAGAGGGTAGCGGCGATGAAGATGGGGAGAACAGCTTGCGCCGATAAAAGGCGAACCCCGAAAAGCGCTTGTTCTTCTTTGGCGAAGGGTTGACGTCGAGCTTGCTGCTGCTGCTACATCCATCGTACGAGATGGCGAGGGAAGAGTTTGAGAATGAGTCCTTCCATGTGCCGTTGCGCCCTTTAGCAGCGTCGCGTTTTCTCTCCCAGTGATGCACAGAACGCATGTACGCGTCCGACTCGAGCAGGTTCACAAGACAACTTTGAATATCATCTTCGGACCCAAACTCGAAACCAACCATGCCGCGTATAACTTCCCGGTCAAGATCATCTGCACGCAAAGGTTCGCGACACATGAGATGCGGGTCTGGGGGACTGTTGAAACCGCGTGACATCCACGGGTGACTGAGGATCTCCTGCAGGGTAGCGCGCTGGGCAGGATTCGTCACGAGCATCCGCGAGAGTATGTGCTTGCAGTCTAGAGATACTAGGGCAGTGAGCGAATATACGCGGGAGTGGGGTTGCTACGCACCGGCGCTGAGCCAAACAGGATATTCCACGAGCCCGCGCTTGATCTTGGCGCGAAGCGCGGGCATACTCTGGTCGTCAAACGGCACTCGTCCGCATACGAGCACGTAGAGGACGACGCCAAAGCTCCATACATCGACCTCGGGTCCAGTGTACACATTTGCGTTGAGCAGCTCCGGAGCAGCAAAGTAAGAGCCGCAGAAGGTGGACAGGTGGGAGACAGGGTCGTACACGTTTGAAAGGCCAAAATCAATGATCTTGATGTTGCCTGTCTGGGAGATTAGGATGTTCTCAAGTTTGAGGTCTCGATGGACGACATTGTTGCGGTGACAGTACTCGAGCGCGCTCCCAATCTGGCGGGCAAACTTGCGGGCGACGCGCTCGCGGAGGCGGCCGTGGCTGATGATGTAGTCGAGCATCTGGCCCCCGTTGATGTACTCAAAGACCATGTAGTAGTGGTGCTGGTGAACGATCATCTCGCGCATGCCGCAGATGTACGGGTGGTAAAGCAGTTGGGAGAGCGCGGCTTCACGGATGGTCCGGATTTCTTTGGATGCGTCTTTCGACGCCTGCTTTGCGAGGGCTTCAGCATTAGGTGCGCCTGGAGGAGGGGGTGTTGGGATGACGCGGGGGAGAATCTTGACGGCCAGCTGCAGGGGAAGGGAAGGTTATATATATCCGTCCGCAAGCAGAGCGACAGACAAGCTCGCTGCGCACCTTTTCACCGGTGGTGTTGTCCTGCGCAAGCTTCACCTTCCCCATGCTTCCCGCCCCGAGAGTCTTACTGAGGGTATAGTTGCCCAGAATGCGACTTGTCGTGCGGGTTTTCGAGGTGTCGGGCCCCCGCGATTGATGCCGTGGAGCGCTGTTCGCGAGGTGCGCACGCTTATCTGCATGTTCGCATCCACGATCGCGGTCTCGGTCCGTCGACGCGCCCGAGTGTGAAGGGGTGCACGACGGAGGTGGTAGTGACATGGGCGGAGGCGAGAAACGGTTTCGGTCGCCCTCCAGCTGCTGGCAGCGCGACTGGTGCTGTTGGGTAGCAGCGGTCGTCGCCTCCGACGTCGTCGGCGGTGTGGAATGTTCAGCAGCGGTGGGCTGAGCAATAATATTAGGAAGATCCTAAGTGCAGTTCAGTTGTAGGTATAAGTATAGAGCGAGAGTCGCGAGATGGCAAGTGAGAGGCGCAAACAAAGCCAATGGCACGCAAGCAAGAGTACTCATTGTGCCACCTGGAAGTTGAACTTATGACCGGCAGAGGTGCTTAATGCACATCGACCAGTAACCGTTCATGCACACAAGTCACTTGTCCATCACTGCAACTCTCGTAGCCGATGCGCTCGAGTGCCCCAGGCTGGCAAGCAAATAGTTCCAGCTTCCGCGCATGGCCTCCGAGTCCTCAAGCAACCGAGTCTTCATCTCCAGTCTCGTGCGGCAGTGCGAGAATTGCGCCAAGCATCCCCCCGGCTTACACCCAAGCGGAGTGGGATGCGATAGCTGTCTGCCCGAGGACACGATTCTGCGGCGCTGCATGAAATGCAAGCGGCCTTCCTACTGCGTGCGTGCGCGATTCAAAACGCTTGTCGGTGCGTCAGCTGATGGTGTGCGTATAGACGAAGGAATGCCAGAGGGCGAACTGGCCTCAGCACAAGTTGACCTGCTGTCGCATTGCGGACGACCCGAAGCGAGTGTTCAGTGACGCCGTAATGGATCGTTCGCGGGCGTTTGACAAGTGGTGCAAGCACAACGATCCTCACATCATTCATGCTGGAATGAGCGCGATGGAGGTGCGCAACAACCGCCCCAAGCTCGGTGAGTAAGCCCCACCTATGGCTCGTCCGACTCACGTCGCTGATGCATTTGCACGGAAACGCAGATACGCATGTATTCGTCGTTTACATCGATACCGTCAAGTACCCGCCGCCCGCAGGCGCCACAACCCCAACGTATACGCACACCATTCGCGAGGCTGTCTGCAAAGAGTCCTCGCATGTGCACGCCAAGTACGATCGCTTCTTCGGGAGCAGGATGATCAGCGGGTTCGATGTCGTCGAGCAGAGCCTCGCCACACGGCCGGGGATGATGCGCACGTTGGTTATCGATGATGGTCTTCCAGCTTCGTTGGGACTCTACACGATGCCCACCGAAATGCGGCCATTCAGTTTGTTTGATCCCGACTGGCTTGCTCTTCTCATTTCGTCTGTTACGAGTTGACTGAGTCTTTATCAAGAAGTGAAAGCGGTCGATGTAGCCAGTTACTGTCACGGTGGACTCTCAAAGTTATCTCAATAAAATATCGGGCAACCAGCGCCTCAATTGTCCGGTTGCGTGTCCCAGAAATAACCTAGTCCTCTGCAGCTGCAGCATGGCCCGCTTTCATACCCGGGGATGCCACGGAGACGTGCCAGTGGATGATCGGTCCACCGCCATACGAGTAAGTGCACTATACCGAGAAGAAGAGCAGTGAATATTGGTATCAAGAGTTCTAATCGGAAACGACCCGCGACCGCCGCCCACCGCGGCCTGGGCGACATCGTGATAAAGTCGATTAACTCTCAGAGAACGACAAATAAACAGACCGTTTCTAGCCTGTTTCCGTCGGAGAGCAAGACATACGACCTCCAGGTTGCCTTTCCCCACCGCCCGCGCCTGCAGGCATCTATCTTGCGCCTCAAGGAGGGCCTCGTTTGTCACTGCGCAGCCTTTAATCCAGTCGTTCAGCTGCACAACCTTCAGCTTCGGGAACAGAGGTTGATTTTCGCCCTCCGAAACGCTCGTCATAGTTCGTCATGGCGTCAAACAGGCGCGCGAGACAGACACCTGCAAGTGCTCGACGCCGAGCGCAGCTGAGTGTCCACCGACAAAAAGTTCGAAGCCACTGAGGGTAACTTGAAGTTAGTCACGGTCTCCCTGAGGCAGAGTCGACAGATTCAAACCTTCGCAGGCTGGATCATCCTTTTGCTGGAAGTCGCCGCCGGCAAGATCCGAGAACCTACTCTGCCGTTTTCAAGTTCAATGGCCGCCCACCACCAACTCACAACGTCCAACTCGTTCGAGCCAAAGATCCCTGAATTTCTGCGTGATTCACAGCGCGCACGCCGGGCGCACCCAATGCCCGTGTACGGTACGCATAGCACCCGCCGTGAGCTATTGGATACCCACAGTCTCTATGTTTGTCGACTTCATACGCCCAGGTGACGATCTCCCCGCCGAAGCATACTCGGACCTACCGAACCGTCAAGTACGAAGTGCAGAATCATTTGGGACAAATCTCGATCGTCCAGCATGTCTCAAGAAGCTACCACGCCACCCAGCCAGCCACACTAAGACAATGTCGCGTGCGGCGAGAAACACCCCTGCCCACCCACCAGGCGTGTCATTGTCCCTCGTCCACTATTTCTGCTCAGGCCAGCTTGAGCAACCCACATTTGACTCTCGACTCCCCTCCTTTCATAGTTGACGGAGAAACCGCAGACGACCTAGCATGCCGACAAAGGTCAGCGATGCCAGGTGCGTCCACCGCTTTCTCGACCTCATACCACAATTAATCTGAAGTATCGAACACAGCAATTTTTGGGTGTCCGCCATTCGCGCGAGGACTGCCAGCGCCGAAAAACTTCTCATCGCTGGGTGCACAAAGCGGGCCGCCCTCACGGTCAGCCTCGACGACGAAATCGATGCCATGAAGAACGCACTGCTGCTCCTCAGGATGCGTCGCAACTACATCGCCGCCCACATCATGCGTGTCCCGCCGGAGATACTGGAGAAGATCTTTTATTTCACGCAAGCAGTCTACCCGATGAAGCGACGTGAGGGCCGCGAGTGCGAGGTGGATTTAGGATGGATCAAGGTCTCTCATGTGTGCCGATCTTGGCGTGAGGTACGTGCAGTGGGCATCTGGGGATACCCCGTTCTTAAATATAAATACTGCAGACCGCGCTGGGCAACTCCGCCCTGTGGAGGGAACTCGACTTTGACAACATTCCCGAGCCGTGGGTGAACGAGTTACTTCGCCGGTCCTCCAATGCGCCCCTCCTCGTCCGTGCGGCCATCTCCGTACTCGATAAAGCCAAGAAAAACGTCGAGGCAAGCTATTGCCTGAACGCATCCAATACCGTACGCCTGCAGGCGCTCACTCTGAATGAACACTCTACGGTGCGCTTTGTAGGCGAGATCGCCGACCACGCCGTTCTCCAGAAGATCATCCCATGCGACACACCTGCGCCAGCGCTCGAGACGCTCACGCTCAGTCACAGCGGGGCAGGCAATTACCGGGTCCCCGCACGCATCTTCGGACACACGCCCCGCCTGCGCGCACTGCACCTCGTGGGCTTCGTCCCTCACTGGACCGCCCACGCCCACCTCTTCGTGAACCTCACCGAATTGCGCCTCACGCCACGGGTCATGGTACACGACGACGACTTGCACCACATCCCCACCGCACGTGCGCTCGCGGGCATGCTGCGGGCGATGCGCGCGCTGCAGGTGCTCGCCCTGGGCAGCAGCGCGCTCGACTCGTTCCTCGACGAGGAGGAAGAGGCCACACAAGCGGCCCACGGCCCAATTCCGCGCATTGACCTCCCCGCGCTGCGCACGCTCGAACTCTACCAGGGCCAGGACCACGACAACATGAACTGGTACGACTTTGTCGGGATGTTCTGCATGCCGCCGAGCGTGACGGTGCGCGTTGCGCTCGGGCAGGTGTCGCACGGGCCCGATTACAACTCATTGCGTCCTGTCCTGCAGGCGATGGGCGGCGCTGACACCGCGCCGCACGTGCTAGAGGTGCACTTCCACGGCGACGAACACTTCGATTTTGCGAAGCTGGCGCTCAAGTGCGATCGTGCGAGCGACGCCGGCCACTCCCTCTCGTTCATGACGCCAAAGGTCTTCCGCCCGGAATCAGCTCTCTTCGACGAGCCGTGGGACGCGCTTGAGATGGGCAAGCTGACGAAGGTTCACGTCTCGCTCGTGCAGGATGCGTACTGGAGCGCCGGGATGTGGCAACAGGCGTTCGGCCGTGCGCTCGGCGTCGAGCACTTGCAGGTGTCTGGTGCCGGAGGCCTCGTGGGCCTGTTTGACGCCATGACGAGCGTATCGGAGGGCGAGAATCAGCCTCTGTTCCCGGAGCTGAAAGTTTTGCAGCTGCACGACTGGATGACAGGCTGCGTAGCGACAAAC
Source organism: Auriscalpium microsporum (assembly GCA_019914985.1). Lineage (NCBI taxonomy): Eukaryota > Fungi > Basidiomycota > Agaricomycetes > Russulales > Auriscalpiaceae > Auriscalpium > Auriscalpium microsporum. The sequence goes on along the minus strand of JAHLMG010000010.1, from coordinate 1,260,675 downwards.
GAGGCCCTCCTTGAGGCGCACGATAGATGCCTGCAGGCGCGGCGGGCGGTGGGGAAAGGCAACCTGGAGGTCGCTATGTCTTGCACTACGACAGAGGTTGTAGAATAGCCTCGAATTGTAGAATAGTCTCGAAACGGTGTGTCTCTGTCCCTCTCTGTCTTTATCGAATTTATATCGACCAGGCCGCTCCAGTCGAAGGCGCACCGGCAAAGTCCGGTAGTTACAGCAAACCAAGTTTGCTCCTCGTCCTTCCGGGGCCTTTTACCCGTTACCACTGTCGTAGGCCCTCCTTGAAAACAGAATTCGCGCTATATCTGCGACGTCTTAAATGCTTTTTACCCTCATGTTTACCCCGGGCCGAGCTCTCCCATTCGGTCATCCGGTTCGAGACTAGATTTCCTCCTAGTATATATCCTTACCCCCACGGCTCTCTGGAAACATCTTCTCTCAACCGCCAACCATCATCACCCCTGACAACCACTCTACAAACGCACTCGGCTTTGCTTCTCGACGATGTCTTCCCGCACTCCTGCCCACACTCCTTCAATAACTACACACCAGCCCACCGAGCGCGAAGCTGAAGGACAACAACAGCACTCCGATATCAGTGCAATGTCCTCAGCGGGCCGCCAGGGTAACAACGTCGACGCTGGTCGTCGATCGTCCGCGCCTGCCAAGGTCGCATCGCAAAAGAAGCGCTCGTTCACTTTCCTTGGTCTATCGCTCCCCTCTGGCAGCAAAATCATGGACATGCTCGGCCTCAGACCCGAAGATGCGGAGAAGCGCGCTCGCCGCAACTTTACTGTCAGCCTAGAACCGAAGTCTCGCCCGCCCGACCCCTCGCCCGAGGAGATCATGCAGCGCGAGCTGGAGGTGCAGGGCGACGCTGTCCCTCTCGTACCGAAGTGGAGCTACAAGCGGCTCTACCATCGAATGCGGAGGCGCCTCCAAGAGGACAGGATCGACATCAGGGTCCGACTCTACCTTGATGATCTGTGGGAGATATACTTCGCCGATTTGGATGATCGATACGACAGGGAGTGGAACAGAGAGCGGCTGGGTCTCATTCGTTCCCGGGAGGTTCAGAGTCCCTTCAAGAATGGCGACCGTAAGCGCACTCATCCCTCCTGTGTCTGGACCATATTCTCACAAACATTTTCAGAGGCATTCGCGACGTCGCTGGACTTCGTCGCTATGTGCGCATCCGAGAGTGCCGTCATTGACGGCTACAGACACCAGCTCCCGATCGTGGTCTACCTGTGCATCGAAGAGCTTTGTCGGCGAGGTCAGTCTTGTTCTCGTTGATAACCGCAAGGCAACGCTCACTCTGAGGGATAGGAATCTCCGAAGAGGGCCTTATGCGTCATCCCAGGAACGCCCGTCGTCATAACCAGCTCATCGAAATATTCAATACCGCGCCGCTCTTCGGATATGGCTTCGACCTCAGCGGGGAGGATCTGCAAGATGTGGGCGCCCTAGTCTCTGCGTGGCTGCGAAACACACTTCCCGTCGTGCACCCTGCCATTATGGACCCCCTTTGGCACTGGTGCGTCAGGCCCAGCGTCGACACCCTCGACGAGAGGCGGTTCCGCGATGAGGGCGACTGGGAGGGCCGGCGCACGCACTTCTACAAGACAGGTGAGCGCCTGCACGGTCTCTCGCCACACATGCGCGCCGAACGCGCTCGCCGGGAGGCGCGTGAGGACATGGCGCGCGACGCGAAACGCATCCCCATCGCTCGGGACCTGCTCCGCCTCCTGCCATCGCACAGCCTCTCCATCATGTGCTATGTCCTCAACTTCTTCGTGCAGCTGCCGAGCTGCTGCGACGTCACGTTGGACGAGATCGCTGAGCGCTTCGGCCACTCGCTGCTGGGCGGCACGGTTCACGGCTCGCAATGCACGATGTTGTGGCTGCTCAGGCACTGGCCCGCCATCTCGGAAGGCATCATCGATCCAGAGTCTATGCACCCGGAGACTGAGGACCACGTTCGTCCGCGCGCGCCCAAACCGGTGGCCAAGCCGAAGGGTCCTAGGAATAAGCCCCGAAGCTCCGTCGACTTGCTTCGCACACTGCCCAAGGAGAGCGATGATCAGCGCAAGGCATCCTGGGAGGCTTATTATGGTGCAGATACTAGCGGCGGTTGGAAGAGCTCCAAGGCCTCGGACTTTGGCGATGTGGAGGACTCGGACCAGCTAGACACTTATCAGGACCGGCGCAGTAGCGACGAGACATTACTTTGTTAGACGGGGGTAGGTCGCACTAAAAATCTTGCAATAATATGATAGAGCGCATATTTGGCTACCTTGAGCGAGCAAGAAAGTAAGTTTGGTGGTAAGACTTAGTACTCGGCCCCAGTGCCGCTGGTTGAAATCGAAGCGTACTGACTACCGTGACTATGTTTCAGATCTGAGTGCCGATAGGCGGCCTAACCTCCATTTCCTGCACTATTACTGCTTCGCTCAGCCTTCGTGCGCACGCGTCGTCCACACTACACCCACACAAATGGAGTTCTTTCGGCAACAGCCCAGCGCGCGCGCGTCTTGCGAGCCAGCGCGGTAGCACAGCCCCAACTGTACATTCCTGACCGTCGCTGGTCAACCAGCCACTGCTGAGGTCCATGCCCTGGAGGACGAGCACAGATAGCGCGGGGAGTAATCCCTCATTGTCATCAAGGGCAGCGCAGAGCCGCAGCACAGGGGTGCCGGTGACTATGACGCGGTGCAGGTGGCACGCTTGCCCCAAGGCATGCGGCCACGCGCTGTCGGGTTCATCCCACCATACTGCAAGCTCTGCGAGGTGCTCCGATGCGAGGGACCTCAGTGCACACGGCACGAGGCCACACTGATACAACTCCCGTACCGTCTCCGCCATGAGCCTCAACACCAGCGCAGGCGCCTCCGAGTCCCCGCGACATGCAACCACGTCCACCCCAATGAAGCCCAAATGGGTCATCATCGTGCTCGGAAAGACGTGGATGCGCGTGATGGGTGCGGCGTCAGCACCGACACACGCCTTCATTGCAGGGAAGAGCGGGTCGAGGTCGGCGGGCGTGTACGCCGAGGTGTCAGGCCAACTGGGCATCACAGTGCATTCGACGCGCGCATCCGTGGGGATCGTGAGATGCGCGAGTACGTGGCGTGCGCTTGCGGCGTTCATGATGGTGCAGAGGTGGCGCAGCGTCACCAGCGGGACGACGGGGTGCGGCGCACGGCCTGTAGTGTTGAAATTGAGCTGGAGTACGAGCAGCTCCAGCACGCGCATGCGGCCCAGCGCGTCGAGCATGTCTCGAAGCTCGAAGCCGTCGCCGGGTTGCACGTGGCCGATGTTGAGGGAGACCAGGGATGCAAGCAGCGGCGACGTCCATGGCGGAGGCCCATATGTGCGGATACACAAATGCCGCAACGCCGGCGCGCCCGTCAATCCGTCGAGCAGATTGGCTGGAATGACAGTATGCGTTTCGAGGTAGGTGCGGTGGCAGATGTTGAGTCGGAGGGTGTGGAGGAGTGGTGCAGGCGCACAGAGCACGGGCAGCACTTCGTTTGTGATGGATAGGCACAGGACGCGTAAGCGAGTGAGGGTGTCCCCGATAAATGCGAGCTCGGCTGGGCTGGGGAACATAGAAGGCGCGTCTGGTGAGATAATTGTGAGGGGTGCGTCTTGGGCGCGGGCGAGGACGGCAGCCATCGCTTGCCCAGCGGGAATGGGATGGTGATGGAAGCTGCCCAGAGAGTGGGGTCAGGGCAACCATCCGCCAGCACTGGCAGACGTGCGTAACAGTGATCCATCCGAGGGCGTACTTGCCTACCTTGACTCGAGACGTTGGGGGAGGTTCATCATTCGGCCACGATTCGCGACCGGAAGAGAGGATAGAGAATATCATGAGTAGGATGTCGAGTGGGAGCCGTGCGATGGGTTGTTCGGCGTTGTGCTTGATGGCTGCCGCATGCCTAGCATGATGCCGCTGTTTTACGACGGGTAGTGTCCTGGAAGCAGACTGAACTAGGCCAACTACAGTCGATCGATATCGGCCTATAGTTGCGACGTGCAACATCATAATCGAGGAGCAGGCCGACTAAACTTGGACTTAATTTAGAGGCTGTTTTGTCGACTGTAGGGTCCTACGGCCGCAAGGGTTGTCGGCAGGACGCCGTTGAAGACAGCCGCATGCACTTAGCACTGCCTCCGATGGCCTGTCGTAAGATTGAGCAAGTGAAACAGTTGGCTTCCGGGGCCCAACGCACTTCAGCACAGTCGATGATGGGAACAATCGCAATTGAAGTTCTTCAAGTTCTCCAGATGTCCTGAGCGTCCGACCCCGACGAGGACAGTGGTGACTTTGTCGCTTCGGTGGTGGATTGTCTAGACGCCCACACACAGTCTGCTCTCCTTGTGCGGGACATTCACCGCTCCTCGCAACTTGACAGCTTTTCTGAGCGGCATGCGGCAGCGGAGATGTGGCAAAGTCACGTGACTCATGGCCAGATGACCCTTATTTAGGGTTAGGATCTATGACAGCCAATCTCAAACTGCAAGCGCCGACCTTCACGATTCTTCAAAAGTTCAGAGACTCGAAACGCATCCCAGCGTGATCTTGCTCCGGTGCAGGATCGCTGAGGCTGGCTAGTACAACGAGCTGCCGTTCTCTGTGCGCTCTGTGCGCAGACATCGTCCTTGGCTGGACAGTGGCGAAAGAGGCGCGGCGCAAATGTTCGTAAAATGGCGAGCAAGGTAACTAGCACTCGAATTATTCGAGGTTCTCTTTCTTTCTTGAATCTCTCATTAATATTGTAGACGGCGAGGTTTCTTCATACTTATAGCAAGCTAGCGGTCAAGTGCACTTCCTTGGCACGGGCACCACACTTCAAGTTGGCAGGTTCAGCCCGCAAGTCCGCCCACACCTATTGTAAGCTTTGTAAGTACGCCTGTTCCCAGCTCCAGTTGCTAGCTTGATACTGCCTTCACGTTGATTACGCCACAGTCAGTGCGAGAAGAAGGGCTTCTCCATTCTTGGACTGCCCCAGAGTATACTCGTCATGCGGAGCGTCGCACTGTCTCCCGTGGACAGTCTATATGCTGCGAATAGCGGACATAGGTCTAGGATTGGACGCATAGGAAGAGGACAGGCAGGGCACGGCAGGGGGACGTGGGGTGAGAGCCCCAGTAGGTGCCAGGTGTTCGTTCAGTTCAGAGCAATTTTGCTGATTCTTTCATCTCACGAACGTATCCCTAGTGCTCACAAGGGCACAGCACAATCTTTCATTGGAAGAAATCCTGTTGAGAGATCAATGTTCTCGTGAGAACGAGTATCACCTGGCCAAGTACTCTCACTACTTGCATCTGATTCAGTGCGCCAAGTTCGTCGTCGACGATTCTCACCAGCCGTGCATGGACATGAGGCACTGCCATGTGACAATACAGGGACAACACGATTGATCCTGAGTGACGCTACAGCGGTGCTAGCACGGCCGCGAGCTATATCTTTGGATGCAGAGGACTCAGCTCTCAGGCTCTCGACTGTCGACATGGCCCTTCCTGCATCCCCCTGCCCCACCCAAGCATGCACCTCCTAGATTTCATACCACATCCGGGACCTGACGCTTGGAAGACCGCCAAAAATGCACTGACGTTAACGCTGGAGAGCGCAGTCAAGGTATCCACGGGCCTCGGTGGTATCGCCCCCGGCCTTGAGCCCGCGTTGGAAGGCGTCCTGATACTTATCGAGGCAGTCGATGTGCGTAATGTGTATACCCGTAGGGAGACTAAGGCCGATTCTTTTGAAGAGGCCAAACGCGAATACCGACACGCTCGAGGGCCTCCAAGCGCAGGTTCAACAGCTGAAGTCCATTCTGGTGAAGAATTCATCAGCGGAGGAGCCCAGTTCAGAGGATCTGTCCAAGGCTATCGAGAACCTCGCAAGGTAAGTTATGCATGTCTCGGAGACGCAGCCGTGCATGATAGTCAGCACAGTGACCTTGATACTGCCGTGCGGCCATGGCAAGAGCATTCTAAGAAAAGTTGGTTGCGACGAGTTGTCGACGGTAAAGATGATGAAATTGGTTTGCAAAAGACTTTGGGGATATACATGCAGCGATTGCTAGATTCCAGGTGCGTTCGACATTGTTGCGTATGGCTGTTTATTGAGCAACCCGGGATAGACTGAGGTGCCGATCCAGATACGGAGAGGCGTTGCGCGACTGGAAGCAGGTTCAAAAATCGCTTCCATTGAACGTAAGCATCTAGGAGGACTCAGTTGCCTACGCTGAGTCTCCCCTCAGGCAGAAAGACCTTTTTATTGCAGAACTTACCTGATGTCACGGGTGCGCATCATGCATCAGTCCACGGTGGCCCTCGGTCAAAATGTCTCGAAGGAACGCGCGCTGATGTCCTCGACCGGATCAAGACCTGGATGACCCGCGATCCTCCTGCCGTGTCTATGCTGTGGGTGAGCGGCATGGCGGGAACGGGAAAGACGTCGATCGCCTGCTCCATTGCCTCCATGGCTCAGGAGGCTCAGTTCATCCTCTGCTCATTTTTCTTCACGCGGGGTCGGCACCAACTAGACGACGCAACACTGGTATTTCCGACGCTGTGTCGTCAGCTTGCGGAGTGTGATACTCAGGGCTTCTTGCAGCGCGCTTGGGATGCCTTGGATGGGAACAGCAAGGTGGCAGAGGAATCCGTCACGACGCAATTCCAGCACTTAATCGAAGCTCCGCTTTCTGCCTTTCTGGGAGACAGGCCCATCTTCATCGTGATCGACGCTCTGGACGAGTGCAGAGACAAGAATAGTGCCGAGGACGTCCTCCGCTGCCTGCGCAGGTTGAAGCCAGACCTCCTGCCCACCTTCCGCCTGCGTATCCTCGTTACCAGCCGCCCGGAGCCTTATATCCAATCCCTGCTCAGCCCTTGTAGTGGCCCTCATGGCGATGTCGAGCAGCTTGATCTAAGCGCTGTCCTGGCGGACACCGTTGACGCCGACATTCGCCTGTACATCCAAGAATCGATCTCCACCATTCACCTAGGCCAAGACGATATTGACTTCCTCACGTCGCGCTCCCGGGGCTCTTCATCTACGCAGCCACTAGCGTGAAGTTTATCAACGACCCGAACGCCCTTGACCCGCGCGAGCAGTTCGACATTATCCGTGGCTTGCGGGCGTCGTCCACCCAGCCCCACGCGCAGCTCGATGACCTCTACTTGCAGGTTCTGCAGAGCGCGTTCCCTTCGCCATCCGTCGACACGGACGATGACCGCGTGCGGCGAATCTCGGCGCGATGCTCTCCGTCAAGGGGCAACTGTCCGTCGACGCGCTGGCCATCCTCGTTGGCATCGTACGCGATGTGCTCGTCAGGGTGCTGTCTCGCCTGCGCTCCATCGTCACGATGGCTGAGGACAAGCCGCGCTTTTACCACCTTTCCGTCGAGGAATTCATAGCGCAGCGGTGCAGCAGCGACCGGCGGTTCGCTGTCGTCCCCACATTTAACGAGCGAGTGCTGGCTCTGCGATGCCTCAAGGTGCTGCAGACCCCGCTGGGACCCGCGACGGGCGCCGCAGATGGGCCGCGGGGGTTGGCATTTCGGTACAGCAGCGCAGTGTGGGACGAACACTTTGACCGAGCATGTCTGCTGAATGCGGAAGACCTGGGAATTATCCATGACTTGTTCGCAGCCCTGGAGGAGTTCGACCTCCGCGTGTATATGCCCCTTCTCCGCGCGTATATCTTTATTACCCTCCATGTTCAAGTATTTTACCAGACGGCTGCCAGTATACTGTATCACCTGGTGCGTCCCCATGCCTGCGCGCGTGCGGAGTTGATGCTCATGTCGGTTTTAGGGCCGCGGTCGGTCAATAGTCATTGCACTGCAAATGCACTGCTGACGGTCGTCCGAATCAGCTCACCAATTTGACACACTTAAGCAACGCACAGTGTATGTGGCGAAATTCGCATTTGACGCCACTTTAATACTGCCCGAGCTCTTTCAGGCAAGCTGGCAGTAATCTATTGACTTGCGAATCCCTAACACAGCAATTTCCAGCGCCATATCGAATTCCTTGAGGAGACGTGCATCAGGCATTAGTTCAGATCGTTCGAGAGGGCGGACAAACTGGGATTTATCCCCGGGAGTGAAGAGGTCGCCATGGAGAAACCAGTTGCGGCTTTTGTTGAGTGAGCAGGCGGCCTCTCACTGTCGTCTCTGAGTCGCCGGAACTGACGTGGTTCTAGGGACATGGGAAATCTCCGTGTAGAGCGGGGTCGCTACATAGAGTGGGATCCAGCGGTCCAAGCGACATGCGGCGTTTACTACAAGGTATGGAAAAGAATCTTCTGGACATACTGACGCGTCTAGTAGTAAACACAGCGGATATTCCTAGTACCTCACATAGCTGGTACGAACACAGTCATAGCGGTGACATTGTCAAGGCCTAGCAACAAACCATATTATTTTGGTTCTTGATCAAGCGCGACGCCGCGTACGATGGTACTTTGTAGATTCAAAGAACGAAATTACTATAGAAGTTGGTTGGCCTGCTCCACCCTCCGGTCCACCTCACGCTGGGCCCCGCCTGAGATCAGATCCCCGGAACGTCACCCCGCGGCACAATCTCACATGCAAACTTCTCCGGGGACTAGCCAAGTACACATCAGCATCGCAGCACACCTCTCAATAGTGACCGTAACCGTCCTCACCTAACCAGCGCATCCGTGAACGCGGCCTCTGCCGGCGTCTCCAGTGTCCGGTGCACCTCGAACGTCGCGAGCACGGACACGATTGCGACGTACAGCGTGGAGTCCACGAGGTGTCGGCCAGGGCATAACCTGTTCATTAGGTACGCGCGCACATCAGTTGCAAAGCTCTGGAGGCATGGAGAGGGAGGCGCGCACCGCCGTCCGAAGCCGAAGGTCGCAGTGACCGCAGGGTCTTCTTTGAAGTGGCCGTCTGAGGTGATGTAGCGTGCGGGGTTAAATGCGTCGGGATCTGGGTAGGCCTCGGGGTCGTGCATCATAGCCCTGCAGCGATAGCTAAGAACTGGCCGAAGCGTGTGAATGAGGGCAGAGCGCACCATACGTTCGTCATGATAAACGAGCCTGTGAGAGGCTGTGCTGAAAACTCAGAACACGGAGAGCGTGGGAGTACGTACCTTTCGGGATGAAGTAGCCTTCGTAGACGTCATCCTCGAGTGCCGCGTGCGGCATGCCTGGGTAAGCACCATGAGCCCCACCACGCCACAGGTTTGCAATGCGTACCGAGAGGAAGTACGGTGTGCCAGCGCAGGATCTCTTGGATGACTGCGTTCACGTAGGGCATGCCGTCGCGGTCGTCGTGGTTGGGCAGCCGCTCGCGGCGCGTCGCAGCGTCCACCTCAGCACGCGCACGCTGCTGCACATCGGGGAAGAGCGTCATGACCAGGAAGAACACAGCCATTACGGACGTGGTCTGTGGAGGGCGTGAGGAATCCACAATGTGCAAGTACGATAGAGTTGAACAGTCAAATGACGTACAGTGTCAGCACCAGCTGCAAGCGGTATGCAACACGTTAGATGCGCACAGTGCAAGTAGCAATCAGCGGACAGCGCACCTGCGAACAGAGAGCCAGAGGCCGCGGAGATGTCCCGCAGCCCCTGCGCCTGGTCCACGGCCGGGTCCTCCTCGAGCTCGCGGATGTTCTCGCGCGTCAACGAGGGGGCCGCAGTCCCATTTTTCTACATCCGGGATCAGGTACATCAGGCATGCCGGTATATGAGGAAACGTACGATGGCCTCTTGAACCCAGTGCATAGGCGCGTTCCGAGCCTCGACGTTGAGCGCGCGGCCGTACCGCGCGAGGGCCTTGAACCCCATGCCAGGAAGAAACTCCGGCAGATATCCCACTCCGATGATTGAGTGCTCAGGGCGCGGGAACGAGCAAGAGAAGGGTGCACTCACAGATGGGCAGGTCGTTGTACAGGATCGCGCCGGGGAGTATCGTGCGCGAGCCGACTTCGGTCATTCCGCGCGCGAGGGCTAAGTATTGGTCGTCGTGGCCGATCACGTCATACCCATAAGTGATGGACATGATGATCTGCCCCTGCAAGCTGCCAACCCCAACCACTTTCTCGTCAGTCGCGCATTTCGAGGATGGAGTGGATGCACACACAGCTCGATGTGCTCATGGAAAGCGTCTGGCGTAGTGCGCAGGGCGCGCAGGAACGTGTGCACCTTCGCGGTGAGCGCGGGGCGGTACTGCGCGACGGCGCTGGGGCGCAGGCCGCGGTCGAGTGCGCGGCGCGAGCGACGCCAGTCTTCGCCCCACGGCGTGACGGGGGTGAACCACTCCAAATGCATCCTGATCGCATCGCACATGCCATCAGCCTGATAGCCTTGTCCAGACGAAGAATGCTCACAGCTGATACATGGGCACGACGAAGCGGTCGGAGTAGTTCGCAGCGCGCTTTTCGAGCAGATCGCGAGCAGTCGTGAGGGAGGAGATAATCACGATATGCTTCCCGGCTGCCGATACGTGCATGATGTCGCCTGGCTCTCTGTGAGGATATGTGCGACCAGAAGCATGGGGTCACGCACCGTACCTCCGCGCCCACTCTTTGTATACAACCCACGACCTGCTCTTGGGAATATCGAATATATTGCCGATGAGAGGAAGGCCACGCGGTCCCGGGGGTAGCGGGAAGCCGCGACGGCTGCGTCTATCGTTGAAGTGCTTCAAGACTCCAAGGAAGGCGATGAGGACGACCACATCGATAGCAGTGACTGACATGACTGGGACAGAAGGGTCGGAGTCAGACGGAGAAGCTGGGTGAAGCCTAAGAATGATTGGTGATGGTACGGCTAAGTACCTGTCGCCGCTTGTCACAGCCGCCGCTCCCCACGGAAGTATAGGAAGCGATATCGATGATTCTTCCAGGGCGGCGATACATCTGTACTAAAAGCGAGGTCGCATGATTGGCGAGAGGCCCGTGTCCGAAGGTGCGTTGCGGTGCAGTCCGTCTAACAGGATCACATCCCATCCAGGCAAGTCGTCATCGACTCTGAAAACACAGCCTCGTCGCTGCGCTCAGGCGATGGGATAATGCAACGGAATACTGTAGGGGGCTTCTGGACTCTGGAAATAATGCGCATCGTCGGGCTTGTCGGCCGGAAGGTCAGTGCCGCCTTCGGACTTCCGCAAACTTCGTTTGGAGTCTTGGTTCTGCGCTGTGTAAAGTTCAACGGAAACGTAGACGGTGCCGATGAAAGAGCTTTTGCAAGAGCGCGCTGCGGTGAAATATCAGGAAGTTTGTGGGATAGTGAAAATTGATCTCGCTGTGTATCAGGATCGTGCGTTTGTCGGTACGAATCTGCTACAGTTGAAAGTGACGAGTGGCGGTGTATTCGTACCAGATGGGCGCGACGATGTAGTCCGCGACAATGGACGGCGACTGGTTCATGTTGAACATCTGATAAACCTCGTTGAACACCTTCTGAACCTAGCGCATAGCGTCAGACTGATGTTTTCGTCACTTGGTGTAAGTTCTCTTACCTTCTTCGGATCACATGGTCATCCGATATAAAGAGAGACTGCCTACCGGTGCCGGTTTTTCCGCCTCCTACGCTGAGCTTGGAGATCAAGCCTTCGCGTGAATGGTATTGCACGCCGCCCTACGGCGCGTCAGAAAGCCATGCATCGAAGCAGAGCACAGGGACTCTTACACGTTGCTATCCGGCCCTCGACGCCGAAGGACGGACGCCTCCGTCACGAAGTCAAAGGTGAGATCGAGGTCGACAAGGTTCTCCATCGTCTTAGGTCCCCAGAGTGACGATACAGACGCCGTGAGTGACATGGTGCCGCACGTCCGCAGCAGCTGAACGGCCTTTCGACTGCGAGAGTATCAGCAAGGCCCCATGGAGAAGCGGATGGACGCACCCCTGCGTTACGTTAGTGACTGTAAACACAACGCCCTGGTTCTCCTTTGTGCAAGGTACTAGGGCATAAGCATTCCGAAAATGAAACGCCTTGCTGAACTCGCGTTTCGCGTTGCGTTCCAATTGTTTACGACGCACGGGCAGGGGCTTGAACAGCTCAGTTACAGACACCGTCGTCCCGCGCTGGACAATGTCATCAGCCAGATACCCAGAGCAATGAACTCGGGGCGCACCTGTCTCGCGACCTTCCCAGAACTTCTACATATTGCTCTCGTCCTTGTCGCTCCAGAACGGTACCAAAGTTGGCGCCGGCGATAGCGGTGGTGATAGTAACACTTTCAGTCAGCGCACACAGGAAGGAGATTGCCTGGCTGCTAGTCTCCGTAGCTTGACCTTATGGTATCAGAAGATAGTCGTTCTGAATATAAGCCTGGCTGCGGACACTGAACGTCATGACGGACGTGAGGTCTTCGAACGACGCGAGCTTGGACGTTATGGCTGGTATTGACTATTGAGGCTCCTTAATGGACGTAGCGAAACTGCGGGACGTCGGACGACGCACGGACGCTGTCGCGGGGCATTGTCAATATCAGCGGCCATCATGGCTGCGTGGTCGATCGCCTGAGACCTCGATGGACGGTGGACCCACCTCTGCGCAAAGTTCAGACGCGATGAAGCAAGTTGGTGCCGGTGGATGTCCTTACATACCTTTGTTTGTCGCCTTCGCATACAGACTGTGTTTGACGAGCTCTTTGACGGCCGTTTGCAAGTCGATACAAGCTCGTCCGAGGAGGTGCTAGTGTCCGAAACGGCCAACGACACTGATGGAAGCGGTGACGGCGACGTGGTGGAGGTCGGAGACGTGATGGGAGTCGACGTGATGGTGGTCGAGCATGGCGAACAGATGGACTAGAGAGATGCACCCACGGATGAGCTCGACGAGCTTCAGGACGACATCTGCTAGTCTCCCTGAGGCAGACTCGTACTTATCATAGACAGATTCAACCTTCGCGGGCTCAGGGACAAAGCCGGCTCTGTAGTATTTGCAGGATGCTAATCACATCATATCATAAGTATCCGATATCGAGTCATTGCAGACGACATTGTCGTTGACCTTCCGGCGTCATCCCATTCGTCCAGCGTCTTGCCGGAGACGGAGCTCCTCGTTAGCGACGGTCCTTAAAAATAATTGTCTGCATACCGAGCTCGGGCAGGTGGAGGCGACTGGAGCTGCTATCGTTTAACATTGAGCGCGTCTGAGTCACACAGTCCGTACAATGGTACATTGAGCATTCGAAGAATGAAATTACTACAGACAATTCAATGGCAAGTCCGAGTCGGACTGCCCTCCTCACGCTGGCCCGCTTCCTGAGATCAGATCCCCCGAAACGTCATCCCGCGGCACAATCTCACACGCAAACTTGTCCGGGTGACTGGCCAGTTACGCATCAGCATCGCAGCACACCTCCCAATGATAACCCATAATAACCGTCCTCACCTAATAAGCGCATCCGTGAACGTGGCCTCTGCCGGCGTCTCCGGCGTCTGGTGCACCTCGAACGTCGCGAGCACGGACACGATTACGAAGTACAGCGTCGAGTCCACGAGGTGTCGGCCAGGGCATAACCTGTTCAGCGCGCGTCAGGTGCAAAGCTCTGAAAGCATGGAGGGGGAGGCGCGCACCGGCGCCCGAAGCCGAAGGTCGCAGTGACCGCGGGGTCTTCTTTGAAGTGGCCGTCCGATGTGATGTAACGTGCGGGGTTAAAGGCGTCGGGGTCGGGGTAGGCCTCGGGGTCGTGCATCATGACCCTGAAGCGATAGCTTAGAACTGACCGAAGCGTGTATGTGAGAGCAAGGCGCACCATACGTTCGTCATAATAAGTGTGCCTGTGAGAAGCATGTCAGCGATGCTGAGAACACGACGGAGAGCGCGAACGTGAGTACCCTTTGGGATGAAGTAGCCCTCGTAAACATCATCCTCGAGCGCCGCATGCGGCAAACCTGGGGTCAGCACCGTAAGCCTGACCACGCCACCGGTGTGCAATACGTACCGAGAGCAAGTACGGTGTGCCACCGCAGGAGCTCTTGGATGACTGCGTTCACGTACGGCATGGCAGCGCGGTCGTCGTAGTTGGGCAGCCGCTCGCGGCGCGTCGCAGCATCCACCTCAGCGCGCGCGAGCTGCTGCACATCGGGGAAGAGCGTCATTACCAGGAAGAACACGGCCATCACGGCCGTGGTCTATGGAGAGCGTTAGAGAGCGACTTATACAAGTACTATAGAGTTGAGCGGTCAAATGACGTACGGTGTCAGCACCAGCTGCAAGCAGTATGCAAGACGTTAGATGCGCACAGTAAAAGTGGCAGACGGCAGACTGCGCACCTGCGAACATGGAGCCAGATGCCGCAGAGATGTCCCGCAGCCCCTGCGCCTGGTCCGCCGCCGGGTCCTCCTCGAGCTCGCGGATGTTCTCGCGCGCGAATGATGGCGCCGCGGTCCCATTTTTCTACATCCGGGATCAGGCACGTCAGGCATCACGGTCTATGAGAACACGTACGATGGCCTCTTGAACCCAGCACATCGGTGCGTTCCGAGCCTCGACGATGACTGCGTGCCCGTACCGCGCGAGGGCTTTGAACCCCATGCCGGGAAGGAACTCCGGCAGATATCCCACTGAAATGATTGAGTGCTCAGGGCGAGGGAACGAGCAAGAGAAGGGTGCACTCACAGATGGGCAGGTCGTTGTACAGGATCGCGCCGGGGAGTATCGTGCGCGAGCCGACTTCGCCCATTCCGCGCGCGAGGCGTAAGTAATGGTCGTCGTGGCCGGTCACGTCATACCCATAAGTGATGGACATGATGATCTGTCCCTGCAAGCTGCCAATCCAACCATCCCCGTCAGTCGCGCATCGCGATGATGGGGTGGGATGCACATACAGATCGATGTGCTCACGGAAGGCCTCTGGCGTGGTGCGCAGGGCGCGCAGGAACGTGTGCACCTTCGCGGTGAGCGCGGGGCGGTACTGCGGGACGACGCTGGGGCGCAGGCCGCGGTCGAGGGCGCGGCGCGAGCGACGCCAGTCTTCGCCCCACGGCGTGACGGCGGTGAACCACTGGAAATGCATCCTGATCGCATGGCATGTGTCATCGGCCTGCTAGCCTTTTCCCGGACAAGGGTGTGCTCACAGCTGATACATGGGCACGACGAAGCGGTCGGAGTAGTTCGCAGCGCGCTTTTCGAGCAGATCGCGAGCAGTCGTGAGGGAGGAGATAATCACGATATGCTTCCCGGCTGCCGATACGTGCATGATGTCGCCTGGCTCTCTGTGAGGGAATGTGCCACCAGGAGCAAGGTGTCACGCACCGTACTTCCGCGCCCATTCCTTGTAGACGATCCACGACCTGCTCTTGGGAATATCGAATATATTGCCGATGAGAGGAAGGCCACGCGGTCCCGGGGGTAGCGGGAAGCCGCGACGGCTGCGTCTATCGTTGAAATGCTTCAAGACTCCAAGGAAGGCGATGAGGACGACCACATCGACAGCAGTGACCGCCATGACTGAGACAGAAGGGTCAGAGTAGAACGGTGAAGCAGGGTGAAGCCGAAGAATGATTAATGATTGGTGATGGTACGGCTAAGTACCTGTTGCCGCTTGTCACCGCTGCCGCTCCCCACGGGAGCATATCAAGCGATATCGATGATTCTTCCAGGGCGGCGATACATCCATACTAGAAAGCAACCAGGTCGCACGTAAGTCTCCTAGACAGCTGAGGGTGATTGGCGAGAGGCCCTTGTCCGAAGGTGCGTTGCAGTGCAGTCCGTCCAACAGGATCACATCCAGGCAAGTCGGCTCTGAAAGCACAGCGTCGTCGCTACGCTCAGGCGATGGGATAACGCAATGGAATGCTGTAAGGGGCTTCTCGACTGTGAAATTCCGGCGTCCGAAGATCGGGTCAGCTGTTACTTGTCGATGACTGAGAGGCTCACTAAATTCAGTCAGTGTTTCCTCAACAATCATCGACTCTTCCCCTGGTTCGACAGGCGATGGCGTGCGTGATGTTGTCCCTGTAACCTAGCTTGTCGTCCGGAGGGTCAGCGTCGCCTTCGGACTTCCGCGAACTTCGTTTGTAGTCTTGGTTCTGCGGCTGCGTAGAGTTCAACGGAAACGTAGACGGTGCCAATGAAAGAGCTTTTGCAAGAGCGCGCTGCGGTGAAATATTAGGAGGCTTGTGGGATAGTGGAAATTGATCTCGCTGTGTATCAGGATCGTGCGTTTGTCGGTACGAATCTGCTAAGGTCGAAAGTGACGAGTAGCGGTGTACTCGTACCAGATGGGCGCGACGATGTAGTCCGCGACAATGAACGACGATCGATCCATGGTGAACATCCGATAAACCTCGTTGAAAACCTTCTGAACCTAGCACGTATGGAGGCTCTAAGCGATCAGCCTCGATTGGGAGGTCGCGGCATGCTCGGCTCACCCCGTCCCCCAGAACTCCTACCTGTATTAGTCAGATAATACTTAATTGATCAATATCCAGTGATGAGCACCCGTAGCCAAAGATAACGGGACAGTATGTAGATAGTAAAGAATACACAGGATACATATAGTGAATGTGGTGAAGGACTCGGAGGGTAAATGAAGTGGACCAAACTATGGGGCAGAATTGACATACTTAGTCGGACTTAATGACTTCGAGTCGGACCAGATTCAGAGTAAGTTAGGACTCAAGTCGGATTCGGACCAGACTGTCGGACCAAAGTCGGAGTCGGGCCAGAGTCTGAGTCTGAGTCTGAGTGGATTTGGTGGCAATTCAAGGTGTTTAGAATAAAACACGGAGCAAGGATTGAAGGATCAAAATGACAGAAGAACAATGGTAGAGAGCAAGTGTGAGGTGAGACAGACTCTGACACGTATCGGGACTGACAATAGACGAAGTTCACAGTATCATGCTGCGGGCAGAAGAGGAAAAGTCCGAGTTAGAGTTGGAGTCCGAGTCGGACCGGTTTTGGAGTTGGAATCGGATCGGAGCGTCGGACTGGAGCATCGGACTAGAGTCAAACTCGGATCGGAGCATCGGACCAGAGCGTCAAAGAAGAGTCGGACTTGAATCGGAGCATCGGATGGAGTGTCAGACCGGAGTCAGACTCGGATTGGAGTGTCGGACCAGATTTGGAGTTGGAATCGGATCGGAGCGTCGGACCAGAGTTGAACTCGGATCGGAGCGTCGGACCAGAGTCAGACTCGGATCGGAGCGTCGGACCAGACCGTCAAAAAGAGTCGGACTCGGATCGGAGCATCGGATAGGAGTGTCAGACCGGAGTCAGACTCGGATTGGAGCGTCGGACCAGAGTTGGACTCGGATCGGAGTGTCAGACCAGAGCATCGGACCAGAGTTGGACTCGGATCAAAGCGTCGGACCAGAGTCGGACTCGGATCGGAGCGTCGGACCAAAGTCGGAGTCAGACCATAGTCAGAGTCAGAGTTAGGGGGAAATTGATGTGTAGATAAAACCTGGACAAAGCACTAAACGGAAGGCGTAGTATGCTCAGGCTTCCACACTCTGAAGGTGCAATGTTTTTCTAAGTCCTTCAGAATAAATTGTGTTGCCACACTGAACACGGGGGTTTAATTCCGAGGCGGTCACGTGATATTGGACTTGCATCCTCCTCAAGCTCGGATCAAATTCAAAGCTTGGAAATGTAATACCAGGCCTAGGTTAGTGAGCATGCACCACTCTGCCATACCACCTGATAAGGGGATTAACTTGGCTTGAACTCTGTATTTCTGTATTAGGAAGGTAGATGACACATTTGTAGTGGCTGGGGTCCTGCCACTGATGGCATCAACAATTTCCTCTTATGGGCTGATCTCTTAGAGCCTCCATAAGCACGTAGCGTCAGACTGATGTTTTCGTCACCACTTGGTGTGAATTCTCATACCTTCTTCGGATCACATGGTCATCCGATATAAAGAGAGACTGCCTACCGGTGCCGGTTTTTCCGCCTCCTACGCTGAGCATGGAGATCAAGCCTTCGCGTGAATGGTATTGCACGCCGCCCTATGGCGCGTCAGAAAGCCATGCATCGAAGCAGAGCACAGGGACTCTTACACGTTGCTATCCGGCCCTCGACGCCGAAGGACGGACGCCTCCGTCACGACGTCAAAGGTGAGATCGAGGTCGACAAGGTTCTCCATCGTCTTAGGTCCCCAGAGTGACGATACAGACGCCGTAAGCGACATAAGTAGTGCCGTCCGTCCGCAGCTGAACGGCCTTTCGACTGCAAGAACATCAGAGAAGCCCCAAGAAAAGACAGACAGACGCCCTGCGTGACGTGGGTCACCGTAAACACCATGCCCTGAATCTCCTTTTTACAAGGCACCAGGGCATAAGCATTCAGCAGATGAAACGCCTTGCCGAACTCGCGTTTCGCATTGCGTCCCAATTCTTTCCGACACACGGGCACTGGGCAGGCCGCAGGGAGCTCATTTACAGACACCGTCGTCCCGTGCTGGACAATGTCATCAGTCAGATACCAGAGCAATGATATTGGGACGCACCTGTCTTGCAACCTGACTCCTATCGCTTTCATCCTTGTCGAGCGGCACCATCGATAGCAGTGATGATGGTGACGCTTTCAGTCAGCGCACACAGGGAGGAGATGCCGCAGAAACCGAACGTCACGAGACGTGAGCTTGGACGTTATAATTGAGGCTCGTAATAAGCGTAGCGAGATTGCGGGACGACGCATGCGCACGGCAATGCCCGGCGGAGTCCCGTTGTCAATCACAGACCTCGATGGACCTGAGGCCATACAGTATCTCCTGCTGGGCAAAGTTCAGACGCGATGAGGCAAGTTAGAGGATGTCCGCACCTTTGTTGTTCGCCTTCTGCATCCAGCCTGTTTTTGACGAGCTCTTTGCTGCTCTTTGACGGCCGTTCGCAAGTCGACGCAAGCTCGTCCGAGGAGGTGCTAGTTCCGAAAGGGCCAGCGACACTGATGGAAGTGATGACGGCGACGTGGAGGTTGTCGACGTGATGGGGGCTCGTCGATGTGATGGTGGTCGGCAATGTGGCCGCTGATGCAGGTCGAGCAGGGCGAAGTGATGGAGAGAGATGCACTGCGGCATGAGCTCGACGAGCTTCAGAACTGTGACACAGCTAGCCTCCCTGAGGCAGAGTAGACATATTCGCGAGCTCAGGGATACGGCTGGTTTTGATATTTGCAGGATGCTAATCCTATCCTATCCTATCCGACATCATTGACCTCACCGCAGACGACATTGTCGTTGACCTTCCGGCGCCGTCCCATTTGTGCGCCTGCCCGACGGAGCTCCTCGTTAGCGACGGTCCTTAGCAAGTCCTTAGAATGAAATTGTCCGCACGCTCGGACAGGTGGAGCACTGTAGTTCAACATCGAGCGCGTCACACAGTCCGTACAATGGTACTTAGAGTAACGGGATTACAATAGACATTTGGCAAGTCGGACTGCCCTCAGACCCGGCGCCAGCCCAAGTCACGCTGGCCCACTGCCTGAGATCAGATCCCTCGGAACGTCACCCCGCGGCACAATCTCGCACGCAAACTTCTCCGGGTGACTGGCCAGTACGCATCAGCATCGCAGCACACCTCTCAATGACCATACCCGTCCTCACCTAACCAGCGCATCTGTGAACGCGGCCTCTGCCGGCGTCTCCGGTGTCTGGTGCACCTCGAACGTCGCGAGCACGCACACGATTACGAGGTACAGCGTCGAGTCCACGAGGTGTCGGCCAGGGCATAACCTGTTCAGAGCGCGTCAGGTGCAAAGCTCTGAAGGCATGGAGGGGGAGGCACGTACCGGCGCCCGAAGCCAAAGGTCGCGGTGACCGCAGGGTCTTCCTTGAAGTGGCCGTCGGATGTGATGTAACGTGCGGGGTTAAAGGCGTCGGGGTCGGGGTAGGCGTCGGGGTCGTGCATCATGAGCCTGAAGCGATAGCTAAGAACTGGCAGAGGCGTGTAGGTGAGGGCAGAGCGCACCATACGTTCGTCATGATAAGCGTGCCTGTGCGAAGCATGTCAGCGATGCTGAGACCACGACGGAGAGCGCGAACGTGAGTACCCTTTGGGATGAAGTAGCCCTCGTAAACGTCATCCTCGAGTACCGCATGCGGCAAACCTGGGGTCAGCA
This sequence comes from Auriscalpium microsporum, assembly GCA_019914985.1. Classification (NCBI taxonomy): domain Eukaryota; kingdom Fungi; phylum Basidiomycota; class Agaricomycetes; order Russulales; family Auriscalpiaceae; genus Auriscalpium; species Auriscalpium microsporum. Next base: position 1,240,600 of record JAHLMG010000010.1, on the reverse strand, counting down.
CTGTAAGCCTCACCACGCCACCGGTGTGCAATACGTACCAAGAGCAAGTACGGTGTGCCAGCGCAGGATCTCTTGCATGACTGCGTTCACGTACGGCATGGCAGCGCGGTCGTCGTAGTTAGGCATGCGCTCGCGGCGCGTCGCAGCGTCCACCTCGGCGCGCGCGCGCTGCTGCACATCGGGGAAGAGCGTCATTACCAGGAAGAACACAGCCATTGCGGTCGTGGTCTGTAGAGGGCGTAAGGAAGCGACTATGTGCAAGTACTATGGAGCTGAGCATTCAAATGACGTACGGTATCAGCACCAGCTGCAAGCGGTGAGCAACACGTTAGATGCGCACAGTACAAGTAGCAAACGGCGGACAGCGCACCTGTGAACAGAGAGCCAGAGGCCGCGGAGATGTCCCGCAGCCCCTGCGCCTGGTCCGCCGCCGGGTCCTCTTCGAGCTCGCGGATGCTCTCGCGGGTCAACGAGGGGGCTGCAGTCCCATTTTTCTACATCCGAAATCAGGCACGTCAGGTAGGCCGGTATATGGGACGTACGATGGCCTCTTGAACCCAGCGCATTGGCGCGTTCCGAGCCTCGACGTTGAGAGCGTGCCCGTGCCGCGCGAGGGCCTTAAACCCCATGCCGGGAAGGAACTCCGGCAGATATCCCACTGCGTGATTCAGTGCTCAGGGTGCGGGAACGAGCAAGAGGAGGGTGTACTGACAGATGGGCAGATCGTTGTACAGTATCGCGCCGGGGAGGATCGTGCGCGGTCCTATCTCGCTCATTCCGCGCACGAGGCCTAAGTAATGGTCGTCGTGGCCGGTCACATCATACCCATAAGTGATGGACATGATGATCTGCCCCTGCAAGCTGCCAACCCAAGTCAGTCGCGCATCGCGATGATGGTGTGGGATGCACGTACAGATCGATGTGCTCACGGAAGGCCTCCGGCGTGGTGCGCAGGGCGCGCAGGAACGTGTGCACTTTCGCAATGAGCACGGGGCGGTACTGCGCGACGGCGTTGGGGCGCAGGCCGCGGTCGAGTGCGCGGCGCGAGCGCCGCCATTCTTCTCCCCACGGAGTGACGGCTGTGAACCACTCCAAATGCATCCTGATCGCATCGCATATGTCATTGGCTTGGTGCAATAGCCTTGTCCGGGAAAAGGGTGTGCTCACAGCTTATACATGGGCACGACGATGCGGTCGGAGTAGTTCGCAGCGCGCTTTTCGAGCAGATCGCGAGCAGTCGTGAGGGAGGAGACAATCACGATATGTTTCCCGAGCGCCGATACGTGCATGATGTCGCCTGGCGCGCTGTGAGGATATGTGCGACCAGGAGCATGGGGCCACGCACCGTACTTCCGCGCCCACTCTTTGTACACGACCCACGACCTGCTCTTGGGAATATCGAACATATTGCCAATGAGAGGAAGGCCAGGCGGTCCCGGGGGGAACGGAAAGCCGCGACGGCTGCGTCTATCGTTGAAGTGCTTCAAGACTCCAAGGAAGACTATGAGGACGACGACGTCGACAGCAGTGACCGGCATGACTGGGGCAAAAGTGTAAGACGGTAAAGCCTAAGAAGGACTGGGGACGGTGCGGCTGCTTAAGTATCTGTCGCCGCCGCTGCTTCCCACCTGAGAATTGCGAGGGCGGCGATACATGAGCTTTTACCGGCTATAATGTGCTGCTACAATCGTGGGAGCGCTCCAGTTACATGAGGACTGGAGTCGCTGAGAAGGGATGTGCGATGGCCACAAGTGCGGGAGTGCAGTCAGGCGAGGTTGGTGCCAAGATGCGTTGACAAGACCCCCGATACGTAAGTGGGCCCCGAGCCGGCCCGTTCGTCACATTCCCGAGTACGAGACCATGATGGCAAGTCGGACGCAGGACCTCCGGCCAAGTTGTCGCGATGGAAAGTACGCGCTAGTAGGATGTCTTCGAACCAGAAATATTAAGTACATGCTTACAGTACATAGATGAAACATCACGCGTCATAGCTGGCCCCGAAGTTGCGCGAGAGCCACGCTCGCCTTGACACGCGGCAGATCTTCTACAGAAATCCCTGCACCACTCGCGCTGTACAGCACGAGGTCGAGGAACTCGGGATTCTCAATCACGCCAGGGCGCTGGAACCTCTGCGTCAGCGCGAATCAGATGAAAGACCGTGGTCAGACGCACGTTTCCCTCGACGATGACCCAGCGTCTGAGGCGCTCCTTCAAGCCGGCCTCGACCTCTGCACGGCGCTGCGCGGCTGCGTTGAAATCGTCCTCTTTCTCGCGATCGTCTCGCTTGTTCTTACTGCCGCCCGGTTGTACAGGAGTGGCGTGTACCGCCTGAACGGCGACGGGTTCGTCACTAACTATGTGATGGCATCAGTACAAGAGGATTGAGGTTCGTGAAGGGAAGCATACATTTGGTCCGCGGAGCATGTGCGGGACGTTCCTTGGACACGTCCTCGTTCTGTTCGCGTATGTGTTCAGCGCGCATAGGCGACGGCATAGTGCGCTTGGTGGAGGTGCTCTTGCCAACGCGTCCTTTGCTAGGCATGGTACGTCAAATTTGCGGGTGACTTGTAGAGGTGCGCGATCGGTTCAGTGCGTGGAAAGAATGGGAAGAAAGGGTGTGGGGCGTACAGTCTTGATTTTGCGAGCGATATTTATACCGGGCAACGCTGCCGATAACAGCTAGGCGGTGGGGTGAACTCGAACCACCACTGGAGCCTCCTCTCGGCAAGAGCTTGAGATGCGGGTCATTGGAGCGTATGTACGCGCACTTGACATCAGCGTTCCGTATATCAGGATCCGAGGTCGACGTTGTCGGAGCGGCCACGGCTCGCGCTTGTGGCTGGATTCACGCGGAGCTCCAAGTGAAACGCGTGCCGGGTGCCGGTGTTCGTGCCAGTCGGCGACGAGCACGTCGACGGCTGCATCCCACTCCTTCATATCTGTGCTCCTGACATCTTCCCTGCCGATGGATCCTGCGCAGGTGAAGGCAATCGACACACAGTCCGTCCACAGGATCACATCCGGGCAAGTCGTCATTGACTTGCAGACGGCCGTCAAGGAGCTCGTCGAGAACAGTCTAGATGCGAAGGCGACTAACATAGGTGAGAACGTTCGTCGACTTGCCTTATCGCGTCTGAACTGTGCGTAGAGGTCAGATTCAAGGACTATGGCCTCAGGTCCATCGAGGTGATCGACAACGGGACGGGCATTGCCCCGCAGAATTATGACAGCGTCGGTGCGTTGTCCCGCACCCTCTCTATGCCCATTACGAGCCTCAATACCAGGCTTGAAGCACCACACGTCCAAGCTCGCGTCGTTTGAGGATCTCTCATCCGTCATGACGTTCGGTTTCCGCGGCGAGGCGATCTCCTCCCTGTGTGCGCTGACTGAAAGCGTCACCATCACCACTGCTATCGCCGGCGCCAGGTTCGGCACCGTTCTGGAGCTCGACAAGGACGGAAGCGTTAGGAGTCGGAGTGGGAAGGTCGCGAGACAGGTGCGCTCCGAGTTCATTGCTGCTCTGGGCATCTGGCTGATGACATTTTCCAGCGCGGGACGACGGTGTCTGTAACTGAGCTGTTCAAGCCCCTGCCCGTGCGCCGGAAGGAACTGGAACGCAACGCGAAGCGCGAGTTTGGCAAGGCGCTGCATTTACTGAATGCATATGCCCTGGTACCCTGCACAAAGGAGAACCAGGGCGTTGTGTTTACCGTTACTAACGTAACGCAGGGGTGCGTCCATCCGTTTCTCCGTGGGGCCTTGCTGATACTCTCGCAGTCGGAAGGCCGTTCAGTTGCGGACGGACGGCTCCATGTCACTCACGGCGTCTGTATCGTCACTCTGGGGACCTAAGACGATGGAGAACCTTGTCGACCTCGATCTCACCTTTGACGTCGTGACGGAGGCGTCCGTCCTTCGGCGTCGAGGGCCGGATAGCAACGTGTAAGAGTCCCTGTGCTCTGCTTCGATGCGTGGCTTTCTCACGCGCCGTAGGGCGGCGAGCAATACCATTAACGTGAAGGGCCTGATTTCCAAGTTCACTGTAGGCGGTGGAAGAACCGGCACCGATAGGCAGTTCTTCTTTATCAACGGACGACCATGCAACCCGACGAAGGTAAGAAAAGACTCCACTCCCCAAGTGGTGGCGAACACATCAGTCTGATGCTACGCGCTAGGTTCAAAAGGCATTCAACGAGGTTTATCGGACGTTCAACATGAACCAGTCGCCGTTCATTGTCGCGGACTTCATCATCCCATCCGGTACGAATTTACCGCTGCTCTTCACTTCCAATCGTCTGATGCCTAGCAGATTCGTGCGACATCAACGTGAGCCCCGACAAACGGACGATCCTGATTCACAGCGAGAGCAATCTTGTCGAAGCCTTGAAGGCGAGCGCCCTCTCTCCAGTATCGCACAAGCCTCCTAATATTGCACCGCAGCGCGCTCTTGCAAAAGCTTTCTCATCAGCACCGTCTACGTTTCCGTTGAACTCGACACAGCCGCAGAACAAAGACTCCAAGCTTGACAGGCGAAGTTCGCGGAAGTCCGAAGGCTCTGGCGATGCCGACCCTCCGGCCGACAAGCCTCAGGTTGCGGCGCCTGTGGAGGTTACTGTAACATCAAGACCAATATCACGCGCACCATCGCCTGTCGCACCGGGGGACGAGTCGATGACTGTCGAGGAAACACTGATCGAATGGGAGAGCACTCCCGAGTCTGCCGACCCAGAGTCTCAGCCATCGACAAGTAACAGCCGACCGCGCTCTCCCGTCGCCTCTGAAAACGCACCGGAGAACGCCGGCATATCTACAGTCCCAAAGCCCGCCGACAGTAAGCCTGCGGTCCTATCGCCTGAGCGCAGTCTTGAGGAGGCTGCGTCCTCGGGCGCGTCGTCCGGTCGCACCCCGGCACGTGTCGAGCGCATCATATCGGCGGACGAGCCGAAGGGCAGGGCACGCGAGGTGCAGATGGTGCTCGACACATCGGGCGCGTCGTGGAACCTGCGGCGGGGGACGGAGGCGCCGCCGCAGAAGAAAGCGCGGCACCACGTGGGCACGGGCGCAGCGAACGCAAGTGGGAGCTCGAGTGGGAGGGGCGCGCGGGTGAACATGCGCGAGCAGCTGAAGGACTTTGCGAGGACGGGGAGTCAAGTTGTGGGTCGGGATATTGAAGAGGACAGTGGGGATGACATCAACGCGGAGGAGGGGTCTGAGGACGGCAGGAATGTCGACGTTGATGAGGTCAAGTCGGAGGAGGTGCATGTTTCCGAAAGGACCGGCGACACGGACGGAGGCGATGAGGGCGACGTGGTGGAGGGCGACGCGATGGAGGTCGACGAAAACGAGCAGGGCGAAGTGATGGAGATCGATGCACCCACGGAGGAGATCGACGAGCTTCAAGACGATACCATGGGCTCTGGCATCGCAGAACCACCCACCGACGCCATGGATGCCGACATCATTGACCTCACCGCAGACGACATTGTCGTTGACCTTCCGGCACCGTCCCATTCGTCCAGCGTCGTGCCCGAGACGGAGCTCCTCGTTAGCGACGGCCCACAGAAGGAAATTGTCCGCACCGAGCTCGGAGAGGTGGAGCTGCTATCGTTCGACATCGACCGCGTCACACGGTCATGGCGAAATCTCAGCGACAGACTCACCTCGGCACGGGCGTCGCAGGATGCAGCCGTTGCTGCGGCCTCGTCTGCAGAGAAGCAGGTGTTGAAGAAGGGTGCTGGTGTCAACGCTCAGGGCGACGCGAGTGAGGCGCTGACGCGTGTCATCCACAAAGAGGATTTCGCGGGGATGGATATCGTGGGGCAGTTCAACCTGGGCTTCATCATCGCGCGCCGACGCAAGGCGCGCGCTGATTTTGAAGAGGAGAGCGGGGGTGGAGGTGCGGGACTGGACATGGACGATCTGTTCATCGTCGATCAGCATGCTGCGGATGAGAAGTACAACTTTGAGACGCTGCAGCAGACGACGAAGATCGAGTCGCAAATGCTCTTCAGGTGCGCCTTGTGTGCCTCATGCCCTTCTCCCATTGTGTTGACGCATATTTGAGGACAGACCGCTGGCACTGGAGCTGACGGCCGCTGATGAACTCATCGCCATGGAGAACATTGACGTGCTGAAACAGAATGGGTTCGAGATCAGTGTTGCTGTCGATGAGGATGGTGAACGAAGCATCAAGCTCGTTGCACAGCCCGTGAGCAAAAACACCGAGTTTGGGCTTCAAGGTATGTCTGCCCCGTATATACTGTACTGGGGACACGGGTCTGATGGAAACAGATCTCGAGGAACTTTTGCACCTGATGCACGATCGCCCCACCGGTACAATGGTCCGCTGTTCGAAGGCGCGCGCGATGTTCGCCATGCGCGCATGCCGCAAAAGCACAATGGTCGGCGCCGCGCTGAATACACGCCAGATGACAACGGTGCGCCACGATCCTCCTGGACTTTCCGATCTGAAATATCCTGATTCGCGCTGGGAAGATTGTTCGGCACATGGGCACGATGGAGCAGCCGTGGAACTGCCCACACGGGCGGCCCACGATGCGGCATCTGTCGGACATCTCGGCTTTACCGGCGAGGGACAGGGCGGTGGAGTGGGCACAGTTTGTGCCGCCATGATATCAGTATTTGAATAGGCTTACTAGTACTTACTAAGACTGCGAGTTTGATTATGTTTTCGAGATTATTCAATTTTCTTCCAACATCGCGAGCGTGTAGGTTTTGCGGTGCCACCGGTCCGGCTCAGTGCCAGGCAAGCAGGAACCAAGTCGTCGTTATTCAGCTTGCTTCAACAATGCCTTCGCATACTATCACGGCACCCGATAGCTCGTTCATGTTGGAGATGGTGTCGTTGTATCATCTTATTCTATCGTTCGTCGAACACGCATTGTGAGTTGCTTATTATTGCCCAGCGCGGCGAAGGGATTATGAGTTGATATATCAAAGGGCCGTCGAAACACTTCTTTCGGCAATCATCGATGAGCAAGATTTTGCCATTGTCAAGGGCTCCGAGAAGCCAGCTTCCTTCCTACCGCCTCATTCCAGCTCATTCCAAGGATGTCCCAGAAATTGTCCAGGCGCCGTGACGCGTGGAGTATTGCCAAGAATGCTTTGACTGAGGCCCTGGAGATCGCAGAGTTGACGGTGGACGGCCTGCCCGTCCCAGGCGCGAAGCTGGCTTTTAGTGGCGTCCTTCGAATAATCAGGGGGCTTGAAGTGCGTGGCTGCCTCCTGGAATGCTAGCTTGAACTAATGAGGAAGTGATATAATTCAGAAATCGGCAGGCAATGCCGAGATGCTGGACAGAGTCCGCGACCAAATCACGCAACTCAACGACATACTGGCCCTGAAGACTGCGCTCGACGATACGGAAGAGCTGACCAGGGACGTGCAGGACTTGAAAAGGTATTGGCTCGATCATGTGCAGCCGCGCTCCTGCATGTCGATCACTTACCCTTACCCAGAGATCTAGAGAATTCAACGCGGAGTTGGGAGGGGCGCCCTCGTCGAAGTCGGCTCAGTCGATACCTTAGTGCGACCGACGACGAGGCCGCGCTTCTTCGTATCCTGGAAGACATCCGCCTTGCCGTGGAAAGATTTCATGTGGGTTCCCTTATCCTAAGCCTTAAGTGATTGTCACTGACTAGAAAGCCGAAATCAGATTCGGCTTCAAATAGGCGTGCGCCAAGCTGTCGCTCGACTCGAAGGACAGGCCAAAAGGAGGCCGCAGCGGCCTCCCTTGCCCGTGAGCAAGCTGAGGCTGCGCAAAAGGCAGCGGAGAAAGCCCGTCAGTCCCCCCACCTGCGGTCATCGCCTGTCTCATTTTGGCTGACTTCGTGTAGAGCACAGGTCCTTTCTGGCTCAAACCCTGCCTTACGCTGTCGATGCCCATTATGCCTCAGTCAGAGGGAGGGAACGCTCTCCGTGCCTAGAAGGAACGCGAACAGAGATACTGCAAGAAATCAAGGCGTGGTTGCAGAACGACGACCCCGGGCGAAGTCCATGTTCTGGCTCAATGGCATGGCCGGCATGGGCAAGACCTCCATCGCGCAAAGTCTCGCTTTGATGGCAGAGGGTCTCGACTTCGCCATTGGCAGTTTCTTCTTTACTCGTGAGCTCAACCAACTCGCCGACGCGACCCTCGTGTTCCCGACTATTTGCCGCCAACTCGCAGAAGCCGACGACGCTTTCTTATCCTCCGCATGGGAGGCACTCCACAAAAACAGCGGCTACGGCAGCCAATCCCCCGCGGTTCAGTGCAGCAAGCTGGTCGCGGGCCCCATGTCATATATGGATTCAAGCAGAAACGTTGTTCTGATTGTCGATGCACTCGATGAGTCGGCGAGCGAGGATCGCGCCGCGGATGTCCTGGCGAATCTATGCAATCTCGCAGCGGATACCCGCATCACTGCTCACCTCCGCATCTTCGTCACGAGCCGACCGGAACCCCACATCCGATCGGTGCTCAAGGACCGTCCGGAGATCCAAAGGTTCAACCTGCACGACATCAACACCGATTCCGTTGCAGCGGACATGCGGCTGTACCTTTACGAAGAGTTGTCGCGGATCCCGCGGCTGCTGAGCATGACGATATCTGGCGAGTGGCCCAGTCCAGACGACGTGCTCTTCCTCGCAGATAGGTCCAAGGAGATATTCATCTACGCAGCAACAAGCATCAAATTCATCGGCGATACCTACGCTCGCAATCCTCAGAAACAGATCGCCATCATCCGCGGTCTGCGGGCGTCTTCCAAAAACCGTACGCGCAGCTCGACGCGCTGTACATGCAGATCCTTGCTAGCGCATTCCCATTACGAGCAACTGATGAAGAGGATATCGAGATAGCCCGCATTGTGATCGGAAGCATGCTTCTCATGCGGCGCCGTATACCCATGCAGTCATTGGCGATATTCATTGGCGTTGACAGGCAGACGCTGGACAACGCACTTTACCGTATGCACTCCATCATCTTCACGCCATCGGTGGAAGACCCCGATGACGGGCCTACGTTCTACCACGTGTCTGTGCGGGAGTTTATCACGTCCCGTACGCGCTGCGGCGACGGCAGATTCATAATCGAGGAGTGGTCACACGAGCAGCGGCTTGCCCTCCGATGTCTCGCCAATATGCAAACTCCTCGCGCGTCATTTGCGGAAGAATCAGTCCATCGCTTTTGGAAGCCGGTGCTGAACTACAGTGTTAATGAGTGGACTTTCCATTTCGAACGTGCAACCAGAGAGCTGGTGCCGTCAGACATCATGCTCTTAGACCCATTGTACAAGGCCGCCGCGGACTTCGACCTAGAAATCTTCTCAGACACCCTACTCGATGCGGATGAGCACGACATCCATGTGCACTTCACAACAGCGAACAAAATGTTTCAAATGTTGGTACGGTTGACTTCCTGCGTTCTTTGTACAGGATTAAACACTGACTGTGAATGCCACGATCCAGAGAATTGGCTTGCGCCAAGGTGTTCTGAAGAGCGAAGACGAGCCGAGTGCCAATTTGGTCTTCGGTACTATCTTCAGCCTTGTAAGACTGGCGCAGGTAGGCTCTCGACCAACCGCCTCTGGCAGACGCCTCACGTTATTTCTCGATAGGAGGATGGCAATCCGCTGAACAGCCCGCAAAACCTTGCGGAAGATTTGACTCTGTTGCGCGAAGTACAAACTCGGCGTACTCGCAAGCATGAGCACACTCCCGGTGATCAAGCAGAATGACATGTGCACTAAGGTACGTACCCTGCCAGTGTGGTCCGTGCGCATATATCGTAGGACAGCCTGCTGACAGCCGTGTACAAAGCGAGGTGCCAAAGCTTTGTTCATCCTGATCTTGAAACAAGGTCGGCCTTTCGGACAGTGGACTGAGGAGAAACGTTCCACGATCTACAAGACCGTTACTTGTGTCGCGGTGCGTAATTCGGGTGACGTAATTAGCAAATTCTGATTGAAGGTGACAAGGCGGCTTTCCGTGAGCCACCAGCCTAAGCTTGAAGCTTTGAAGCTGGAGTCGGAGGCGGAGCTGAGCAATCTCGAACCTTCTGGATATTCCACGCACGATGTGCCAAGCGCACCGGGCGCCGGGGGATATGCAGATCCCCCCTGTACCTGTGCAATGGAAAGCGCCAAACAAAGGCTCCAAAAGCAACGAAAGAAGGGAAGCAGGCGGAAGCAGTGACTAATGTTGAAGGCTGGGATCCTTTCCAATCTGCACGTCGGTACTCCGGGCTTCAGAATACTGGATATGGGACGTCAACATAACAGACAAGTACCGCGTGACTGCATAACCTGCTGCTGCCAGGCCTAAACCAAACGCTGCGCCATCCAGCCAGTTCTCCGCGCGCGACCATCGCGGACCAGCGCTCGGTAACTGTATAGAACATAAGGAACGCATGTCTGGGTTTGGGTCAATTCATTTGACATGCAGTGTATTGGGCAGAGGAAGCTAGCTTACGCGGTTGGAGCTGCATACGTGGGTACACGAGCGCCAATATTTATGAGCCCTCTCGTTGCCTCGATAGCTCCAAAAAAAAACCCCACCGTAAAATAGAGGAATATCATGGCCGGTACTCAGCAACGGCGCCAAGTAGAACCAGACGACTCGTATCCAGGAGGCGCTGGGATCCGATGGTGATCGAGCCGTGAATTTTCAGAGTGATTGGCAAGGAAAGAAGGCGCCCGCTGGTGTACATGAATCGAAAGCCGACGAGTAAGGGGAATGCGGCGACCAGTGCTGTGAGGCTAGCTGCATAGCGGGGATAAGCATTCAGTTGAGCTACCAATGAGAATGTGGACATGCCAGAGACGACGAGCCGCGTGCACAAGATCGGCAGGAAGGCGTAGTCGCGTTGCAATCGCAGGAGTGCAGACCCAGCGACTTCGAACAAGTCGGCCAAATGATATTTGCAAAGTCTGCGACCAAGTTAGTAATGTAATAGGCTGGCTGTGAAAGCGAGCCTTGCTCACACAGCGATGCAGGCACCACAGAGTCCCCAGTCAAACACCGTCGGTGCCACGCCCTTGCCGTGGTAACCAGGACAGCTTTGGGAAATTCGATGGCGAGGAGCATTATGGTCATCACGGCGCGGGTGGTGGTGAGGAAGGGAGGCCTTGGAAGGACATCATCCGTGACTCGGAGTGTGGCAGGGGCCATGCCCCAGATGGCCGCTCTAAGTGAGCCATATATATGTACTTGAAACAGGCGCCGAGTGACTCTGCTGTTAGCAGTATTGTGACATTGAAGTTACAATGACCTGCTTATAGCAGTTGTGTAGCATAGAGTTGTTGAGGCTGCTCCGAGTCTCCGCATGGCCCCGACGGAAGGGGTCGATATTCATAACCGCAGGGATGTAAGCTGACAGGCCGTGATGTCAGGCTGGTCATCATACATAAAGAGAGTGATATCAGCAACTAGACGGCTATCTGCAGAGAACATACTCCATGTATCCGTGAATGATATCCTCCTACACTCCCCATTCACCGTGCAGCACGTCGCTCTGCTGCCTCTCGCGAGGCGGCGTCGGTCCTCTGCGCTGTCTCCCTCCTGCTTTGTGCCGCCCAGGATCTGCGCACGCGCTTCCTTCTCCCTCTCAACCGGCGGTGCATACACAAAGTCAGAGTACGAGCCTGTCGGGCAAGGAGATTCAGTACGATACAGTAGAAGTATGAGACTAGACGACTAACCTTCCGGGGGAACGTATGCGTCCGCCGTGCGGGGATCGAGGGTTGTGCGCCTTCGCGCGCGGCTCGCTCAAATGCGGCGACCTCTTTGGTGAGCTGCGAGTCGAGGGTCTTGAACTAAGTATGTGCGGTCAGAGCCAGCTCGGAGCGCGACGGACGGAAACGCACATTGTCGTCGTGGTCCCCCCACACATTGTGTGCGAGTCGTGGCAGAGTACCCTGCGCACCTCGCCGTACGCCCGCGTCCCGTCGTACGCGTCTGTCCGCACGCGCAGCTTCACCACCTCGCCCTTATTGACGTTTAGCCGAGGAGGTCTGGGTTCTCGTGCGGCGCGAGCTCGGTGAGCATGCCGACAGTGAACGATGTGCTGCCATGACGGACTGGACGGCGGGGTCAGCAGAGAGTCGCGTGAGGAGGGCGTGCGCGGGGGTCGAATGTGGGAGTGTAGGATGCAGCGCAATGCGGAGGAACGGCGTGGGGGTGGCTGATGCGGTCGAGCGGACCTGCAGCGGGTGCAGTTGAGTGGGCCTTTTGGCGCCAGAGAAGACAGAGGCGAGGGACTCACTTTGACTGTCCCGCGCTGGGCACGTTCGCGCAGGATGCGCTCGACGCGGCGCTGCTCGTCCTCCGCGGCATGCATCCCCCCGACCTCGGTGCGCGTCGCCCCCAGCAGCGTCAGCTTCACCCCTTCGCGCATGCCGAGCTCCTCCAGCGTCCTCTGTCCGTCGCCCGGGCCCTCCGAGCCCTCGCCATGCGACGCGTCATCCTCTTCGGCTCCCGGAGACACCTTCTTGCCTTTGAAGAGATATTTCTGATTTGTACGTGGAACGTCCGTGAGTAGAGCGAGCTGGGATGCGAGGAGTGCGAGAGTGTCGGTCGGGAGAAGGGAGAGCGTGTGGGTGGTACCGCGGTGCGAGACATGCACAGTGATTGGACTCGGAGCCTTTGCAGGTGCATGCGAACTAGCAGGCGAGTCAAGAGACATCACAGGCAGAGTTGGGTATGTCGTTGTAGCGAACAGATAGTAGAATCGCCAGCCTCAGCTTGTGGTCGTGTATAAGTAGAGTAGCAGGCCGAGCAGTGCCCGACCGTCTGCGTCAGCATTCGCGCGCCCGTCGTTTATTGGGCTTTGGCCGAACTTGTTAAGGGTCCGAGTCTCCGGGTCGACGATGTGGCTAGCAAGATACACGCTGGATGTGTGGAGAGAGCGGCAGCGGCAAAGGCGCGTTGACGGGCCATGGCTGGTCAAACAACTCTTGAAAGACTCGATGCAGGGGTCATAATACAATACTTAGTCGCCGTTGCGTCTCATATTAGATATGATTGCGGTTATTAGATTAGATATCTGCATTGTTATCTATTGACCCCAGTACATCGGCAGGGCTTCGAACCGAACGTCACTACGGTCACGCTTCGGTGACAGTCAGCTTTGCCGTCGACTTGTCACTGTCAGGGTTTCTCCTCCGCCATTCGGGCCTGTAAGTTGAGGACAAGTTGCTGAGAGGTGAGTTTTGCGCCGTTGTGTCACTTCTGATGACCAATTAGTTTCCAGAAGAGTCAATAAGTACTCGAGACCTAACTCCAGTCACTCCACGCCGTGCAAGAAGCTCTGGTCCATCGTCGCTTGGTTTTCAAGTGGCCGTGCTCAGCTTTCCATACGCCACCTTGGAATAAGGAGACGCATGGTGGCAACCGTGAGCTTGGGTGCCATGTCTTCGGCTCCGTCTCCCAAACGCATCAAACTCGAGCAAAGCGAGTCCCCTCGTATCCCTTCACCGAGTGCATCAGAAGTCGGCAACGACATGGACACGGATGAAGACTCTGACTCAGAGCAATGTGCCATCTGCCTGCAAAATATCACCGATCGGACGCTCATACCCACCTGCTCGCATGAGTTTTGCTTCGACTGTCTTGTGGTCTGGTGCGGTGCGTTCCACCATCCAATCTCATCTGCTGTAAGGCTCAGGTTACACCGCAGAGCAATCTCGTCGGTGCCCGCTATGCTCGCAGGCCACCGGTGATCACCTCATCCACCATATCCGCTCCAAGTACGACTATCAGAAGCACTACCTACCTCCCCTTCGTACGTCCCCACGTCCGCTTCGGCCTCCCATTGGGAGAGGTGGATCACTCGCACACGCCAACAGACGTCCGCGGCGAGAGCGCGCGTGGGGCAGACGTGACGGGGCTGCACAGGACGAGGCAGACGCGCTGGAGCGCGCGATCAGTTGGCGCAGGTGGATATACCGACACGATCTCTATGCAAAGGTACGATGCGCGCCAATATGGTTGCTTTCGGCGCTGACGGTCAATATGCAGCACGTGGCGTCGAATCCGTACACGCGCTATCGCCCGTTCCCCACCCCAGCGCAGTTCGCTGCAGCTCCCGACCTCATTAGTCGCACAACGGTCTTCCTCCGCCGCGAGCTGCAGGTCTGGCCCAACACCGATGTTGAAGTGCGTACCCTCCGCGGCATTCTTGATGCCCGCTGATGGAATTGTATTAGTTTCTTGTCACTTTTGTCGTCTCCCTGATGAAGTCGATCGACATACGCTCAGAATCAGCGGTTAAACTCCTCTCCGAGTTTTTGGACATGGACACGCCGTATGTGCCAGGGGGAAGGCACGTCAATGCAGAACATTTCGCGCACGGTACGTGATATGGTGTTTGGAAGGGTTAACAATGCTGATCCCCCGTCCTGTACCCGGTAGAAATATACTGTTACCTGCGCTCCCCCTACCGCGATCTCACGCTATATGATACGGCTGTCCAAGTGAGCGAGCTTAGGTCTCATCGTCGTCATCAATGTCATGTTCTAATTGCGCATCATGTAGTACGATGTCCCGCCCGATGTCCCGCCACCACCGGCTTTCCGCGACCGTCGGCGGCGACGGGAGCGATCACTGTCACCCACATCTGAGCCCTTGGAACATCGTCAAGGACAAGGTATACAGAATGCAGAAAGCAGCAGGTCCGCTCGCAGACACCGAGACCACCGTACGCCGGAGTCTGCCGCGCACATCACAACTAGCAGACGGGCCTCTCGGAGTAGAACGCCACCCGGTCATCGGGACAAGGGGAAACGCCCACTTCTTGCGGCGACCTCGCCTCGACCGAGCACTCCCCTTCTTGCACACGCACACGACGTCATGCCGGGTCATACACCGGAAGACACCAGCCTATTTCCATCGTCAACGGAACGCGTCTCCTTAATTGCAGAACCAAACTCCGTTGTTTCCCTGCCTACAATTGCCACTTCGGCTGTACGCCGCGAACCCCGGGCTCGCAACCTGGATCTCCTGGCTTCGGTGCGTGCGCATCTACGCCCTTCATTAAGGGATATTGGATCGGACCGTGTGGCTGGTACATCCAGTGGGGAAGCGCTGTCGCCCTCGGTGGGTGTAGAGGCGAACGAGATTCCTTCGCTCCTGGCCCGGATGCCGGACGGATCCACGCCCCAGCTCGAGCTGGTGGCGTCTGCCGCCGCCTCAACGGAGAAGGTCCCGACGCTCCCGCTTTCGCGCTCAGCTCCTGATATTATGGCCCGCACCCGAGCGCGTTTGGCACATGGTCGTGTGCTCGCGTCCGATCCGGACAGCAGTCGAGCCTCGGGCCCTAGCCCTGCATCCACATGTGCGTATTCGCCCGATCTGTTCTGTCTCTTCGGTAGCTTGACGACCGACGCTGATCCCGCAGCGAATTACGTCCCTCCGAGTTTTGTCAATGCCAGCGCATTAACCATGCCTAAGCTTGCGTTGTTTACTGAGCCACCCGGGCCCGCTTCCCCGAGAAAGCCACCGAGGCCGAGAACCCCAGAAGCATCTGCATCCCCGGGCCCCTCGAGCTCTATCAACAAAATGCGCGCTCGATTGCTTGACAAGCTCGATGCGGAGCGGAGCCTCGCACGGCCTTCCGCTGATGCTATTGGCGGCGGCACGGACCTCGAGGATTTTGCGGCGCACATACCGAGCGCCGTTTCCATGGCGAAGGGGAATGCGAACGTCGCGGACGAGGAGTCTAGGCTTCGCGCTCAGGCACGCCTGCGTGTGAGGCTCGCAGCGGAGCGGCGCCTCGCTGACGGGGCCAGGTGCGGCGACGTGGGCTCGTCAAATTCAAACAGGGTCGGGGACGTTGATGGCGTTAGAGACGATGCGCATCCTGCCCATGAAGGCCGACAGGGGGCGGGTGGGGCGATCGAGGCGAATGTGCATGCTCGTGACGCCGATGATGCCGAGCTTGAAGGACAGCTGAGGGCGCAGCTGCGTGGCAGATCGAAGGCGGGCGCGCACACACGATCTACGTAGATGTTATTATGTTCAGCGTGGCCTTCATCCCCGTTTAAATAGACAATAAGAAGGAAGCACGCGGCAAGATGACGATCGCGTATGTACTGTATACTTTCCGGTGCCTATCCCTGCGCACTATGCCCGACAAATCGCCTGAAATACGGAGATCCCCCGCGGTCCACCGCACCATCAAACTGTAAAAACATCATGATTGCAATATTTTTACGGGGGAAATAAACTGGGTACTAGGGAGATGGCTGTATATTACCCTGAATCTACATGGCGGGTCGGAGTAGATGAAGCGCTACATATTCGAGACTACGCGGGGACAAGGACGACAGTAACAGGATTATGTGGGGAGAAAATTAGCTGTCGCTGCTGGTACGGTGAGAGTGGGAACGTGTTTGGGTAACGTACGGGGGCCTATGGTCAGGATTAGGACCACGGGGAACAGGGCGATAATACATGGTAGGCGGTCAACAAATATAGGCAGGGCAAATCGAAGCAATTAGGAATGAGATTACGCTGAAGGACAGGATGCGGAGCATGAAGCCGCTAGCTAGCAAGGAACGAATTAAATGGGCACCGTGTACTAAAGAACGTGTGAGCAGCAGGTATCAAAACAGACAACAGACAAAGAGAGGATGGTCGTCAAACGACGCGTTCGTAAATGGACGTCAATAGGTCGAGCGTTCATGGGCGATATCAGGGCTCACGGCCTCAGTCGTACGGGTGAGGGCGTGGGGGAGTGTGCGTGGGGGTGTCCCGACTGTGGCTGCGCGACCGCTCGTGCTCGCTCACGGCGGCGCGCACGGGGTCAAAGCGCGTCGGGCGAGCAGGTTGAGGGCTTTCGGCCGGGCTCTCCGTGCGCACAGGCGGCAACTGCGAGGAGCCGGCGATTCGCTCCACGGGGGGCTCCGCCGGCTGCAAATATCGGCCGACTTCGCTAGTCGTGGCTCGTTCCTGTATGGGTGGTGGGTACGACGGCCCAGCGCGGTGTGATGTCTGTAGAGGCAGCGGCGGGGGAATGCGCAGCCGCGGCAGAGGCCGCGCGGGGCGGTGGGACTGGGAGGACGGGCGTTCCAAGGGCGGGTGGTGCGCGAACGGCGAGTCGGCGGTGAAAGGGCGTGGTGATATGTCATAATTCCTCGGCGGAGCAAGACGTGGGAGGCCACCTGATGAAAACGTCCCCACGCCGCGCGTCTCGTCAAGGCGGAGCGGCGGAAGGTTGAACGAGAAGTCGCGCGGAACGGGCTCCGTCGGCGGACGCGAGCTCCCACTGGATCCCTCATGCGAGCCCCAGGGATCCTGGTGGCCGTAAGGGGGCGGGTACGCAGAGGGAGGCGGGAGCTGCGGGGGGTTCTGGACGCCGTACGGAAAACGAGGCAAGTAGGGCGTCGATGCGCCGGGAACTCCCGGCCCAGAGAGTTGCCCGCTCGAGCTGGAGCTAGTTCCTGTCGCAGGCGTGCGCAGCGCAGCTTCAGGGTCAGGGTGCTCCTGCACAGCGGCATACTGCGCGGGCGGTCCAGGATACGAGTAGCTCGACGGCGGAGCCAGGTACCCTGCGCCAAAGGGATTATTGGAAGTAGCCGGGGCCGAAACGGGCGTATTAGAAAAGGCGCCGTATTGAGGAGGTCGGGTGAGCGGCGGTGCCACGCTCTGGCTGCGCGGGCGCCGCGCCTTCTGGCGCTGGTTCTGTGAGAAAATCGCGGAACAATAAGCGTTTGTGCAGTGCGCTGAGGGTGAATATGGCTTGCCTGAAACCAGACCTGCCGGGGAACGATGGTGAGCGTGCTGCTCGTGCTCATGATATATTTGATCTGTCTCACCTGGACCTTACGGGCGCTGAGCCCAATTGAACGCCCCACTTGCTCGCGCATCGCTGTCGTAGGGAAACGCGACTATCATCGAGGTGGCATTAGCATCCGCCTTCGTTCATCGCGACGACGACTCACTTGAGCTAGCAGCGTGTGCAGCACCGCGGACTGATGGGGTGTGGTCAGCGTCCGTGTCCTCTTCTTCTTCGCTGGCGGAGGCTGAGCAGCATGGGACTCCTCCTTCTCCTTCCCCTTGGCCTGCCCTCCAGAGCTCGGAGTCGGTTGACTGGGCCCAGCGTCCGTCTCCGTATCCGCCATGTCTCCGTCTCCAGGGGACGATGCGCCAGACGGGCTTGAGCGCTGGAGTGGCTCCTCGTCGGAGCGATGCCTCTTCATGTCTATCCCAAAGATGGGAGGGATGCTACGGAGATTGAAAGGCGTGGTGGTGATTGTGGCTGGGGTAGTGAAAGGTTGGTCGGTGTCTCGACAGAGACGAGTGATTAGGCGAGTAAAAAGTGCGCGGCGAGAGGGAAGGCTGATTTGTATCTTGAGCGCGTGGTATAGTCTGCTGCAGGGATCGTGAAGTGGACGAGGTGGCCGTGTTTCCAAGGAGTGGAGAAGTAGATTACGGGGGATTAAGTTGGAATAGACGTTGTAGAGAGAGGACACCGAGACATCCAGAGGGTGCGTCGAGATCTACGCCGGAGAACAGGAATACAGCTAACGTGAGGATCGTAGAGGCACCCCGACGCCTTGTGGGCGAGGAAGGAAGAAAAGGAGCGGAGCCAGGCGAGGGAAACACACCGAGTCTCCCGGACAACTATTACCCAATAGACGGCCTTCGCCAATGACACCTTGAATACGGCAATTGAGATCGAAAGAAGCATTGTCCTCCGCCCAGGCCCGCGACCAAGATTAAACTAAATCGGTCCAGATATCTGCAATGATCATGCGCAGTCGTTGCCTCCGTAGCCACCACGGCGGCCGCCCGGACGAAACGCTCGCCGGCTGAAGATGCAATGGAGACTCTGAGCAAGCTCCCGAGAATAGCAAAGCAGCCCGAAAGACGCATCCGCCCAGGCCAGCAACGCCAGCGACTGAGCACCGTTGGATACGAGGGAGTTATAGCAACCAGCCGGATTAAGAAACATCGATCATCTGAGCAATCGGCCAGCGCGTCGCGCGGTGGCAGTGCCGCCCTCGGGCTTGCTCAGGTGCTTCGCGACCTCACTTGTCGCGTGCTCTGACTGTAAGCGCTGATCGAGGGCGGTCCAGGCCCTAGACCAGCGCGACTTGTACCTCCCCATGTTGCCGACTCGGATGAGTCACTCCAAGGAGGGGCAGGGAGGGCTCCGGAGAAAATCGCGACAAATTTGGGCCGCAGCGCGCGTAAACCCGTCGTGGATCTGATTTTTTCTGGGGGTTTTCGGCCGGGTAGTCGTCGTCGCGAGGCTGCATGACGTGAGTGCAGATCTGACAGCGCAGGCGTGGCACAGACCGGTTTCCTTGGAGAATTTCCCAAAGGGTGACGGTAACGCAAGCGCGCGGGTTCAAAGCGCTCAACAGCAGGGGTTGGAGCTTGAACTGGACATGCAAAGGACGATAACGCCAAGCCTCGACTGGTAAAGGGCTCTGATCCATCAGGAACGTAGGAGCAGGTACGAGCTCGGGATGCCTTACGGCCGGTTCGGAGCCTCGACAAATATTTCTCATTGTCATTTGCGGCGCAGGGTTATCAAATGTTTTTCATGAGCCGAGAACTCGTTGACCTTGACCGCTCGGACCTGGAGACCTCCAAAAAAGGAGCACGTCGCAACGAACGCTACTGCGCGCTTTGAACGTGAGCGACTGGGACTCAATTCCCTTGCATTTTGCGTGTACGATAAGCCCAGTCGGGGCTATAATTTTCAGCAGTACTGCATCAGCTCATAGCAGGTCGCTGCTGCATGGAGAAGGACTCAGCTCGACAAGACACCCCTCGCCGTTGACGGTATCAGATTACAGGACATCAGTGTTCCAAAATCACCTAAAGACACATCGATATGGTGCTCGTCGCGCCGAGCGGATAAGCCGCCCTTGCGTCGGAGTGCGAAGCCAGATAGACTTCCGTCGAAGTCCTTCCGGGGAGCATGCAAGCAGATGGCGAGAAGTCGACCATAATAGTCCGTCGAGAAGACGCCGAGAAGGAAGCGGTCGGGCCAAATGGCTTCCACCGGCCACGACGATAGAGGGTATATGGCAACGGACTTCCGCCTGCGATATGAACGCCAGCGAGATATGATCATAGTGCCGTCGATTATCGGAATGAACAGATCCCGTAACGAGCGCAAAGCGGATCTTGCACTAAACAAAATGAAGCCGGTCATTTCCAGTCATGAGCGGTAGCCATGCGCAACGGCCAACCCACGACACGTGTAAGTATCGTGTATGACGAACTGCCGAGCGTCATCCCTTCGCACTCGCACTGGTGGGGAGTCCGGGGAAGCCAAGTATCGAGGTCTAAGGCGGCAGGCATCACGCGCCACAGAAGCCCGCGTCTGCGATTGGGGTAAGAAGACGGCGCCGAGTGCACGAGTCCACCATGCGATATTAGAATTCAGATTTCACATCCTGGGAGGGAAGGTCACAGGTCGGAACGGAACACGCGCGGAATTCCGTGTGCTCAGACCAAGAGGGCGTAACGAGAGACGATAAATCGGTTCCTGAGCTAGTCGCAGAAAAGCCCTTGAAAATTTACAAGGTTCAGCTATCTTGCCAGCAGGGTTCGCACGGAAGGCAGCTGAAAAAAGATCACAGCGGAATTTCGTACTGTCTTCCAAGTCGCCGAGGCGATACTTGTGCTCTGCAGCGGGCGCACTGCGTGGACGCAGCGACTGCGGAGGAGTCGCCGCCGAAGTCGCCAGCAGCCTCGCGCGAGGGTCGCGAGAGTTCATAACCAGATACAGATTGCCGGTGTGCCGATTAGATCGTTGGCCCATTTCCCAGTATTAACCACCCAACGTGGGCGCACCGTGTATGATGTGTCAGAAATCTACCTGAGCGCTGGAAGCATGCTAGGGTAAAAGCACAGAACAGAACAGATGCCCCAGAGCGTGCAGTAAATGGACACGGCCTGTCCGAGCAGTGCAACTAAGCCCGAGTCCGTCCAAAACCAGAGTCGAAGTCCCGCGATCGAACGGACCGTACGTTCCATAATCTTCTTGCGTTCCGGAGGCGGGAAGCAAAGTACAGAGATCTAGAGATGTACGCGTTCTCCGGGACTGAGTCTCAGTGAGAACAGAGAGTAGTGTCACGTGATGTTCAGTTGTGATGGCGTAGTAGGTCAACGAACGCGGGAAAGCCGTAAGCCCGTGCAGTCCGAGCCGCCGACAGTGCTGGCACATAGATCCGCGGTACTCAGCCATATGAGAACGACTGGCCGAAAAAGCATAGATGAAGCCCTAGCGTCGCAATCGACAGAGTTCCCGGAGTGAAAGGTGTCCATAAAAGCGAACACGATTCTTGATGGTCTGTGCTTCTCACCAGCGCCGTGCAGTAAAGTCGTGCAGTGGATCCATTACGATGCGTCGCAACGGGGAAGTCAATGCAACGAGGCTGGCTTCCGGTCGGTCGAGTAATCCACTACAGCGCCCACCTCATCTTTGATTCTCCGAACCATCATGAAATCAGTGCGCACGACGACACCCATTATCGCCGCTCATAACACAAGCTATAAGAAGTTGCGGTGTTTAAGTGGTCCTGAAGCCCTCTGAGGATATAGAGGCGAAGCGAGGGCTAGCAACGGCGCTGGCAGGATTCCATCATCAGCAGTCGGCGCCCAGCTGTCTCCGGCTGCGTGGGGATACATCATGGCCTAGCGGATACCACACACTACGGCATCGCGCCAACGTTCCGAGGGACACATGGCCGCGACGAACGACGCACAGACGCTCGGCAGATGCTTCGCAAAGACCCTCAGCGACCGGGTGTGCATATGACGTCAGGAAAAAGAGTTCAATAAAGCCAGCCTGGGCACGGAAGGTTTGAATGGGGACACAGTCGCGGTGGCTGTATGTGCAGCGCGGAGTGGCTCTGAGCGGCGACCAGCGCAGCATGCCCATTGCCCGCGGATCTGACGGCGTCTGCAGCGCTGCGGACAGAAAAGGTGTTTCGTAAGGGAGGATCCCAGGAGGCCGAAGCTGGCGAAGGATGGTGGCTAAGAATGCGGTACGCAAGAACCTCGTTTCGCAGGCAGGCATGAGGGGGTAGTTCAGAGCAGCTTCAGACTTGCTCAGCGGAAGTCACGAACCGCATTGCTCGCAACGACGAGGGTGGAACCTCACTACCCGACTGCCACTGGCGATAGCATTCACGTCAACGTCCATACAAGCGATGTCCAGCAAGGCTGAAGAAGTTTTAAGCTTAGCACACACTGATCAGGCAGACGACCTGACGACCTGAACTCACTGTGTCAATGAATCGAGTGCTTCAGGTTACCCCATGCGCGAGACATCTAGCTGCGAGGTTATCGGCGAGTAGGTAAAAGCACGAAAGAGAACAAGACAAGGGTGGATTCAACATTCAAAATGTCCAAGCCGAAAGAGGGCGAACCATAGAGTCAGGTTAGGAGCAGTGACTTCAAACTTTCCGCTGCGGACTGTGAGACTGAAGTCTGAGTCGCGACTTCGTCTACGTAGCTCGTACTTGACCTCTAAGCTAAGCGGCCTGCCTTACCTTGCCGACTCTTCAGCGACGCGCTGCAATCGTCACCACGGTGGCCCTCCCAATCCGGAAACACCGGTCCTGTTTCCTCGAGTTGTATGTATGTCTTGCTGGGCTTCCTCCCCTCGTAGGACCGTTGCGAGCAATATATTGTATTGTAACTCCTAGTAGACATATTTTCCGGGCATCGAAGACCCTTGAAGCTTGACCCATCGGTCATGACCCCCGGATGAACCCTGAAACGCAACGTCTTTCAGAACTAGAAAGTACACCTGCTGTTGAACGACGTACGATTGCCAACAAACAACCACCGCGAACGCCAATGGTGAGATATACGCCACGAATGCAGGAAGTCGAAGAACGCGAGGATGTTATCAAGCGGATGCGTTGGCTCTGGCACAATGCCAAAGAGAGCAATGAGCACAGCGCCACCTGCGACGAGGAGCGTGCCAGAGAATTATTCACAGGAAGACACATCTCCCAGGAGGACGCGTGCAAAAAAAACGCGATAGGGAATCGACGCCGAGAGGAGCGAGATTGACGCGACTTGAAGGATAGAGCCGAGGATGATGGAGAAGATAAGTGTCTTGACCCTCGTCAAAGACGGAGCTTTGACTTCGTCTCGTCGCCGACGATGATATCCTGAGGCTGAGCACACGCCTTAGCACGTATGCAAAGTGATGGTGTAGACAAGATACTCACTTTGGCCATAAAATCTTTGCATGTCGCCCGAATATCCTCGGGAAACGTCGGGCTGAACATCATGACCTGCTTGTGGTGCGGTGTCGCCCGGAAGATCTCTTGCACATCGCGGCGCATGTCTAAGTGGACGATGTCGAGATAAGATATTGCATCTTCAAAATGCATCAACTAGAAGAGAAAAGGCAAAGGTCCACTCCGCGAAGAACGAGAACGGGACGAATAAGACTGTAATCCAACGAACGATTGTGCTTGGTGGGTGACCTGTGCCACGACGGTGCGCCATAGCCGGAACGACGTCCATGCATATGCCAGCCACGGGAAGACTTCTCCTGCCAGAACTGCCATCGACCCTCTACCCAGCTTGCCCCGACGTCCAGACCCTAATCAACATGTCGGGATCGGACAAGGTGTACGCCGGCCCAGGTTAAGGCGCGACAAAGAAATGACCCACGATACGCGCGACAGATAGCAGATAGCAAGGAGGTTACGGTGGACGTCAAACTAACCAAGTTGTTCCAGCAAGTAATGACATTCGTCCAACACGAAGTGCTTGACGTTCCTGGCGTCGAAAATTTTATGTCGTACGAGCGCATTCAGTCTGCCGGGCGTTGCAATCGCGATATGCGGGCATTTTTTCTTGTCCTGGAGAAGCTCGGCGTCCTTCGATACAGGCGTGCCACCGGAGAACGTGCCGACGCGGACGTCTGGCATATATCTGGCAACATGCATGTACGCGTTCTTGATCTCAGAGACAAGTATGCGGTTGTGGCAGAGGACGATGACGGAAACTTCGCCATCGACTGGCTCCAATTGCTGCAGCGTCGCAAGGAGGAACACCGTCGTCTTTCCGAGACCAGACTTCGCCTCGTACAGGACGTCCATTCCAAGCAGGGCTTGGGGGATACATTCCTGCTGGACTGGAGAATGTATGAGATATAGAGTGCGAAGACAAGACACAAGGTTCAGTTCACCTTTCGACGGATGCTCAAAACCCAAGTCACTGACGGCTCGCAGTAGCTCAGGCTTCAACAGGAAGTCACTACACGCGGTCGGCGCTCATTAACGTATAAGAGCACTCAATGGATGCGACTAACCGGAAACCAGTCGAAGGTAGCCCCAAGGAATTCTTCTCCTCCCCGTTCGCTGTCGCGGCACCCCCATTCGTGGCGGTACGGTCGTCCTGCTCGTCCTCGTAGTCGATAAGTTCCTCACTGTCGTGGGAGCTCATTGGACGGGAAGAGTGAGAAAGGGAAGTGGATGTGAGATCTCGAGGAGGTGGCGATTAGGAGCAATGGTAGAGGCGGCACTCGACCGTTGTCCCCAGTGCACACGGCGCATGATACGCACGGACCCCGCGATGACTCCGGACACCCTTATGCGGTGACTCGTCGCGAAGGCCACCACTGATGCAGCTCGTCTGCCTCTTCTTCCTAGCATTCTCACATACGGCCCAGTGCGCTGTGATGTCTGCGGAGGGAACCGCGCAGCCGCGGCAGAGGTCGCCGGGGCGGTGGGCTTGAGAGGACGGGCGCTCCTGGTGCCCGAAGGCCGAACGGCGAGTCGGTGAAAGGACGTGGAGATAATTCCTCGGCGGGCCTGACGAAGACGTTTCCACACCGCGCGTCCTGTCAAGGCGCAGCGGCGGTAGGTTGAACGGGAAGTCGCGCGGCACGGGCTCCGTCTGCGGGTGAGAGCTCCAACTGGGTCCCCCGGGGATCCTGATGGCCGTATTATAGGAGGGCGGGTATGCAAAGGGCGGCGGGTTCCGAAAAACACACGACGCACAGACGCTCGGCAAATACTTCGAAGTTTTGGATGGGGACAGTGCAGCGCGGGGAGCGGAGTGCAGAGTGCGGAGACCAGCGCCCCGTGAGTCTAAAGACGGGTAAGGCGGACAGCGTCTGCAGCGCTGCGGACAGGAAACTTGTTTCAGGAGGATCCCAAGAGACCTAGGCCGGCGAAGTCAAGGAGGGTGGCTGGGTGGCTATGTTGCATGCAAGCACCTCGTTTCGCAGGCAGGCACGAGGGGGTGATTCAGAGCAGCATTGGCACTTGTTCGGATGAAGACACAAAGCACGTTGTTCGCAACGACGAGGACGGCATCTCCCTACGTATACCCTTGCCACCAGCATGCGATGTCGAACAGGGCTGAAGACGTTTCACGCTTAGCACACACCGATCAGACGGACGACCAGAACTCACTGTGAATCTAATGCTTCAGCTAGCCCCATGTGCGAGAATATCGACAAGCAGGTAAAAGCAACAAGACTCGAAGTTCGAAGTCAACCTTAGGACGAACCATAGAGTCAGGTTAGGAGTAGTGACTTCAAACTTTCTACCGCGTCACGGTGTACTTGACCTTGTACTTGACCTCCCGTTCGTTCCTCCTGGCCTCTCCTGGCTTGCCCACTGCCCACTGGATTGGATAATCAAACCATTCTGTTTCCTACTTTCTCTTATCTCTAAAGTTTCGGCTTCAATCGTCTTGTAGACTGCCGTGGCATGGGCGATGGACCTCGAGCTGGACCAAGTTCGGGCTTGAAGCTCGTCCTTCCATCTCTATCTGCCCTCAAGGCGCGCACCCAGCGCAACTCTCCTGCTGTAGAGGATGTCGCCGTCAAGAAGATCCAGAGGCCCATCAAATTAAAGCCTCTAAAGGAAGTACTGAGCGTGCTCATCACGAAAATCAAGAAGTGCGTTCTTTCTTATATGATCGCGATTATCAAGTCGACAACTCCAATGGGACGCAGGAAAGACGACTATGCGTTCTTCTTGACGCCAGTGGATCTTGAGAAAGTACCAGGCTACACGGATACGGTCAAACGACCGATGGACTTTGGCACGATGTCGACCAAGGTCGACAAGGGGAAGTATCGCAGCCTAGAGGAATTCGCAGTGCGCATCTCCCTCCCTATCTCTTCCTAACGTAGCTTGAATGCCTCTTTTCACCAGGCAGATTTCCACCTCGTGCTTGCTAATGCGAAAGCGTTCAATCCGCCTGGGACAATCTACTACACCGAAGCCGAGCGCATCGAGTCCTGGGCATCCGAGCACATATCCAAGGCCGCCGCGCAAGTCATCCAATACGAAGCGGACTGGACCATCGACGTCGAGAAGGACGAGGATCCAGTGAACATTGATGGGGATGACGACGGCGCGGGCGCAGGCACCAGCGCAGGGCCCGAGACGCCGTTGAGGCGCTCGCAGTCGGTCGGCTCGTCGTCGGTGCCCCCGCAGAACAGACGTCCGCGCGGGCCGAAGAAGGCAGAGGGGATGTCGGAGACGCTGGAGCCGGATTGGCATCTGCCTGGGTTCAAGGACGGGTTAGGCGTGTTCCCACCGGGCTCGGACTGGGCGCAGCTCATGCTCGCCCTCAAGTTGAAAGGTGCGCCCGTTCACTGGCGCAGTACGCGTCTGCTGAAAGACGTGCGGCGTAGGCAAACGATATCGCACGAAGAAAGAGCGTCTGCGGATGGAGAGAGGAGGGCCTCCCTTTGCTGCAGATGGCAGCCTCGATTATTCCGAGAGTGAGCGTTTGTCTATCAACCAGAATTCGGGATTTGAGCTGACAAGTTTGCAGTGGAAGATCCCTACACTATCCTTTCCATCCTCGCCCCCGAGCCGCTCTCCCGACCAAAAGTCATGCCTCTCTACCCGCCGCCGCCACCCGACCCGCTCCAAACCGCCCTCCCTGCCCCCGCCAACATCCCGCCGCCCCCCTCGCCCCCACCGCTGCCCGCATCCCTTACTGCACCCTCGAAACCTGGCACCGGCAAACCGAAGTACAAGCACTGGACGATCAACCGCGCCGTGTCCTCGCGCAGCCGCGCAAAGGACAAGGAGGAGGAGGAGCCGCCGCCCGCGTGGAAGACGCCGCGCGACCTCCACGCTACTGACTTCGGGCCGTTCGCGACGCTGGCGGGGAGGCTGGCAAGGGAGGGGCTGGGGCGCGTGGGGGAGTTGGGCACGCAGGAGATGCTGTTCGAGGCAGTGCGGTGCTCGATCGAGAGCAAGGCGTTTCTGGCGGGGGCGAGGAAGGAGGACACGGCGGAGGGCAAGGCGGACGCGGAGCGCGCGCGGGAGGCGCAGGAGTGGATCCGCGAGGTGGTCTACGGCGGCGCGGACGGTCTGGCGTATGTGCGCAGCGTCGCAGAGTTCGTTGCGCCGCCCCCGGGAAAGGTGCGTCTTCTCGTGTCCGCTCGATGACGCGCGCTCACCCCACTAGGCTTCCGAGCCGTCCAACCTGGGCATGTCCCTCCCGCAATACGTCGACCAGACCGTCATAGAACCACTCCTCGAGGGCCGCCACCGCCTTGTCACCAGCGCAGCACAGCACGCCTCCACGTCCTCTGCACCCTACACCGCCCCGCGCGCAGCATCTCCCCCGACGCGCCCAGAGCCGGAGATATTCCGCACGTTTGACAGCCAGCTGGACCTCGCGGCCCTGATCCAGGCGCCGGACGAGCTGTTCGCCGCGGAGGGCGCGTGGGCACAGGCAGGCGTGAGCGCGGACGATCCGCTCGTGCTGTCGCGCTCATTAGATCGGGCGGCGGAGTTATTGGAGAAGCTGAGCGAGACGAAGAATGTTGGTGTGGTGGCGGACGGGGCGGACAAGGAGGAGAAGGAGGGTGAGAAGGGTGAGAAAGACCGGCACGCCCAGGAGGAGCAGCAGGTGGAGGATGAGGTGAAGATGGAGGTCGATGTCGAGGTTGTTCCAGAAGAGAAGGCCGACGAGGTCAAGATGGAGGTCGACGAAGAAAGGGAGAAGCCTCCTTTGGTGAAGGAGAATATCGAGAATGGCGTCGACCTCGAAGCACTTGAGCACGAACTTCGTCTAAATCTCATCGCCCTCGTGAAACGCGCCCCGCTCGACCGCATCGCGCGCATGCCGCCCGAGCTCGTTCCCGTCCATCTGCGCGGAGTGGTTCCCACCATTGGCTTCTAATCATGTATCTTGATACCATTGTATTGCATGACATATAACCAATGCGATGTACAGATGGAAGCTATTAGGGAAGTAAGTATGGAGGGAATGCTGCGTGCGATGCGATGCTCGGTACAAATGGGCAGTGCAGGAGAATAACCAATAACGAATTGCGCGGTATCGAGAACAATGAGTGTGCGAGTGTGAGCAGAAAACGGAGGGAAGTGCGAGACGTGTGTATGCTACCGAGGGCAAACGGGCGGGCTATAGTCTTCCTGCATCCACCACGGTGTTGTCGCATGCGTCGACGGCTTATACGTTATTGGGAGGTCCTTCGGTGTGGGATAGGGCGTGCCGTTTCGCGTCCGGGCAGGGAGAACGGGGCTTGGAACGTAAGCGTGCGCGGGGACGTGCGCATGCGCGGGGGCGAGCGCACGGGTTGGGACGTGCGCATGCGTTGGGATGTGCGCATGCGAGCGTGAGCGAGTAATCGGCTGCGGGAACGGAGGTGCCGACGGGGTGTGCGTCGTCTGCGAGCCTTGGTGGCGCGGCGCTCCATAGTACGCGTTTGGCTGGGGGAAGCCTGGCGCAGGCGGCGGCGTCATCGCGATGGCCGTCGAGATCGCGTGGCGCATGCGGCGGCGCAGCTCGTCGAGCATCTGCTCGGGGTACGCGGCATAGCCCATCGGCCAGCAGTACTCCGTGACCCACTTCTCGAGGTGCCTGCGGTCCCAGCGCATCTTGCGCTCCTTCTCGCCGAGGCGCAGCATCGCGACGATGTCCTGCGGGTCGTCCTTCTGGTAGCGCACGAATTTGAGCGCGAAGGCCCACACCCAGGGCACGCGCAGGAGCTGCAACCCCGGCGCGGAGAAGAAGACGTTGTCGTCCACGCTGAGCGTCGCGGCGCTGATGGGGTCGTACTTGCGGCCGTACGTGCTGCGAAGATAGGGGCGTTGGGAGGTGTGGGTGGAAGACGCGGTGAGGGACTCACTCAGTTGCCATGGGCAGCGCGACGTCTGCATGGTCGTTCATCCAGTCCGCCCCGAGCCCGAGTTGGTGCGCGGTCCCGGCGATGCACGCGCGCAAGCGCTGCTCTGCACCGTAATCTCCGAGTTGGTGATAGTGCGCGACAAAGGCGCGATGGATGTAGTCGATGTCTTGTGTTTTGTAGCGATGGTTGAGCTCTGGGTGCATCACCATGACCGCGCCGCCGTGGACAATGAGGCGCACTTGATGGCCGAAGGCGGCGAGCAGACGCGTCGAGAGGTCTTGCAGCGCGGCATGCAGGACGGGGCGGGTGAGGGGGACGTCGTTGACGGGTTTGAGGGTAGCCACAGGCATGGTGATGAGGAGGAGGTGAGTTGAACGGACGGGCAGAGGAAATGCGGGGGCGAGCCGAGCATATAGCACGCGTTGAATGGTGTTGGCCGTTTATGTACAACCGCAAGCGTGTGGCTTGCCTACACGTGGTTACTGGCCTTTTGTCCCGAGCTTGTGCAAAACAAGGCCCGGTTGTTGGTTGCACGCAGATCTCGGAGGCGTTCCCGGCCAATTAAAGCGCCCTAGAACGGGGACGAAGACAAGGGGTACAAAGCGCTGTGGCCGTCATACCCTGGCAATGGGTGGCCCGATGTCACCGATCCACAGCTTTGGGTCCCGATTGCGTGTCGGCTTGTCCCATCAGACAAGACGCCATCTTGTCCTCGGGATGCAGGGCGTGTCAAGGCGGTACACAAGGGCCCCTGTGCTGTCCAGCCTGAGCGCTCAGCTGCCAGTGTTGGATTGTAAAAAACGTACCTACGCACAAGCAGGTTACGCAACAAAAGGTGATGTAGCACATGCCATGGCGACTGTAGCTCAAAACACTTGTTCTCGATGGATGAAAAGGAGGATCAGACACCAAGGAGTCCAAGAGAGAGGAAACGGCGCGAGCGAGGTCAGCGCCACCGGCTTCCCGCCGTACTTCGAGCTCCGCCACCGCCACCTTCGCCGCCACTCCCGGCCCGCCCCCGCTCCGACCAAAGCCTGCTCGCCTTCAACAGCCACCGCCAACTCGCTCGAACCATCTGGCAGTGCGCACTGTCTCGATGGCCCGAGTGCAATTTACGGTCTTTGATCCATCCAGATTCGTAGATTGGCTTATGTCAGGCCTTTGGCAACGTCTGGTGTGCTCTGTTATAGCTCTGCTCAATCGGATACCGACTGAACAGCGTAGCAGAACGTCATCCTCGTCCCTGCGTCATGTTCGAGGATCGGTGCTGCTGTAACCCACTCGATCTCCTGGCACTAGGCGGTTGCACGTGGGAACCTCAACGCACGCCTCTCGCCAACATGCCTCCCACAGACAGAGGTTTCCGCTTTCGTATGCCGGCTATTGGTCCGCGTGGCGCTCTGGGTAAAGCTAGGACGCACAGCCTCCACACGGCATAGTCGCCGCTCGCCCTTTTATATCCGCCGCACAACCGTGCTGCTGGTGTCCTAGGATTTATTGAAAACGCCGAGGGGCGACTCGCTGCCAGTACACCGTTACCGCCGGTCCTCTCATATGTTGTGTGGGCTCGCCCGGAGAGATGCGATGTTTCTTATGCCTGGGAGGAGGCGGCGCTCATATCATTATAGGCCGTTCGCGGTTGCAGCGTGTAGGCACCGTCAGGAACAGTCGTTTGCCACGCAGTGGCGTTAATGTATTTTCATGCTATGATGTGTGCGTGTTGCTTGTCATCCTGACTATGCGCGCGATCCTGACGTACACGCACTCCATGCATTTGAAAGGCTCCGGATAGTTTCGACTGGCCCTCATACAGACTAGAATCCGCAGCACTCGCGCTCTCTACCTCCGTGGTGTTTAGAACGCATCTATGAGCCGACATCTGTGCCCAGGACACAACATACTGGAACCGTGCGTGCCGACCTCCCGCTCTCCCTTGGTTCGGATTCCACGCTCGCTCCACCGGCGCCCACAGCTCAAGCACCTGGTCTTTGTACAGCCTTCTCCATCTTGCCGCGCCTTTATATCTTTCTCACGTTCATACGGGCCAGGCATCTGTCGTGCGACTGCCTGCAGGCAAGGCACTGCAATCAGACTGTGTACGCGCGCCCACATGCTTTTGGCAGCCGCCGGCACGAACTCTACCCAAGCGATCCGGTGCAGTGCTGCGGGATCACAACGCGATGTACTTGTCAATCTGCCTTCCGCCGCCCGCGCAACTTAGAGAATGTACTCGCTGCTGGCCGCGCATGTGTCATTGACGTCTTGATCTCACCAGGTGCGCTCAAAACACGGGCCTTACGCGAAGGAGAGAAGTAGATCGCCGTGGCTCTATGGATCCCGACAGCTCTTTGCGCCTCCAAGATGCTCGGTCGGCTGGAGTGCTACGTCGAGATGTTACTAGGACAAGGACTTGGCCTTTTGGTGCGGACATCCGTGCACCCGCCAGCTATCTGTCAAAGTACGGTCACCTGTGCGTTGATTTCTCCCACTGCGAACGATATGAAGGAGCGGACGCGCGTGCTGTACGAGCGCAGTGATGGCGCAACAGTCCGAGAGGCGGACGAGGTGAGGGTCGGGCCGTGCGCGAGCAGGAGTCCAGGGTGATGGCGGGTGTTGGTAAGTTAGCACTTGCCTGGGCGAGACCCTCTCGCCGCGTCTACCGACTGTTCTCTCAGGGCACGAATTGGGAACGTCCGATGAGATCGTGCCACCACATGGAGATCCCACAGTACAGGGTAAAGTAAAAGTAAGGTGTGGGGAGGTTCTCCGTCACGCTTAATATAGCACAAAATCTGTAGCACTAGCAAAATGCCGAGCATGTAGAGTGCATTTTGTGCACGCCTGTTAAGTAAGCGCCTGCTGTCACTGGTCGCACTGCCGTCGGGAATTGAATCGGAGTAATCGCGCCTGTGGCGGCAACTCGATCACAGTGACGGTCACCGCCGCGCATCGACCAGACCGCGATATTCCACCCTCTGGCAGCCTCTCCTGTTGCCTTTGAGGAGCCATTATATGCAAAAAATCTACGTCCCACCACGTCTATCTTTGACATGGGGGATCAATCATCGCGACCTCTGAGTATGGGGCTAGGGGACGACCACTGGGCGGAGCCTGATGATTGCGTATCTGACGAGTACGAGGAGCTGTACTCGAGTTCATGTGAGCTACTGTGGATTCCGTTTGTGGTGTTATGCTCACATACACATGTAGCTCAGGATGGTTCAGAGACTGACGAGAGTGACGAATCCGAAGAGTCCGACGATGAGGATATTAGTGGTATTCAAATTGACGATACCGGTGCGTATCCTGTATCTCGCGAAGTTTCAAATCATTCTCATTCGTCAATATAGGCATATCCTGTGAAAAGCGAGCTAGGACAAATGTCCCTTCGCCTCCTTGTGCTCAAGGTTTTCTAACAAAGGGAAAGAAGCCAAAGCGTCCACCTTATCTACAACGCGTGCCCCTTGACGTGCTCGTTGAGGTGTTGTAATATTTGATCCCAGCTTCATATTGGTAATTGAACTCTCCGTCCAGATCTTGTCATTGCTACGTCCGATCGCCGTTTTGAGCGTTGCTCGCACATCCAGACACTTCTACCGCGTCCTTACTTCGCAGTCCGCAACAACGATATGGAAATCTGCTCGTGGCCAAGTTCTCGGCCTTCCCGTTCCCAAACCGCCTCAAGGCGTTCTTGAGTTGCGTTGGGCTGTCCTGCACTTCGGCCGGTCAAGATGCAATGTGTGTCAACACAGCATAGCAGCCATCGATCTCGCTCTCCTTCTGAGGATTTGCAATGAGTGCAGGCGACAACAGTATGCCGAACCTCATCATTTTTCAGTGCATTGATGTACTCAATGTCTTGTTTTCCGTCAGTCTCATTTCGCTATACAATCCGGATCCGTCTATCTTGGAGCTTCTTCCTTACACAACAAGTAATGTCCATGCCCTGCAATGTAGCGACAGTGAGAACTGATCCTCGAGTAGAGAACGGATATCAAATCGACTCAGAGAGTGGACATCGTCTCAAGCAGCCGACGAAGTTCTGGTACAAACGCGACGTCGAATTGATAGCGGCAAAGGTCCTGAGTTTGGAGGGCGATCCCGAAAGCCAAATGGAATTTCGTCAAACTCACATAATTCTAGCAAAGCAGAGAGTTGAGGTGAGCGCATTTGATGAGGTTGCATCCACTGCCTCACGTCGGCTCCAAGGACTCTGTCCGCTATGATGAATGGGCGGCAGCGGCTCCAAAAAGCCGCGCAGTGGAAAGGGACGAAGGCCGCCTCAAGCGCTTCGAGAGGTAGCTTTTTGTTCGATTTCTTTTCCATTACTGACAGACATCGCGCAGTATCGTTCAACGGCTCAAACAGCTAGACTACGAAGATATCGACATCGAGTACGCGAAAAACAGTATGAAGTGGGATGTTTATGGTGTGAGTGCATACCGAGAACTGACCGACCGATGTTCGTAAATCGTCGCTGTTGCTTTGCGCTTTGCACGACGCTGACGCTCCCACCAGCTTGGAGTCACATGCGCCCAAAGCTCGAGGCACTTCTGACGAGAAAAAAGGCGGAACGACTGAAATATGCGCGCGAAGAAGTGGAACGCCAACGTGTCGCAGTGGCTGAGACACGTTTCGAAGAAAAACTCGCAACCTTTCTGCCCACGCAACTGTTCTACGTTCCGGCGCCGTCTCATATCCGAGACTTCCCCAGTATCATGACGCTCATCAAACAGGATGATGATCCCACGCCAGACGCCTGGACGGAATGCATAGATCAGGTCTTACCAGAACTTACCCATTGGATGCATAGGAAAAGAGACGAGTACATCGAACGCCTATCCCCGATCGCCAGCGGCGATCAACTTCCTTCTATGCAGCTTGTGCCCTTGACCAGCCCGACGATCAATGCCGTACGTGCCACGCGTAACCACATGTTTGCGGGGGCACTCGAGCTCGCGCGCGCGGTGTTCACTTTTCAGAATGCGGTTCTGATTGGCCGTGAGCTCTGTCATACTTGGAAGATGTGCCGCGTGTTCAGAGCACCGGAATTTGCCCCCGATGGCGCGGCAGCTGCGTCGGCCGTGATCCAAGCTCTCGGGCTAGACGACAACAAGGCGACCGCAATGGATTTGGATGGCTTGGACCGGCGATTTCTGTGCGGTAATTGCCTGACCGCGAACAACGTTCGCAAGATGGCGTATTCGTGGAGAGCTTGTGTGAGTCGTGCGGACTTTGCAGGTGTCTCCAATAAGTACTCTCACTGATGCGCGGATAGGTCGCACACCAAATCGATTGCCGGTCACCGCGTCCTGTGGCGGATCGCCATGTAAATCCGCAATGGATTTTGATTGGTGCCGAGGAGACGGATCTGATCAAGGCCCGCGAGAAATGGACTCCGAAGCAATGGAGTCGATGGGTCTGTAATCACTGTGCCGACTGTAACCAACAGGAACAGCGAGACATCATCGCGCACCTCAAAGAACAGTCTGTACCGCCCCGCCTTTCCTGTCTCCCCCATACTGATGATCATATCTTCAGTCATAGCATCACGGAACCAGTGGAAGACATCGACATGTTTCATTACTACCCACCTGGTAAATGCGTTGAGTATCCAAAACCTGTCGCCTACAAAGTGAAGCCTCCGGCACCCCCCAAACCTCGGAATCCGTCGAAGCCATTGAAGTCGCCGCAGGGGGACGGCGGGGGCGGCAGTCGATATATATGCAGTCATTGCAAACCTCTTGCGCGCACTTTCAACATTGGAGGGGTGAAGCAGCATCTTCAAGCCAAGTAAGCTAGCATCCACCGCACTCAATCGCCTTTTGTTGAATAACAATTGGCTGGGCAGACACAAACAGAACCTCACTCCCGGGCCCGGCCACGACGGCCTGGGAGTTCACTACGAACCCGTGGCATGACGTCGAGGGCATGGCGCTCGGACGCCTCCGGCAGAAATCTCGTGCCCTATCAAATTGTGATGTTGTCATGAAAACATGTATCTAGTATTAAGGGAAGTTGCCTCGCTACTTCTTACCGGCAGCCATTGTGAGATCGTCGCTTTCCCTCTGAGCGACAGGGAGGCAGTCTGCCGTCGCTGGGCGAGGCACATGGGGTGGGTCTGCCAAAGAATGTCCATGCCGCTGCATAAACCTAGCAAGACATCAGCGAGGAAGACGTACCATGCAGTCTTGTCGGCGCCGACGCGGCAACGCATGTCACGGTCGCCTCGCGTGTATCCCAACCGAGCGTGCGCGGTGCCTCCAGCGGACTCGATCTCGACCATGTTTGTTGGCGGGAGGACGGCCGATGGGTACTGGAGATGAGCTGCTGTATTTTCAAGACCATGCGCGCTGTGGCTAAGTATGAGGCGCGCGTGGTGATCCTCCTGCGCCGTCGCGCGCAGAGAACGGCCAGTGTCCACCGCTGGCGTGCGTTTCGGGGGATGGGATTTGCGGGGATTGGAGGCGAACGTCCGCGGCTGGTGGGTTGCGTACTTGTTTGTGCTGTCGGAGAGCGCGGTGGGCCAGAAGCGCCGCTCCTGCAGTTTGTGCAGCACGTACAGCTGCTGCTCTTCTCACACCCTGCACAGGACGTCAGCCCACACGTACGCATACATACAGCAGAAGAGCGCACCTTGGATATTCCGCGCAGCTTCTCATCCGCGATAAACCCTGCGACGCCGCCCGAGTCAGCAGCGCCGAGTCCCGAGGACGTGAAGCACAGCACCTACCCCTCATCACTTCAGTACCTAATTAGACCATAACACCGGGGTGCGTGGTAGGCCCTAGTTCGATACTGTCCGCCTCGGCTACCGTCCCATACGGGACAACCCACAGGTCACCTTCCTGTTACAGTAGTACCACTAAATATCATGTTTTCCCGTCCCACTGGTCTCCTACCCAATGCGGTAGTCCCGCCTTGCGAGGCCTGTAGAAGTTGTTGTCCCACAGAGCGCCTTCCCTTTCGGGAAGCCCTCCCCGCTCGGACGCGTTCCCGACGCGTCCCACAGGCCGCTTTCCCTTCTGGGAAGCCGCCCACCCGACGCCGAGCCTGTGCGCACGTCCCACTGGCCGCTTTCCTTTCTGGGAAGCCACCCACCCGACGCCGAGCCTGTGCGCACGTCCCACAGGCCGCTTTCCCTTCTGGGAAGCCGCCCACCCGACGCCGAGCCTGTGCGCACGTCCCACTGGCCGCTTTCCTTTCTGGGAAGCCACCCACCCGACGCCGAGCCTGTGCGCACGTCCCACAGGCCGCTTTCCCTTCTGGGAAGCCGCCAACCCGACGCCGAGCCTGTGCGCACGTCCCACTGGCCGCTTTCCTTTCTGGGAAGCCACCCACCCGACGCCGAGCCTGTGCGCACGTCCCACAGGCCGCTTTCCCTTCTGGGAAGCCGCCCACCTGACGCCGAGCCTGTGCGCACGTCCCACTGGCCGCTTTCCTTTCTGGGAAGCCGCCCACCCGACGCCGAGCCTATGTGCGCGTCCCACAGCGCTCCTTCCTTTCCAGGAGGCCCTGCTGCTCGGCCTGCGCGTAGCATCTCAATTGTCCCACAGAGTTCTTTCCTTTCCAGGATGCCCGCTCCTGTTTGCACAAGTCAATCTTATCTCAGGTTCCCGAGAGCATTTGATTCAGTCATATCTATCATTGAACAGACTGACTAAGTGACATTGCATGACGACACGACTAAGTACCACAGTGGAATTAAAACAACATATTGCCAGTGGGTGCTGCCCCGACGTCCGCATGGAGAAGATCCATGAGACTATAGCTGACGGGGAGCAAGTGACCATCCGCGGACGCGGCGTGATGAGGCAGATGCAGCTCCGGCACTGTATTCTCCTGTCCATTGGCACAGCCACGGCGAGGCGACTTGCGCGGGTTTTCGTCGTCTGCATCGCAGTCTTCACGAGGGCGCTTCTCTCCCTGCATTTCTGTGAGGGCCAGCCATGCAGCGCGTTCGGCGGGGCTTTCTTCACCGAGATTGAAGGGCATTTTGAAGATCGCAGTGTCGATCGCCGCATCGAGGCCGGGCGGGGCGGGTCCGGCGCCGGCCGGCACCGGAGCAGGGCCAGCAGGCGCAATGGCAGGCACGAGAGTCGGCGTGATGGCAGGCGCGAGAGCCGGCACGATGACAGCCTGAGGCGCGACAGCCGGCACGGCGGGTGCAAGAGTGGGCATGATGACGGGCGCGATTGATGGTGCGGCAGGCGCAAGAGTGGGCGCAATGGCAGGCGCAAGGCCAGGCGCAAGAGCAGGCGCCGGCGTGATGACGGCCGCGGCGATCGGGAGCGCGGGTCCCTCAGACGTGATGTCGGGAGTGGCAGCAACGGGTGTTGTGGCTGCGGAGTCAGAGGGAACCTCACCAGTTGCACGCCATGCGGGCCGGGTGCTATAAGTGGCGGGCGGCGGCGGCGTTGTGGAAGGCGGTGCGGAAGGTGTGGCAGTGGATGACGACGTCGTGGCTGACTGCCAGGTGTCGAGGGAGGTGCCGTTGGGCTGGGGAGGCTGTGCGACGCGGGTCTTAAGGTATTTCTTCCACTCCTTATCTTCCATCTTCCGAACGTAGCAGTCCCCTTTAAGGACAGCCTCGTACACGCAGACAATGTCGGCCGTCGTCTTCATATTTGATGGGGATACGAGGTAGGTGAGGGGCCAGCCTTCAAGGACGAGGCCGTGGCGTTTCGTCATGGCATCGTCCCACGACGTCCACTCCAGACGAAGATTGGCCACGCCGCTGTGACTCCCTAGATGAGCGCATGATGAGCTCATTGTTGCCAACGGAAGGGAAAGATAGAACATAGTAGTACGTACGGCTTTGATCACGCAGGTGCTTCGTGATGAACAACTTCTTTGCTGCGCGATTGTCGATTTTGCTTTCGAGGCGCTCGTGTTCGATAACCCCTAGCCATCTTTAAATAAACACAGCGCTCGAAAAGAATATTAGGCACATACCAGCAAGGCCCTCGTGATTCAAACAATAAGCCTTGAACTTGTTCGGAACTTCGGAGAGCTTCATGCGGAGAATTTGAGTGACGAAGTCCCGGCCCGCTTGCGACGAAAAGAGGGATGGATCGGCCCACCCGGCGCATGTGCTGGGTGCGGCAAGCAGTATGTATTCAAGCCCGCTGCGAAGGTAAACACCATTGAGCTGATGCTGGTCAGTCCCGTTATGTTCCCACGAGAGATGCAGCTCGCACGTACCAAGGCTTCGATTTCGTCTAGAGTCGTGCGGATGTCGTGCATCTGCACAAGCGGCCGCCGCACGACACCGGTGTCCTTCTCGTCGCGCTCCTCTTGAAGGATTTCGAGGAGTTGGTCCTGTTGCTCTTCACTCAGGCACTTGTGCCCGCCGCCTTCCTTTGCTTGCTTGACAATTTCGAAGATTTCGGCCTTCGTCTCGTCATCTTCTTTCCCTATCGGACGCGTTAGACATGAATGTCATGTGATCAAACAAACTTACAGCGGCCGTCTTCAACGCGGGCCTCGCAGTATGCCAACGCATTGGGCACGGTTGGCCTGCGCCGCTGCCTCGCCACATAGAACCCGAGCTGCAGGAGGGATGCGACATCCTCCGTGGACTTGCCGTGGGTGTCCGAAATGGTGTCGATGATGTTATTGATATCCGTTGCGGCCTTCTTCAGATCGCTGTCGAGCTTCTTGTCGGCCTCAAGGCGGGCCGCCTTCTCGTGGGCCTTCTGCTCGTCTGTCTTCGGGGCTGCCTTCAGACGAGTGTTTCGAGCCTTAGGGGGATGGTCTTCAAGCGAATGGACTCCCATAATTGAGGGCAAACAACCGTGGTAGCGGGGCTAGGGGAAACAGGCGGGCTCGGGAATTTGTGTCAAAATAAATACAAACTCGTTAAGCGAGGGATACAGAGCGTAGCGTGGTCGTCCTGCAATCACGTGTATGTACTTGAAACCCCAGCGTAGATAGTACATCTAGAGACGGAGGTGGTGAGCAGCTGTCACGATACAATAGTGAATATCTTACCAGCCCGTCTTCATCACGTGAGCAAGAGCGCGAGCGGTGCCCACGTTGAAGCCCAACCGGAGGAGATCCCGCTCCCAAAACACGCGGCCAACAGTGTCGTATATCTCCTCGACGAGCGTGTATACGTGATCGGGCTCCTCCAGTGCCTCCAAAAGATCGAGGGCAGCTGCAGGGAGGCTGCTGCTGCGATGGCTTGATGGCGGCGCTGATCGCACGGCACGAATGCGCGATGGCGTTGATGGCCCTGCGCCGGGGGTCTCGAGTTGGTCCATGCCTAGCATGGAGAATGATGTGGACATGGAGGATACCGAAGCCGAGGGCGACGAGCTGCCTGACGCGGGCGACGAGCGGCCCGATGCCTGCCCCACGGCCGGAGACTGGCGGCTTTGCGTTGCATGACGAGACGGCGGCGTTGCAGCGAGCTGTTGAGTGCGGGAGGCGCCTGCTGAACGCTGAGGAGTCGGTGATGAAGGAGACGGGGATGGCGGGGCATGTCGCACAGAACGCGGGAGTGTGGAAGGTGGAGTGAGAGGCTCGAGTCGAAGCCGCTCCCTGCGGATGTACGCGGACCCAACCGCGCGATGCCGCCAGTCACGACCAAACATTGGAGCGAGTCTCTGGCGCACAAGCATCCTGACCTCCTCTAGGACGCGGTGGTAGTCCTGGGTACTCTGCAGGGTCTCACTGGTTACGATGCTTGCATTGTTCGCCATGCGCTCGGGGGTGAT
Organism: Auriscalpium microsporum; assembly: GCA_019914985.1. Lineage (NCBI taxonomy): Eukaryota > Fungi > Basidiomycota > Agaricomycetes > Russulales > Auriscalpiaceae > Auriscalpium > Auriscalpium microsporum. The sequence continues at coordinate 1,200,760 of JAHLMG010000010.1, read as the reverse complement.
GGGCTGCAAGCCGTCGTCAGGATTCAGCTCGCCTTGGATGTGGACTACCACCGTGCCGACGGCGCACGTCCGATCCAGTGCCGCAACCTAAGAGAAACAGAAATGAAAGAATGTCAGTTGTGAGTCGCACAGGAAATCGCATGTAACGCACCGCATCCGCAATCAGCCTCATCAGTCGAGCCCTTGTTGCTCGTCTATCCTGAGTCTCCCGGATGTAGCCTCGATGAAAGCGCTGGACTTGCGATTGTGGGGCCGATTGTTGTGGATCGGCGGACCAGCCGTGGACTGCGCGAGCAGTTGCAGCGGCCGCCTCCGCGTCGCGCTGCGCGGGTTCCAGTGCAAGGGAAGCGAGAAGAGACAGTATAGTTGCTTCACAAATTGCATCGAATGGAGCGGGAGGAACTTCTGGATTGCCGTTGTTCCGATTGTTGGGTGCAGACATGATGAGAGGGCGGGTGGGTGGTTGCACGAGTGGTAGGTGGTAAGAGTGAACGACGCGGATTCCGCCTCGCGCATCGCTAGTCATGCTGTCCTTTCAGCTTGTATTCCATCATTTGCACTTTTCCTCTCTCCCTCCCTTGTAAATCCAGATCCTGCAATGTTTTTCACGGTGTATTGTGAATTCTCAATCTGATCTATTATCGTATGCCCTGGTTTGAACGTGTGAGGCATCGGGCACATCGGCCAAGTGTGTGTGTACGGACTTGCAAGCAGATATCTTGCCCCAAGCTTGTCAAATATATCTGGGAAAGTAAGAGAG